>CM046873.1:929491-1264250 GCA_025617745.1 Heliocidaris erythrogramma
AACCCTAACCCTAACCCTAACCCTAACCCTAACCCTAACCCTAACCCTAACCCTAACCCTAACCCTAACCCTAACCCTAACCCTAACCCTAACCCTAACCCTAACCCTAACCCTAACCCTAACCCTAACCCTAACCCTAACCCTAACCCTAACCCTAACCCTAACCCTAACCCTAACCCTAACCCTAACCCTAACCCTAACCCTAACCCTAACCCTAACCCTAACCCTAACCCTAACCCTAACCCTAACCCTAACCCTAACCCTAACCCTAACCCTAACCCTAACCCTAACCCTAACCCTAACCCTAACCCTAACCCTAACCCTAACCCTAACCCTAACCCTAACCCTAACCCTAACCCTAACCCTAACCCTAACCCTAACCCTAACCCTAACCCTAACCCTAACCCTAACCTAACCCCTAACCCTAACCCCTAACCCTAACCCTAACCCTAACCCTAACCCTAACCCTAACCCTAACCCTAACCCTAACCCTAACCCTAACCCTAACCCTAACCCTAATTAGGGTTGTGGGACCTGACTTTTTTTTTTTAAACGCCCAGGGTTAGCTTATTATAAGGTGGTTAAGGTTCTAGCCAGAGGGTTAGCTTTCTAAATAGTTAAATATTATTAGATTTTTTTTGGAACAAAAATATTTTGTCATTTCCTTTTTATTAACCTTTTACCTCTCAGAGGTACCAAAACGTAAGTTTTGAGGTGCTAAACGGTCAACCCTGGGTTTTGCGCCAAACCATTTTGATTAGATATTTTGTTTCTTGCTCTTTTGAAACCTTTTTGGCAACTTCAAGCTATCGTCCCCCCATATTTATATTCTGTCGTTGGTTCAGTTTCATTCACGCAATTCTTTCAAAATGCATCAAACATGAAAAAAAGTGACCCTTGGGTCCTTTGCTGGTTTGGTATGTTCCAGATGTCCCGGGACTCCAAGGGTTTTGTTAGATTGATGGTTAACGACTAACACCTTAACAACCTACTTTTAGAGCCTAATTCCGACCTCCAGGGTTATGGAGTTCATTTCTTCAAAAAAATGCAGTAAACCAACCCGCACACTATCCCATCATCTCTTTTCTATCAGATCAAAATATCAAATAAAGAAAAACATAGGCCAAAAAAATTCAAAAAATCCACATGTCTTTATCTTATCATCGGAAAGATATCCTGTAAATATGGCAACATTTGATTCAGTAGTTAATTAATTATAAGCAATTATTCAAAAAAAAAATTCCCTCAAATTTATGCAAAATCACCAAAATCACGTTTTTACCCTATTTTCAACTTGCTCTATTTTCTTAATAATCACTTTTAGATCAGCGGACTGCCTTAGTTCTGACCCTTAATTCATTATTATCATAATGCAACCTTGTTTTCCTTTCTCTTTTCATTCAAAATATCCATTATTAGCTAACCCTAATCACTCCTTTTTTGCTCCGACAGATATAACTCGGATCTAATCCCCATAGTTTTTCTACAGTATTAGACTCAAAAGTGGGTCCAGGAAAAATCATCACAAACAGAAAATTAATCTCAACCATAAGCTATTTTAACCTCATTTCAATCCAAAAATAACTGTAGAACACTTTTCTGCCAGTGGATTCATGTAAATTCATCTATTTATTGCTCAAAATCCCACAAAATAACTTCATTTTTCATCCCAAATTCGGCATTGGCCAAATTCAACGGAGAGGGCGCTTCGAACAATAACAAACAAAATATTCCCACGGTCTGAAGTAAGCCACTGCCAACGGCAACCTCCTTGCGATCGCGATATCCACCCTTCCAAAATATCCCTAATAGGCTAACATACAGCTTTCTGGGCTATCGCGATACATTACTTTTTAAAATCTCATACGGCTAACTTCAGCTTTGCAATATTTTCCTGGATTTCTCGCCCTAACCCTACCAGTGTATTCATGCGCTCATGTAATCCGGTTTTTCAAAATGTCAAACCCTTTCAGCACAAATATAACTACGAGCAAGTAGCTAGTTTTTTTTCAAATCCCAATCAATTGTCCATAAATTAACGTCACTCATCAGTGATTTTTAATTTACAATTCAGTTAGTCAGTTTTTCCCCATCGGTCATCAAATAAATCACAATAGGCCTATTCAGATAATATAGGTTAGGGTTAGGGTTACTTGGGGTTTGTGCATAGGCCTAGTGTGGGCCAGGTAGTATACGGTATTTCAACGTATTGACTGTTGACTGTTGTTATTCATTGTCCGTGGAAAGTTAGATTCAAATTCAGTTGTCTCTCCCGGATTTTCAAGTCAAAATAGAGCAAAACCTACATCTGCAGGTAAGTTGAGAAACATTTAGTTTATTATTATCCAACCCAACTAAGAAATAGCGTAGCTGTAGGGCCTATAATATCACCAGTTAAGACTGAACTTTTGCCTTTTGGCTTCGCTTAGTTTGCTGCAGCGGCGCGTCACGGCGTTGCCCCCCAGCCCGGCCCGACCAGCCCGGACCAGCCTTCCGTTGGACTTCAATTCAAGTTCAACTAAACTTTATTCAATCATTAGAATGAGTCTAATAATTAAAAACAATGTCATAGTATAAGAAATTCATAACATCATGAAAATATAATGAATATGAATTATGGAAGAATAGACATTCACATAGATTAGATTAGAAACATGACTGAGAAAAGAACAATTTGGATGTTTCAATTTCACTTTAAGTTTAAGTTTAGTCATCTGTCATAGTGTCATGTATTGTTAGTTTACTACTAGCTTTCACACCGGGACCTGTGTGGAGTTAATGTACGTAGTGTTGTGTAGCGACTACGCAACACTTCGCTACCGTACGCTGTCCCTACGCAAGTCTATACCGAGGAACGCAAAATAGGTACGCAAAAAATTGAACATGCTTAATTTTTTGGCGTACTGCCTGCGTAGAGCCAGAGAACACAGTTTATATGCAAGCCTACGCAACACTTCACCACTGTGCGCCATTCCTACGCAACACTACGCCAAAATGCCCCGGCCCGGTGACGCAAAACATATTTTGATAGGCCTACTTGCGCATGAAATGCAGGTTCAAGTCAGAGCTACGCACCCGCACATACACCAAATGCGATGCGTTCAATGCACCAAGCTTTTGATGTGACTGACGAGATTATCATTTGCGGTCACCAAAACCACCGAGTAATTTTCCTTTGTTTTTTGTAATAATATATCACTAGGCCTGATTACTAATCAGTCATCTTCAAAATTAAGATTTACATTCATGACATTATGTTTGCTAAGCTTTTCTTTCATGTTATCAAGAAATTTTGGCACCGGCAATTCATATGTGACCTGCATATAATCCCAAGCTTTTTTGTTTTGTATACATATATAGGTCAGCTGACACTGCCTTCGCCCCTTCCCAAGACATACCATGGATGGATCCTAAGTCACGAGTTGCCGAGTACCTGACCCTGGCCTAACCCAAAATTTGCCGTCGGATGGAGACGACCAAGAGTGGTGGGTACTCGGTGGACATGAATGCCATTTTTAAAGATTTTTCGCGAGTATGCAGATTTAGTCTCGTTTCATGCTGTCGCCACCAATGAAAGTTCTTAATTGATATCCGGAACATCGTGGGAATCGAACTCATCCGACATAGCACAAAATGAGACCCACGTGGCGGAACCACTCGACTACAAAATCCTGTACATTCAGGCAAAAAGTGAAAAACGGTGGGTGTAGATTATATCTGAAGCACCACCTACAGCGAAAGGGGAAATTCAGGAGCAGATACCATGTGCAAGTAAACATGGCCTTTGATCGTTATCAAGATTCGTTTGGAAAGTTCTCCAGAAGGGGCAAATAGTTAATGAGTTTGACAAAACGTAAACGTGGAATGATTGTTTATCGTTAAAGTGGCCTGGGGTGTTTCATAAAGCTGTTCGTAAAGTTACGAATGACTTTACGAACGACTGGAACATGTTCTTGGGTGCTACACTAACCAGATTCTCAATCATTTAGCACAAGAACTCATCACCAGTCGTGCATAAAATTTGTGCGTAACTTACGAACAGCTTTATGAAACATCCCCAGGTCTACGATTTCATTGTGTACATTTTTCAAATTTTTTATGTTGTTAAAGCCCGTCAAAATAGTTGTGCTTACGCACAGGATACATGTTTGTGTATAATAAGTGTACATGACCTCAGCCATTGAATATGAGTGGTTGCAATTGCAACGCAGTATGTGTCGTGCATAAAGGGTTTATTCATGTAAACAAGATCTAATATGGTGCACGATTTCATGAGCTTATGTTTTTAGTAACTTACAAGAGCTAAAAGAGGGGTGGTATTCTGAGATTTATTTAATCTTGATTTTAGTGAAATAATTTGAATTGTCATAATAAAATGAACGCTTATATGGTTAATGCATGTGCAAAAGTGACTGCGTACGCGGAATTCATCTGTGCAAACACCAATGAAATTTTGCAATTTGAAATATGTTATGACAAAATCTTTTCACTAAAATCAAGATAAAATAAATCTCAGAATACCATCCCTGTTCTGAGGGAATATTATTGATGTCAGTTCTCATAGGGCTGGACTCGCATAGACTACTTTGCAAATTGTTCATTTAAAGGGGCAATAAGATGTCATATCTGTTAATTGCAGTGCATGAGAGGCTCATTCCAAGCGCAGAATATAATAAGCAGAGACATAAATGCATACATTGTAGAGCTGGATGGTTAAATTCTTTTGGGGGTTTATTTTGTCATATCAAGATCACATGATATCAAGACTATTTGAAGATTCACTGTAAAGTAAACAGGTTTACATGCATTTAATTTTGTTTACAATGATGCACATGTTATAATGCTTTGTATACTTTCTTTACAGTGAAGCGTTAATCGCAAATTTGCAGATTGTTCATCGACGTGAAGATGACTTGTTCCTGAAGAATAGAATAGAGATGAATAAGAAAAGGACGAGTTGTTTCATCGTTTATTTGCATGTTCACAGTTGAAAAGAGATTTATTGAATGATTGATAGATCACAAGAAAGAGGAGAGAAAGAGAGACGAGGGAGTGAGGGGTATATTGTCCGATCAGGAGAAAGAAAGAGAGATGGGGAGGGGGGCGAGGACGATAAAGAGATTTAATGATTGACAGATCAGGAGGCAGGAAAAATGAAGAGAGCAAAGGAACGAGGGAGAGTATCAATGAGAAAGAGGTAGAGAAAAAGGGAAGGCAGGAGTGAGAGAGAGAGAGAAAGAATGAGGAGATGTATATAAGAGAGGATGCAGATTGAGTGAGAAGAAAAGAGCCCAGGGGCTCCTTTCACAGAGCCATCATTAGTCTTCTTGGATAATACATAGAAACGTTTGTTGTAAAATCAACACGCATTTCTATGGGATGTCCACAGACTTAGACTTGACGGTTTCGTGAAACGGGCCCCCCAGAGAAATAATAAGAATCACATGTTCACCCTTTAAAAAAATATGTTTCTTCCTTTCGCTCTTACTGATCTATCGCCGTCTCTCTCTACTCTTCTCTAATATCTACCTCATTCGCTCTCTCTTTTCTTGTATTCCTCTCCTTCTTTCTCTCTACTACTCTCTCAAGCTCTCACACACTAGCTCTATACACTATCTACCTTCTGTCTTCCCCTCTGTCTCTAGTGTATCTCATCCTCTAGCTCTCTCCCCCTCTTTTCTTTATCTATATCCTTATTTCTACTATTCTATCTCTCTCTCTTTCTCTCCCAGACACAAAAACACTGTACTCCCTACCCCCACCCCCACTTTTTCTTTCATCTCTGACTTTCCAAACTCTTACGGTCATGAGACGTACACTTAAAGAACAGAAAATGTGTATATCATTTAGGATTATTTATTTACAAATATTTATTTACAATATTTACATATATTCATCATGATAAACAACACTGAATACTTAGGCTGGTATATATTGGGCAGTGATAGCAGCTAATAATAATAAAAATAATGGTGATCATAATTATAATATAAATATATTTATAATAATGATGGTAATAATACTCATGATAACAAAATTAATAATAAGAACTGTCACCTTCCAACATTTTATCATCAATAGTGCTATCATAATAATGATAAAATGATAATGATTATGATAAAAAGTACTTATGATAAATATTATTCATTACGACTTTAGATCACGTAGAACGCTTTGGTCTCATTTCATGCTGTTGCCACCAATGAAAGTTCGGAGGTGATATTTTGAACTTCATGGGATTCGAACCCATGCAACGTAGCATTAAACTTCAACCGAATATTTAAGCGATCAGGGAACTCATGTTTAAGGCATGCATGTCCAGACTTCCCAACATCTGATGTTCAGATTTCAGAATATGTCATGTGAAATGGTTTTAGTAAAAAATATCAACCCCAAACATGCAAATTCATATTCTGGGGTTTCATTTCCAAAGGAAATGTCAACCATCTTACCCAAAATATGTTGAGATAAAGTTAGAATCAAATATAAACTGCAGTATGCCCCTAGAAGATGAACAATTAAACTGTTACCATGAGTGAAAACTTTCAAATCCAGCAGTTCACTGAGGCAGTTACTGCTGGCTTCCTCCCCCCGGAGTTCAGGCATCAGGCACCTCAACATCTAGAGCTACAGCAGCAGGCTAAACATTTATACAGTATGGTGCTTTGCACTAAGAGTAATAATGTTTTACACTAAATGCGGAAAGATTCAGGGAAATAAACTCCACAAAACTAATTTCCATCATTTTTTGCTTTAAATATTGATACTCAAGACAAATATTAACCTAAAAAATCATGGGTCAAGTCGGAAAACACTCTTCCATTGCTTTGCAGTACACCATTTAACACAGGTGGGACTGGTATATACATTGTAGCTACTATACATACACAAGTCATGTCTTATGGTTTACTATTGCACATTATACACGTACGTATATTGAGAATCTATACATACACATGCAGGATAATTGAAATATCAATTTGGCGGGAATTCCTATAATCGTTGAGAGTCCTTTGGTTGATTTCATGGCACGCTGCATACGCAAGAAATCTGCGTAACTTCATGGTACATCACATACAAAAATGAGCGTAATCAATAAACAACACATTCAACTGTTATTCCAATGATTCAAAAGCCTTTTTAATTAATACACATCTTAATTTTAAAATTAACATGAAAAACCTACATGTATTGTATCTTACCACCATAATCTTTGACCGTCCTGTGGTGGAGTTCACGGCACGCTGAATTGTAGTCGTTTTCCTCTCGTACGCAGGAAATAGGCTTACGTTCTCTGTGAATGACATGCAAAAATAAGCATAATCATTAATACATATCTTAATTTTAAATTTAACATGAAAAACCTACATGTATTGTATCTTACCACCATAATCTTTGACCGTCCTGTGGTGGAGTTCACGGCACGCTGAATTGTAGTCGTTTTCCTCTCGTACGCAGGAAATAGGCTTACGTTCTCTGTGTATATGACATGCAAAAATAAGCATAATCATTAATACATATCTTAATTTTAAATTTAACATGAAAAACCTACATGTATTGTATCTTACCACCATAATCTTTGACCGTCCTGTGGTGGAGTTCACGGCACGCTGAATTGTAGTCGTTTTCCTCTCGTACGCAGGAAATAGGCTTACGTTCTCTGTGAATGACATGCAAAAATAAGCATAATCATTGATACCTATTTTAATTTAAAATTAACATGAAAAACCTACATGTATTGTATCTTACCACCATAATCTTTGACTGTCCTTTGGTGGAGTTCACGGCACGCTGAATTGTAGTCGTTTTCCTCTCGTACGCAGGAAATAGGCTTATACGTTCTCAGCTCTGTGAATATGACATGCAAAAATAAGCATAATCATTAATACATATCTTAATTTTAAATTTAACATGAAAAACCTACATGTATTGTATCTTACCACCATAATCTTTGACCGTCCTGTGGTGGAGTTCACGGCACGCTGAATTGTAGTCGTTTACCTCTCGTACGCAGGAAATAGGCTCATGTTCTCTGTGGAAAATGATCAACAGCTACCTGTACATAAACTTTCAGTGTTAACAATAAAGAATTGATCAAAATAAAGGGGGTGAATCTATTGCATAATTTACAAACCTACTTTAACCTAATTATGCCGATGGTTGAACAGTCAAACATTGCGCAGTAATGAACAAAAGTTTGAGCTTATTTTGTCACTTTTGTGGAAATGATTTTGGCCTGAAAATTCATGTCCTATATTGTACATTCCTTCTCTACTGATGCATAAACTTTCAGTGTTAACAACTAAGAATTTATCAAAATAAAGGGGGTCATTCTAAATGCATTTCTACTAGTATTAAAGAGTAGCCAACACACGTCATACAGCTGTTTCACACGTACCGTGGCCCGTCTGTACGCCGGGTCTGCCGGCCTGACAATGATGAGTCTATGGTCAAAAATGCAGTAATAAGCAAACTTTGAGCTTATTTTGTCACTTTTGTGGAAATGATCTTGGCCTGGAAATTCATGTCCTATATTATACATTCCTTCTCTACCTATACATAAAGTTTCAGTGTTAACAACTCAGAATTTATCAAAATAAAGGGGGTCATTCTAAATGCATTTCTAGTATTTAAAGAGTAGCCAACACACGTCATACAGCTATTTCATACGTACCGTGGCCCGTCTGTACGCCGGGTCTGCCGGCCTGACAATAACGAGTCTATGGTCAAGGAGCTGGCAATACCAAAGTAGGTCCGGTCTTGGTTCAGCTAACGGTCTCCGTCAGAAAAACGAAACTTTTTTAGTTGAATTTTGTCATTACTTTACATAAAGGCAGATAACTTTTTGATAAAAGCATATTATTGATAATGAAAAGCAGAAATGGGAAGACTATTAAATTCTAAACCTAACCCTAACCCAAACCAAAGGGAGAAACGCGATATATTTGAAGATACAAGGTGGTTTAAGTCAGGCAAAACTACTCCGAAAACGTCAAAAATCGAAAATTTTCAGACGAGAAAACATTCCATCATTAAATCACTCTTATTTCTTTAAAAAATAAAGATAATCCCCAAGTTCCTCTGTAGTGATAGAATAATAGTTATTGATCATATCTTACCAGTTTATTACGACTGCCAAGGCCTAATTGAGAAAATGAAAAATTTCAAACATAAGATGCAGATTCGGGTACCAAAAGGTAAGTTCTCGGGTGCAAACGTTAATTTCGAGGTACCCAGTGTTAATTTTCGGGTACCCATAGTTAAACGTCGGGTACCCAAGGTTAATTTTCAGGGAACCAAGTTAATTTTCAGGGAACCAATGTTAATTTTCGGGTACCCAATGTTAATTGTCAGGTACCATAGTTAATATTGGGGGAACCATAGTTAATTTTCGGGGAACCAGTATATTTTCGGGTACATGAGGTTAATGTTCGGGTACCCATAGTTAATTTTGGGGTGCCCAAATGTCCACAACCATAGCCCTAACCCTAACCCTAACCCTAACCCTAACCCTAACCCTAACCCTAACCCTAACCCTAACCCTAACCCTAACCCCTAACCCTAACCCTAACCCTAACCCTAACCCTAACCCTAACCCTAACCCCTAACCCTAACCCTAACCCTAACCCTAACCCTAACCCTAACCCTAACCCTAACCCTAACCCTAACCCTAACCCTAACCCTAACCCTAACCCTAACCCTAACCCTAACCCTAACCCTAACCCTAACCCTAACCCTAAACCCTAACCCTAACCCTAACCCTAACCCTAACCCTAACCCTAACCCTAACCCTAACCCTAACCCTAACCCCTAACCCCTAACCCTAACCCTAACCCTAACCCTAACCCTAACCCTAACCCTAACCCTAACCCTAACCCTAACCCTAACCCTAACCCTAACCCTAACCCTAACCCTAACCCTAACCCTAACCCTAACCCTAACCCTAACCCTAACCCTAACCCTAACCTAACCTAACCCTAACCCTAACCCTAACCCTAACCCTAACCCTAACCCTAACCCTAACCCTAACCCTAACCCTAACCCTAACCCTAACCCTAACCCTAACCCTAACCCTAACCCTAACCCTAACCCTAACCCCCCTAACCCTAACCCCCTAACCCTAACCCTAACCCTAACCCTAACCCTAACCCTAACCCTAACCCTAACCCTAACCCTACCCTAACCCTAACCCTAACCCTAACCCTAACCCTAACCCTAACCCTAACCCTAACCCTAACCCTAACCCTAACCCTAACCCTAACCCTAACCCTAACCCTAACCCTAACCCTAACCCTAACCCTAACCCCTAACCCTAACCCTAACCCTAACCCTAACCCTAACCCTAACCCTAACCCTAACCCTAACCCTATTGTTACTCTAACCCTAACCCTAATTAGGGTTGTGGGACCTGACTTTTTTTTTTTAAACGCCCAGGGTTAGCTTATTATAAGGTGGTTAAGGTTCTAGCCAGAGGGTTAGCTTTCTAAATAGTTAAATATTATTAGGGTTTTTTTTGGAACAAAAATATTTTGTCATTTCCTTTTTATTAACCTTTTACCTCTCAGAGGTACCAAAACGTAAGTTTTGAGGTGCTAAACGGTCAACCCTGGGTTTTGCACCAAACCATTTTGATTAGATATTTTGTTTCTTGCTCTTTTTGAAATCTTTTTGGCCAACTTCAAGCTATCGTCCCCCCATATTTATATTCTGTCGTTGGTTCAGTTTCATTCACGCAATTCTTTCAAAATGCATCAAACATGAAAAAAAGTGACCCTTGGGTACCTTTGCTGGTTTGGTATGTTCCAGATGTCCCGGGACTCCAAGGGTTTTGTTAGATTGATGGGTTAACGACTAACACCTTAACAACCTACTTTTAGAGCCTAATTCCGACCTCCAGGGTTATGGAGTTCATTTCTTCAAAAAAATGCAGTAAACCAACCCGTCACACTATCCCATCATCTCTTTTCTATCAGATCAAAATATCAAATAAAGAAAACATAGGCCAAAAAAATTCAAAAAATCCACATGTCTTTATCTTATCATCGGAAAGATATCCTGTAAATATGGCAACATTTGATTCAGTAGTTAATTAATTAGAAGCAATTATTCAAAAAAAAAATTCCCTCAAATTTATGCAAAATCACCAAAATCACGTTTTTACCCTATTTTCAACTTGCTCTATTTTCCTTAATAATCACTTTTAGATCAGCGGACTGCCTTAGTTCTGACCCTTAATTCATTATTATCATAATGCAACCTTGTTTTCCTTTCTCTTTTCATTCAAAATATCCATTATTAGCTAACCCTAATCACTCCTTTTTTGCTCCGACAGATATAACTCGGATCTAATCCCCATAGGTTTTCTACAGTATTAGACTCAAAAGTGGGTCGAGGAAAAATCATCACAAACAGAAAATTAATCTCAACCATAAGCTATTTTAACCTCATTTCAATCCAAAAATAACTGTACAACACTTTTCTGCCAGTGGATTCATCTAAATTCATCTATTTATTGCTCAAAATCCCACAAAATAACTTCATTTTTCATCCCAAATTCGGCATTGGCCAAATTCAACGGAGAGGGCGCTTCGAACAATAACAAACAAAATATTCCCACGGTCTGAAGTAAGCCACTGCCAACGGCAACCTCCTTGCGATCGCGATATCCACCCTTCCAAAATATCCCTAATAGGCTAACATACAGCTTTCTGGGCTATCGCGATACATTACTTTTTTAAAATCTCATACGGCTAACTTCAGCTTTTGCAATATTTTCCTGGATTTCTCGCCCTAACCCTACCAGTGTATTCATGCGCTCATGTAATCCGGTTTTTCAAAATCTCAAACCCTTTCAGCACAAATATAACTACGAGCAAGTAGCTAGTTTTTTTTCAAATCCCAATCAATTGTCCATAAATTAACGTGACTCATCAGTGATTTTTAATTTACAATTCAGTTAGTCAGTTTTTCCCAATCGGTCATCAAATAAATCACAATAGGCCTATTCAGATAATATAGGTTAGGGTTAGGGTTACTTGGGGTTTGTGCATAGGCCTAGTCTCCAGGTACTTTTATCGCCAGGTATCCATCGACGACGTCGACGGTATTTGAACGTATTGACTGTTGACTGTTGTTATTCATTGTCCGTGGAAAGTTAGATTCAAATTCAGTTGTCTCTCCCGGATTTTCAAGTAAAAATAGAGCAAAACCTACATCTGCAGGTAAGTTGAGAAACATTTAAGTTTATTATTATCCAACCCAACTAAGAAATAGCGTAGCTGTAGGGCCTATAATATCACCAGTTAAGACTGAACTTTTGCCTTTTGGCTTCGCTTAGTTTGCTGCAGCGGCGCGTCACGGCGCTGCCCCCCAGCCCGGCCCGACCAGCCCGGACCAGCCTTCCGTTGGACTTCAATTCAAGTTCAACTAAACTTTATTCAATCATTAGATTTAGAATGAGTCTAATAATTAAAAACAATGTGATAGTATAAGAAATTCATAACATCATGAAAATATAATGAATATGAATTATGGAAGAATAGACATTCACAAAGATTAGAATTTAGAAACATGACTGAGAAAAGAACAATTTGGATGTTTCAATTTCATGACTTTAAAGTTTAAGTTTAGTCATCTGTCATAGTGTCATGTATTGTTAGTTTACTACTAGCTTTCACACCGGGACCTGTGTGGAGTTAATGTACGTAGTGTTGTGTAGCGACTACGCAACACTTCGCTACCGTACGCTGTCCCTACGAAAGTCTATACCCAGGAACGCAAAATAGGTACGCAAAAAATTGAACATGCTTAATTTTTTGGCGTACTGCCTGCGTAGAGCCAGAGAACGCAGTTTATATGCAAGCCTACGCAACACTTCACCACTGTGCGCCATTCCTACGCAACACTACGCCAAAATGCCCCGGCCCGGTGACGCAAAACATATTTTGATAGGCCTACTTGCGCATGAAATGCAGGTTCAAGTCAGAGCTACGCACCCGCACATACACCAAATGCGATGCGTTCAATGCACCAAGCTTTTGATGTGACTGACGAGATTATCATTTGCGGTCACCAAAACCACCGAGTAATTTTCCTTTGTTTTTTGTAATAATATATCACTAGGCCTGATTACTAATCAGTCATCTTCAAAATTAAGATTTACATTCATGACATTATGTTTGCTAAGCTTTTCTTTCATGTTATCAAGAAACTTTGGCATATGTGACCTGCATATAATCCCAAGCTTTTTTGTTTTGTATACATATATAGGTCAGCTGACACTGCCTTCGCCCCTTCCCAAGACATACCATGGATGGATCCTAACCCTGGCCTAACCCAAAATTTGCCGTCGGATGGAGACGACCAAGAGTGGTGGGTACTCGGTGGACATGAATGCCATTTTTAAAGATTTTTCGCGAGTATGCAGATTTAGTCTCGTTTCATGCTGTCGCCACCAATGAAAGTTCTTAATTGATATCCGGAACATCGTGGGAATCGAACTCATCCGACATAGCACAAAATGAGACCCACGTGGCGGAACCACTCGACTACAAAATCCTGTACATTCAGGCAAAAAGTGAAAAACGGTGGGTGTAGATTATATCTGAAGCACCACCTACAGCGAAAGGGGAAATTCAGGAGCAGATACCATGTGAAAGTAAACATGGCCTTTGATCGTTATCAAGATTCGTTTGGAAAGTTCTCCAGAAGGGGCAAATAGTTAATGAGTTTGACAAAACGTAAACGTGGAATGATTGTTTATCGTTAAAGTGGCCTGGGGTGTTTCATAAAGCTGTTCGTAAAGTTACGAATGACTTTACGAACGACTGGAACATGTTCTTGGGTGCTACACTAACCAGATTCTCAATCATTTAGCACAAGAACTCATCACCAGTCGTGCATAAAATTTGTGCGTAACTTACGAACAGCTTTATGAAACATCCCCAGGTCTACGATTTCATTGTGTACATTTTTCAAATTTTTTATGTTGTTAAATAAAGCCCGTCAAAATAGTTGTGCTTACGCACAGGATACATGTTTGTGTATAATAAGTGTACATGACCTCAGCCATTGAATAGGAGTGGTTGCAATTGCAACGCAGTATGTGTCGTGCATAAAGGGTTTATTCATGTAAACAAGCATCATGTAAATAAGCATTAGCTTATGTTTTTAGTAACTTACAAGAGCTAAAAGAGGGGTGGTATTCTGAGATTTATTTAATCTTGATTTTAGTGAAATAATTTGAATTGTCATAATAAAATGAACGCTTATATGGTTAATGCATGTGCAAAAGTGACTGCGTACGCGGAATTCATCTGTGCAAACACCAATGAAATTTTGCAATTTGAAATATGTTATGACAAAATCTTTTCACTAAAATCAAGATAAAATAAATCTCAGAATACCATCCCTGTTCTGAGGGAATATTATTGATGTCAGTTCTCATAGGGGCTGGACTCGCATAGACTACTTTGCAAATTGTTCATTTAAAGGGGCAATAAGATGTCATATCTGTTAATTGCAGTGCATGAGAGGCTCATTCCAAGCGCAGAATATAATAAGCAGAGACATAAATGCATACATTGTAGAGCTGGATGGTTAAATTCTTTTGGGGGTTTATTTTGTCATATCAAGATCACATGATATCAAGACTATTTGAAGATTCACTGTAAAGTAAACAGGTTTACATGCATTTAATTTTGTTTACAATGCTTTGTATACTTTCTTTACAGTGAACCGTTAATCGCAAATTTGCAGATTGTTCATCGACATGAAGATGACTTGTTCCTGAAGAATAGAATAGAGATGAATAAGAAAAGGACGAGTTGTTTCATCGTTTATTTGCATGTTCACAGTTGAAAAGAGATTTATTGAATGATTGATAGATCACAAGAAAGAGGAGAGAAAGAGAGACGAGGGAGTGAGGGGTATATTGTCCGATCAGGAGAAAGAAAGAGAGATGGGGAGGGGGGCGAGGACGATAAAGAGATTTAATGATTGACAGATCAGGAGGCAGGAAAAATGAAGAGAGCAAAGGAACGAGGGAGAGTATCAATGAGAAAGAGGTAGAGAAAAAGGGAAGGCAGGAGTGAGAGAGAGAGAGAAAGAATGAGGAGATGTATAGATAAAGAGAGGATGCAGATTGAGTGAGAAGAAAAGAGCCCAGGGGCTCCTTTCACAGAGCCATCATTAGTCTTCTTGGATAATACATAGAAACGTTTGTTGTAAAATCAACACGCATTTCTATGGGATGTCCACAGACTTAGACTTGACGGTTTCGTGAAACGGGCCCCCCAGAGAAATAATAAGAATCACATGTTCACCCTTTAAAAAAATATGTTTCTTCCTTTCGCTCTTACTGATCTATCGCCCTGTCTCTCTCTACTCTTCTCTAATATCTACCTCATTCGCTCTCTCTTTTCTTGTATTCCTCTCCTTCTTTCTCTCTACTACTCTCTTAAGCTCTCACACACTATCTACCTTTTGTCTTCCCCTCTGTCTCTAGTGTTCTCAAAGATCTACATGTATCTCATCCTCTAGCTCTCTCCCCCTCTTTTCTTTATCTATATCCTTATTTCTACTATTCTATCTGTCTCTCTTTCTCTCCCAGACACAAAAACACTGTACTCCCTACCCCCACCCCCACTTTTTCTTTCATCTCTGAGTTTCCAAACTCTTACGGTCATGAGACGTACACTTAAAGGACAGAAAATGTGTATATCATTTAGGATTATTTATTTACAAATATTTATTTACAATATTTACATATATTCATCATGATAAACAACACTGAATACTTAGGCTGGTATATATTGGGCAGTGATAGCAGCTAATAATAATAAAAATAATGGTGATCATAATTATAATATAAATATATTTATAATAATGATGCTAATAATACTCATGATAACAAAATTAATAATAAGAACTGTCACCTTCCAACAATTTATCATCAATAGTGCTATCATAATAATGATAAAATGATAATGATTATGATAAAAAGTACTTATGATAACTATTATTCATTACGACTTTAGATCACGTAGAACGCTTTGGTCTCATTTCATGCTGTTGCCACCAATGAAAGTTCGGAGGTGATATTTTGAACTTCATGGGATTCGAACCCATGCAACGTAGCATTAAACTTCAACCGTTTAAGCGATCAGGGAACTCATGTTTCAGGCATGCATGTCCAGACTTCCCGACATTTGATGTTCAGATTTCAGAATGTCATGTGAAATGGTTTTAGTAAAAAATATCAACCCCAAACATGCAAATTCATATTCTGGGGTTTCATTTCCAAAGGAAATATCAACCATCTTACCCAAAATATGTTGAGATAAAGTTAGAATCAAATATAAACTGCAGTATGCCCCTAGAAGATGAACAATTAAACTGTTACCATGAGTGAAAACTTTCAAATCCAGCAGTTCACTGAGGCAGTTACTGCTGGCTTCCTCCCCCCGGAGTTCAGGCATCAGGCACCTCAACATCTAGAGCTACAGCAGCAGGCTAAACATTTATACAGTATGGTGCTTTGCACTAAGAGTAATAATGTTTTACACTAAATGCGGCAAAGATTCAGGGTAATAAACTCCACAAAACTAATTTGCATCATTTTTTGCTTTAAATATTGATACTCAAGACAAATATTAACCTAAAAAATCATGGGTCAAGTCGGAAAACACTCTTCCATTGCTTTGCAGTACACCATTTAACACAGGTGGGACTGGTATATACATTGTAGTTACTATACATACACAAGTCATGTCTTATGGTTTACTATTGCACATTACACACGTACGTATATTGAGAATCTATACATACACATGCAGGATAATTGAAATATCAATTTGGCGGAATTCCTATAATCGTTGAGAGTCCTTTGGTTGATTTCATGGCACGCTGCATACGCAAGAAATCTGCGTAACTTCATGGTACATCACATACAAAAATGAGCGTAATCAATAAACAACACATTCAACTGTTATTCCAATGATTCAAAAGCCTTTTTAATTAATACACATCTTAATTTTAAAATTAACATGAAAAACCTACATGTATTGCATCTTACCACCATAATCTTTGACCGTCCTTTGGTGGAGTGCACGTCACGCTGAATTGTAGTCGTTTTCCTCTCGTACGCAGGAAATAGGCTTACGTTCTCTGTGAATGACATGCAAAAATAAGCATAATCATTAATACATATCTTAATTTTAAATATAACATGAAAAACCTACATGTATTGTATCTTACCACCATAATCTTTGACCGTCCTTTGGTGGAGTGCACGTCACGCTGAATTGTAGTCGTTTTGCTCTCGTGCGCAGGAAATAGGCTTACGTACGTTCTCTGTGAATGACATGAAAAAATAAGCATAATCATTAATACATATCTTAATTTTAAATTTAACATGAAAAACCTACATGTATTGTATCTTACCACCATAATCTTTGACCGTCCTGTGGTGGAGTTCACGGCACGCTGAATTGTAGTCGTTTTCCTCTCGTACGCAGGAAATAGGCTTACGTTCTCTGTGAATATGACATGCAAAAATAAGCATAATCATTAATACATATCTTAATTTTAAATTTAACATGAAAAACCTACATGTATTGTATCTTACCACCATAATCTTTGACCGTCCTGTGGTGGAGTTCACGGCACGCTGAATTGTAGTCGTTTTCCTCTCGTACGCAGGAAATAGGCTTATACGTTCTCAGCTCTGTGAATATGACATGCAAAAATAAGCATAATCATTAATACATATCTTAATTTTAAATTTAACATGAAAAACCTACATGTATTGTATCTTACCACCATAATCTTTGACCGTCCTGTGGTGGAGTTCACGGCACGCTGAATTGTAGTCGTTTTCCTCTCGTACGCAGGAAATAGGCTTACGTTCTCTGTGAATATGACATGCAAAAATAAGCATAATCATTAATACATATCTTAATTTTAAATTTAACATGAAAAACCTACATGTATTGTATCTTACCACCATAATCTTTGACCGTCCTGTGGTGGAGTTCACGGCACGCTGAATTGTAGTCGTTTTCCTCTCGTACGCAGGAAATAGGCTTATACGTTCTCAGCTCTGTGAATATGACATGCAAAAATAAGCATAATCATTAATACATATCTTAATTTTAAATTTAACATGAAAAACCTACATGTATTGTATCTTACCACCATAATCTTTGACCGTCCTGTGGTGGAGTTCACGGCACGCTGAATTGTAGTCGTTTACCTCTCGTACGCAGGAAATAGGCTCATGTTCTCTGTGGAAAATGATAAACAGCTACCTGTACATAAACTTTCAGTGTTAACAATAAAGAATTTATCAAAATAAAGGGGGTGAATCTATTGCATAATTTACAAACCTACTTTAACCTAATTATGCCGATGGTTGAACAGTCAAACATTGCGCAGTAATGAACAAAAGTTTGAGCTTATTTTGTCACTTTTGTGGAAATGATTTTGGCCTGAAAATTCATGTCCTATATTGTACATTCCTTCTCTACTTATGCATAAACTTTCAGTGTTAACAACTAAGAATTTATCAAAAGAAAGGGGGTCATTCTAAATGCATTTCTAGTATTAAAGAGTAGCCAACACACACGTCATACAACTGTTCCATACGTACCGTAGCCCTTCCGATCCGGACGCCGGGTCTGCCGGTCTGACAATGACGAGTCTATGGTCAAAGAAGCAGTAATAAGCAAACTTTGAGCTTATTTTGTCACTTTTGTGGAAATGATCTTGGCCTGAAAATTCATGTCCTATATTGTACGTTCCTTCTCTACCTATACATAAACTTTCAGTGTTAACAACTAAGAATTTATCAAAATAAAGGGGGTCATTCTAAATGCATTTCTACTAGTATTAAAGAGTAGCCAACACACGTCATACAGCTGTTTCACACGTACCGTGGCCCGTCTGTACGCCGGGTCTGCCGGCCTGACAATGACGAGTCTATGGTCAAAGATGCAGTAATAAGCAAACTTTGAGCTTATTTTGTCACTTTTGTGGAAATGATCTTGGCCTGAAAATTCATGTCCTATATTGTACGTTCCTTCTCTACCTATACATAAAGTTTCAGTGTTAACAACTCAGAATTTATCAAAATAAAGGGGGTCATTCTAAATGCATTTCTAGTATTTAAAGAGTAGCCAACACACGTCATACAGCTATTTCATACGTACCGTGGCCCGTCTGTACGCCGGGTCTGCCGGCCTGACAATAACGAGTCTATGGTCAAGGAGCTGGCAATACCAAAGTAGGTCCGGTCTTGTCTCAGCTAACGGTCTCCGTCAGAAAAACGAAACTTTTTGAGTTGAATTTTGTCATTACTTTACATAATGGCAGATAACTTTTTGATAAAAGCATATTATTGATAATGAAAAGCAGAAATAGGAAGACTATTAAATTCTAAAACTAACCCTGGCCAAACCAAAGGAAGAAACGCGATATATTTGAAGATAAAAGGTGGTTTAAGTCAGGCAAAACTACTCCAAAAACGTCAAAAATCGAAAATTTTCAGACGAGAAAACATTCCATCATTAAATCACTCTTATTTCTTTAAAAAACAAAGATAATCCCCAAGTTCCTCTGTAGTGATAGAATAATAGTTATTGATCATATCTTACCAGTTTATTACGACTGCCAAGGCCTAATTGAGAAAATGAAAAATTTCAAACATAAGATGCAGATTCGGGTACCAAAAGGTAAGTTCTCGGGTGCAAACGTTAATTTCCAGGTACCCAGCGTTAATTTTCGGGTACCCATAGTTAACCGTCGGGTACCCAAGGTTAATTTTCGGGTACCCAAGGTTAATTGCTCGGGTACCCATAGTTAATTTTCGGGTACCCAAGGTTAATTGTCAGGTACCATAGTTAATATTGGGGGAACCATAGTTAATTTTCGGGGAACCAGTATATTTTCGGGTACATGAGGTTAATGTTCGGGTACCCATAGTTAATTTTGGGGTGCCCAAAGGTACACAACCATAGCCCTAACCCTAACCCTAACCCTAACCCTAACCCTAACCCTATTGTTATTGTAACCCTAACCCTAACCCTAACCCTAACCCTAACCCTAACCCTAACCCTAACCCCTAACCCTAACCCCTAACCCCTAACCCCTAACCCCTAACCCTACCCGCCTAACCCCTAACCCCTAACCCTAACCCCAAACCCTAACCCTAACCCTAACCCTAACCCCTACCCCTAACCCTAATTCACAACTTAATAATCCGAACAAACAAACAAACAAAAAATCAAACCCGTCAATTCGATATCAATCCCCCAAGTGAGGAGACCACACCCAAAACAAATTTCCCGCCAAAATTCATATCCTTTCAAAATGGCGCTAATCGGCTACGCTACAGGCCGCCACGTATACAGATACAGATACAGATTTTTAAGCAAACCCAATTGCCCGGGAATTTCAAAATACATTAAATTTAATACACAAAATATACGTTTATCCTCGTCGCCAGTTTAGTGTTCGCCGAGGCTAGCACGCAACAAGCATATAATATAATATATCAACGGTAAATGCTTACCTTCAAGACTGTAACAGTGTAAGCTCGTCCCTCGGAATAAAGCCCCAAAAACATGTAGGTTCGTTCCCAAAGACGGCGGTAATCAATCTGACGTGCAGTGTAGTAGTGTGCATGTGTATCATGTGACCGACGAGTACGCACGTCCACTGAGTAGAGGTCAGTGCGCACGTCGCATCTGTGGGTGTGTTCCCTCCCCAGCCGTTGATGGCGCCCTCCGAGTCTTACGGTATTTTAATACTATTTTATACAACAGTGTGATTGTTTGTGTTTCAGTGTATTAGCCAGGTTTAGTGAATAAATTAGGAAACTCCAAGTGTTGTAATATTTTCCCGTCGGGTAGCCTGGAACAGGAAGGGAATAAGCGGTTATTTTAAAGAAGTTTGTATATCGTCGCAATGGCGGAGGGGGAGGATAGGCTCCCCATCAATATGTGTTCCTACGAGGAACTTACATCAATGCCGGGGCTAAATCCCGTGCAGGCCGGGGTCATTTTAGGGCTCCGGACTGAGCATGGGAATATAACTCCCGAATTATTTGTGGCGTTTCCAGGGCGCCCCAATATAGAGCTGGGGAAAACCCAGGGGAGGGCGGACCCTTTGGGTATCAGCTGTTGGGGAGGGCAGGTGAGGTTCCCATGGGGGAGTCCGGGGGGGTGTTCACGGAGGGGGGCGGGGTATGCCAGCCCCCCCCCCTACCCAAGTAGCTCCCCAAACAGCGGGGCTCATTTTGGCAAACCAGCCAGAGGGGCACTGCGGTGGGACGGGACCACCGGGTTCCGTCACATCTGGGGTTTGGTTCCAGGGACATCCGGGAGGAATTCCAACCCCAGTTAGGCCGGGAATGCATAAGTGATAGGGAAGGGGCAACCCCCTTTCAGGGTATCCAAGGGGTCCCGTAGGGTCCCCCCTCTTTCCTGAAGAGCAAGATTGTAGGTTCTCTGCTCCTAGGAGGGGTAAGCTTGGGGAAAATGCAGGTAGGCCAGCCTACCAGCCGCTTCCCAGGACTATCTCCTTTGACGGGCGGGGAAACTGGAAGGCATTCTTGCATAAGTTCACGGCTTTTGCGGACCGGCAGGGATGGGAATCTCCTCAACGACTAGATCAACTGAGTTGGTGCCTGGAAGGAAAAGCGGGGGAGTATTTGAGCTTGGCTCTTGAGCGGGAGCCAGGCTTGGAGTATTTCTCGCTTGTACGCAAAATGTCGGAGCGATTCGGTGAGGGCGGGTTGCCGGAATCCGCTCAACTCGAGTTCGCGGCAGCCAAGCAGGGACCGGAAGAGTCTCTGCCCGATTGGTCCGATCGGGTGCTCGGGTTAGCCCTCCGGGCGTTTCCCGGGGGCCAGAGGTCGTATGTACAACAGCAGGCCATTCTCCGTCTGTGCCAGGGGTGCTCAAATCGGGAGGCGGGGTGTCACACGCTGACTCAACACCCCGCCACCGTAGAAGAAGCGGAAAAGACTATCCAGTGGCATCAGCATGTGCACAGGGCTATGTACGGGCGTGGGCGACCTGTCAAGGCTGTGGCCGTAGAGGACGAGGGGGGTTTCCGCCAAACAGACCTACCCCCTCAATCGTCGAGCCGTCCCCCTGGGGACCGGCAGCGCGCCGCATTGGGCGAGCCCCGGGGCCGCCTGGAGGCCCGGGTAGCCGGTTTGGATACCCGGGTAGCAAATTTAGAGCGGGACCTCCGGAAGGTCCTAGAGGCCCTGCAGTCCAGGCCGGGGGCTTCCCGGGAAAGTCCCCGGGGGGGGGGGGGGGGCGATCGGTGTTATGCCTGCGGGGGGCACGGACATTTCCGGAAGGATTGCCCCACAGCCAGGGGAGACAAGGGGAACGTGCGGGTCTCCTTTGTCAACTGCCCTGAGGAGGAAAACTCCAGCGGGTCGGAGGCAGAGGCCAGCCCCCGGCCGGCTCGAAAGAGGCCAACTTATGACTGGGTTGCCGAGCAACTAGGCGGCTGAAAAGCGCTTGGGGGTGCCGATTTCTGACAAAACCAGGTCAAAAGACGCCTCCAAGGAGCTGGGAGAGGTTTTCACTGCAGGGGATCCAGTAGTGGGGGCATTTTCCCAGTATATAGCGGAAGTCACCACTTGCGAACTTCCAACCAGTCCAAGGGAGACCATTTCTTTGGATCCGATGCCGGATATTGCCTCGAGTCCGGAACCGGAATCCGATGAGATAGAAGAAGTGGTAGTTTGCCGACTTCGGTCTACTTCCTCGCTCAGTATTCCTATAGTGATAGGGGGTCACCCCCTTAGAGCAATAGTGGATACGGCGGTTGAAGTCTCTATCATCTCCGATCGGGTGCTGCAACACCTGAAACCGCAGCCGAGGGAGCTCCGGAAGGCCATGTTACATGCGACGGGTAGAGACATGAGCATGAAGGGGACAGTAGTGGGGCCGGTGAGTATTCAGTTGGGGGAACAAACGTTCTCTGAGCGGCTGTATGTTGCACCTGTCACAGATGAGATGATATGCTACTGGGAATGGATTTTCTCGGTAAACATAGGGCAATTATACATTTATTTCACCCTAAGCTGGTGCTAGGGGGAGAAGAGATTCCCATGCTACATGGGGATAATCCCAGGCAGATGGGTGTAGCACGGGTACATGTCCGCAAGAGGATTATAGTCCCACCTAATACAGTTAAGAGGATAACCGGGGTTCTAGACCAACGGTTAGGGGACTATGTGTTCGAGCCACTGTCGGGTCAATCATTTCTCTTGATTCCTTGTTCCGTGCACGGGGCGGGGAAGGAGATGGAGGTATATGTGGTTAATCCCACGGACCGGCACCGGAAAATTACCTGTGCGGACGTCCTTGGGGAGGCACATGAACTCCAGGCCGAGGTCTCTCAGGTGGCTTCCTCTGTAAGCTTTGACGGGAACTGTTCGAGCAGTCATCAACCCTTTTATCGGAGGAAGGGCGGGGCAAACTCCGGGATTTATTAATTCGCTTTTCCGGGGTTTTCGCCCAAGACGAATTCGATTTAGGGAAATTTGAGGGTGTTGAACATTCCATCGATACCGAGAATGCAGCCCCGGTTAAGCAGAAAATGAGGCGTACTCCGCTGAATTTCGCCGGGGAAGAAAAGGCGCATCTGGACGAGATGACTAGGGCAGGGATAATCCAACCTTCCCAGTCCGAGTGGGCCTCGGCCCCGGTCTTAGTCCGGAAGCGTGACGGGGGTGTCCGGTGGTGTATAGATTACCGGGCACTGAATGCGGTAACTCGCAAAGATGTTTACCCGCTACCGAATATCGAGGAATGTTTGGACACGCTAGTGGGTAACGCTTGGTTTTCTAAGCTGGATGCGAATTCGGCTTATTACCAAGTAAAAATAAAAGCGGGAGATAGGAAGAAAACCGCTTTTACCACAAAGTACGGGCTCTACGAGTTTGTGCGGATGGGATTTGGTCTGTGTAATGCGCCAGCGACTTTTTCGCGGGCGATGGACCTAATCCTAAGGGGAATAAATTGGCAGACTGTCCTGGCCTTCCTGGATGATGTTGTTGTCTTGGGAAAGTCGGTGGAGGACCACCTAGCCAATCTGGAAGAAGTCCTGGGAAGGTTCGCTAAATTTGGGCTTAAATTGAAGCCTAAAAAGTGTGTTCTATTCCAGGAAAAGGTGGAGTTCTTGGGGAGGGAGGTGAGCGCTAACCGGGTTCAGCTCCGGGAGGAGCATATCCGGGCGGTCCGCCAGTGGCCCACTCCAAGAACTACAAGACAAGTCGAACAATTCCTGGGCCTGGCCAACTATCACCGGGCTTTCATCAAGGGCTTTGCTGCTACTGCAGTTCCCCTCTACCGGATCACCGGGAAACAGCAGTTTCATTGGGGGATAGAACAGCAGCAAGCCTTTGAAGGAATTAAAGACAGTCTCACGGAAGCACCGGTACTCACTATGCCTAACGGCCGGGATTTATTTATTCTGGACACAGATGCTTCTAATGGGGCCATCGGGGCAGAACTCCTTCAGGTACAAGAAGGGGGAGAGAGGGTGGTGTCCTATGGCAGTTGTGCGCTAACCGCGGAACAACGGCGGTACTGCGTAACTCGGCGGTGGTTAAATTCACTCGGCAGTACCGCCATTATCTGCTAGGGAAGCCGTTTGTGGTCCGCACGGATCACAGTAGCCTCACATGGCTTCTCCATTTTAAGTACCCCCAGGGGCAATTAGCCCGCTGGATGGAGGAGCTCAGTCAGTATGACATGCGCCTGGAACATCGTCCGGGCAAGAAGCATGCCAATGCTGATGCTCTGTCTAGAGTCCCACTAGCAGAGCCGCTTTGTGAAGAGTACCGGTTGGGTTTTAGCTTAGAACACCTGCCGTGCGGAGGATGCGGATACTGCTCCAAGGCTCACAAGAACTGGGCCACTTTCGGCGATGTAGTCGATAATGTGGTTCCCCTTGCGGGCAGGGCCGCAAGGGTGAAGGCCATGTTTGAGTCAGGGCTGGAGGAGAGTTTTGGAGCGACCCATGTGGTGGTCTGCACTTCGTCGGCGGGGCCCGGAGCAGGTGGGGGAACCCATAGTAAGAACAGCAAGGCTCCGACCTGTGGAAGTCGCGGAGGAGGAATCCTTGCCTGCAGATAGGATGCGAGTTGAACAAGAAAAGGATCCTGCTCTGATGGCTTTGGGGAAATGGCTCGATGATCGGCAGGAACCGGATGAGGCCACCATAATGATGTGGGGTCCGGAGGAGAAATTTCTCTGGATTAACAGGGCCCAGTTCCTGCGGGTAGAAAGAGTCATCTGCAAGAACGAGGAGGACCAGGGCGCACGGCTGTTGGTGCCCAGGTCATTGAGGGAGGAAGTCATGCGTGCAAGTCATGATATTCCGGCCGCAGGTCATCCAGGCAGGGATCGGACCAAGGCCTACATTCGCGCTAAGTACTTCTGGTACAAAATGGGCAAGGATGTGGCGGATTATGTCCGAACTTGCCCGACCTGCAATAGGAACAAGAAAGCCACCAGGTACGGTAAAAGTCCCATGCGGAATTATCACGCAGGGGCTCCCATGGAACGGGTTCACCTGGATTTTCTGGGGCCATTGCCTAAGTCGTCCCGGATAAATGAGCATATCCTCATGATGGTGGACCAGTTTACTAAGTGGGTCGAGTGCGTCCCATTGCCATCTCAGACAGCAGAAGAAACTGCCCGAGCTGCGGTGGGGGAATTCTTCTGCCGTTTCGGGTATCCGTTCGCTGTTTTTACGGACCAGGGGAGGAATTTTGAGAGCAGACTTTTCAAAGGTATCTGCAAGGTTCTCCTGATCCACAAGGCCAAGACGACGCCATACCGACCTTCTGGTAATGGCCAGGTGGAAAGGTACAATCGTACCTTGATGGATGCTGTCCGGTGCTATGTCGGGCGGACCCAGAATAAGTGGGACGAGTACCTGCCTCAGATCGCTGGAGGCTACGGTTAACCGTAGTACCGGATATACTGCTAACCGGCTGATGCTAGGGCTACGGTTAACCGTAGTACCGGATATACTGCTAACCGGCTGATGCTAGGGCGGGAGGTGAATCAGCCAGCCCATCTTATGTATCCTCTGCCCGGGGACAGTGTGACCTGGGACCAGGACGAGTACTTGGGCAGGCTAATGAAAGCAACCCAGGCTGCTCATGAGACGGCCTGGGCCAATCTGAGGAGCGCTCAGATGCGTATGAAGCGGGACTACGATGTACACTCTTTCCGCAGGCAGTTCCAGGAGGGTGACCCGGTTTATGTCCTTGACACTGCAACCGTCAAGGGCAAATGTAAGAAACTGAGCAGCCACTGGAAGGGTGCCGGGAAGGTAGTCAAAAGGTTAACCCCCGATCTGTATCGGGTGGAGCTCCGGAAGTCGGTTTCCACCGTACACCAGGATCGGCTAAAACCGTGCCGGGACCGAGAGTTGCCGGAGTGGTGCCGAGAGGGGAGGCGAGCCGACCCGGAGGCTTTGTATTGTCTATGTCGCAAACCATATGACGAGACCCGCTTCATGATCGGCTGCGACGGCTGTGATGATTGGTTTCATGGGGACTGCGTGGGGGTAACCCCTAGCGAGAGTACCCATAATTATAGATAAATATTATTGTAATCTGTGTGTGGGGCAGGAAAGGAAGTAAGTTTAGGTTTCCGTTCATATGTGCGGGGACTAATTATGCTTTCCTTTTCTCTTCAACGCCCTGGTGAAGTCCTTCACCAAGGACCAGTTGATAGCTCTCCGCAGGGTCCGTCCGGATCGTTTGCTTTTGGGAGACCGACCCTCCTCATTTCCCTGTTGGCGGGGGTGTCACTTATGCTACCCCTGCGTATATTGGGGATGTAGGAGAGTTGGTGGCCGGGGCAAGACAGGTACGGCTCACGGCACTCCTAGAGGAAACCAGGGTTAACGCCCTGGCGCTCTACGGCCCGTAGGCCCGGAAATCCGCGGGAACTCCATTCCCGTGTTCCCGGGAAAACCCACGGGAACTCCATTCCCGTGTTCTCGATGAACTAATTGGTGGGAACTTTTGAGTTTCTATCATACTACTTTTTTGCTATATTAGCAAATGTGTAAATATGTTTTCTATATTTTGGGTTTTTTTCTAAATGCCCGTTGGCATATATTATGATTGTTCCAGGGAGACTTTTTTCCAAATGGCTCGCTCTGAGTAATGGCGGCACTGACGCCTCCTTCTCGCGCCGGAGGGACCTAGGTGAGTTTCCGGTTCTCCGGTCACTCTCCGAAAAAATCAAGAAATGTACCTCTTGGGTAGGTAAGATGGCGCCGTAGTCCGGAAGGACAAGTGGACAGCTCACCGCTATGAGAGCGTGCATTATTCTGGGTAGGGAATCTCCTCTGGCAAATGTTTCTAGTTTTTTGGAGCGTTGTGGGTTTATTGAAAAAAAAAATTGTGTTCTGGTTCTATATTGCTCTTAGTTCTGAGACAAGGAAAAAGTTGTTTTTTTTTTCTTTTCTTTCGGGTGGGATTTTCCCGGGCCCATTTTGGATTTGGGCCGGGTTTTTCAAAACAGGGGGAATGTAGTAGGAATTACCCCCACCCCCTATAGGCTTTTGCCCATTAGAGGACGCCATACATCTTTGGGCACGAGACTGTGTGGAAAATATACTGGACTGAATACAACGGACTCAACTGGATACAACAGGATAAACAGTTGCGGAAGTTTAGTCTTTTTCACCGTTTTTCGTAGTGTAAGTATTTTCTCGTGTAGTTAAGGTCTTCAAGATCGAAACTACATAACATCCTATTTCCCAACTGCAAATCATGCCCAGTTATACATAAAACGTATAGGAGAACCAAACAAAAATGATTAATGCTCATAATTTGGGGCTTGACCGACTGTGCACTAGATTTAGTTAGCCTAGCTTAGGCCTAGCTAGGCCTAGGCTAGGCTAGCACTATGAATCAGTTAAGACCTCCTCTCCTGGACATATATCCACCGTATATTATAGATTCTGCTCTAGCCTAGGCCACTGTACTTCTCTTTCTAACAATTTAGAAGAGCCTAGCCCTGGGCTATAGTGCTACTTTAGACTTCTTAGGCAGGCCTCGGCTAGGATCCACGTAGCTAGCTAGTCCAGTCACCCGGCCAGGGCTAGCGCTAATCGGCGGCCTGCTAGCTCAGTCGTCTAGTGCCTAGTGCTAGTAGTAGTAGGCCTAGGCCCTACTACTAGTAATACTATTAACTACTACTAGGCGTACTAGTACTAGCAATAGTAGCATCTACTTACATAGATAAAAGTTGGCGTTAGATCTACTGCTAGATCTGTACTACTCAGGTCTCAGTCATAATTATTAAACACATTTTATCTCACCTCTTAACAATGCCCGGGATTACTGTCTCCATTATTATTATTGATTAAACTAAAGAGACAATTTCCAACTAGTCGTAGCCAGTTTTATAATTTCGGTGGTACTGGTGGGGCCTGGGCGCGCGGGTTCTGTCTTTTCTTGTACTTGTGTGTACAAAATTCCACACTGCGCGTACTATATGCCGCGCCGACTGTCGACTGCGCGCGCTTCTATAAATACAGCTGGCTAGCTCACGTCACGTCACGTCACGCAGCGCAGATCTATAAATAGGTCAAAAGTCTAAAACCTGCGGTACGTGCATTCATAATATGGAAGGTGCATTCGTATTTTTCATCATAGTCATAGCCATAGGTTTTCATTCTACTAGCTATATCTTTGCAGCCCAGCGGACCATTTTAAGCATCCTCCCTATATGCTAAAATATAGGGTAGAATTCTTACCTATCATCATTGTACATTAGAATGCGTATGTCCATTTAAGAATTTTGACTTGGAAAAAATCAAAGATTTTATACCTAACTCTGAAAAATCGGATAAGTCTTTAAGTTTAGAAAAAAAAAAAAATCTTTATATCGAATACGGATTATGATTAAGATTTTTGTTTAAAAAAGATGAGAATTAAAGAATTCATAAAATACGAGCCCAGGTGGATATTTTAGTAATTAAAAGTCAACATATTAACCTGACCAAAAAAGTTAATTATGCCCATTTCATGTCAAATGTATGGATTAAAAACATGAACAAGAACGCGCTGATTAAAAGGAAACCCGCGATAGATGCGAGAAATATTGGATCGACTATTTTCTTCTTTATTTTGTTTTCTTTGTTCACTCTTTTAAAAAGATGTTTTAAATATAAGTTTTCACTCAATAATACCATGTGCATGATCGTGCTTATAAAATGTTTGACTCATTGTTAATAGCTCATTTAATAATTATTGTACCAATAAATGTAATTATATAAGTTTTCATTTATGATTTGCTATCTTACCTTGATATTTGTAAAGATGTTATTTTGAAAATGGAAGTAATAAAAGAATCTTAAAACAAAAGAGGTAGTAATTTATACTCACTGTTCTAAATACAGACTAGATGATATCAAACGTATCGAAGGCTCAACGATATCAATTACTTTCTCCTCCGGTCCGAATACTACGCCTGACAATATCACCTCGTTCCCGATCAGAAGACCCAGTCCTCTCATCGTCTCTACATTCTTCTTCTCTGACCGGAGTGTATCGGGTGCTTTAAGCCTGATGTGCGTGAGCTCCTGTCCCGTCACACGTCGACGAAGACCAGTCTGGATCTGAGATAAAATTATGTCTTCTTTCCCTACATCATCGATAGTGATATCGATCTCTCGCACGCCAGGTAAAGAAGAGAACAGACCTTCGTAGCTTTGTGACGTCACTCTCTCAGCTATCAGCTTTGTGACGGATGGAAGCTCAGGAGGAGATGGAGGGAAACTGAGAGAGGAGTCTGAGATAGTAAGCTTGGACAGTGAGGTGAAGGATCTGAGGCAGGACCACAACCTGATGATCATCTCAGCAGATAGATGGCAGTCCTCAATTGTTAACATATAGGGATCTGTAATAGAATACAGGAAAATGAATGCGTCAAATTTGCATCATATTCAATTTAGGGAGTTACAATTTCTTCCTCCAGCTATCATGGACAAAATATACGCTTTACGAGTTTCGGGTTATTCTGATGAATCTTAATGACGAGAGTAAAAAGATATTTAAAAGAACTAAATCGCAGTATATCGGCGGTTTGGAGAAACAAAGTGTAAACACACTGACAAGAAATGACATGAAATAAGATGTGATTTTGCTCGACTTCTGTTGCAATAAATAGTTTCATTAAAAGAAACCAATTATTTTTATTAACTTCTTGACCATTTACAATTTTCTACAAAACTAAAAATCTTTCTGAAAAACATTTTATTGTAGTACGACATGCACTAAATAAGGAAGAAATATAATTTATTTTGCTGTATTTTCTATGAGGCCAAACGGTGTACAGGTAAATTGTTTTGTTGAACATTTCTAAACAATGAGGCCTACCAGTCTACTTACATTTGATACGCGTCTGTCCGAGTTCAGGGATCCAGAAAACCTATAGTATTTAGGAGATAGATGAGGAAAAACAAGACAGTCGGTAATAAAATATTTCGGCTTTTAGAGTGATAGTACTGATGGTAACAAATATAATAACAATCATGTTAAGGACTATGATGATTATTATACTAGTAGATTATTATACATTCAGCCACTACAAAGGAAAAAAAAAGCGAGAGCGAGAGCGAAAAAGCGGGGGAAGTGAGAGAAAAGGGGCTACAAGCCGTTATCTGGCTCTTAAAATTTGCTAAAACGTCAAGCGCGAAGGGGGAGGTAACTCTCCTCTCACTGCACCACCTCTGTGTCGATCCCGGGGGGATGGGGGTATATATCAACAAAAAAATTGAGGTGTGGGAATGGCCTGTGTAATAATCCCGCTTCAAATATTTTTGGATTATGATACTTTAACTTAAAACTAATAATTATCCAAACTCATGATGTTTGATCTTGAAATACGATCACATTATTTAATGAATAGAAGTAGGGAAATAAGAAATGCCATAATATCAATGTTTAAATATATTGAAGAAAATCCGTTTGCTCTCATTGTTATTCTCAATTAAGGATTAAGGGGTTCCGTCCACTGGCGTAGATCCGTGAATTTCTTCTTTTCATTAAAACCATTTTGGGATGCTCTAAAATGCAAGATTTATCGACAGATTTTTGAAAAATTCCCTGATGTAGGAGGGGGGATACCCCCTCCCATTCCCGCTCGGTCTCTTCGCTCAGTGGTGTATCTAGGGGGCAAGGGCACGTGTCCCGTGCAGCACTTGGAGGGGACGCACAAAACGCAAAGGAGAGAAAGAAAAATAGGGGGAAATGAATAAAAATCATAATCTTTACGGCTCACCGCCCCAATTCCGCAGGGTAAATGCACTAGAAATCTAGTTTTTGAAGGTTTGAAATGCGATAATTTTTCAAAGCTCGGTTGCTTTGCTCCCTCGCATAATTTCTTTCAGGATCTTCAAAAAGTTTCAAAAAATAAAGATGTAATTGCTTTGTTCCCTATTATTATTTCATATAAGTCCTGCTAAATATTGCGCTCCCAATATAGGATAAAGTGTATAAAACAGCATTTGCAAAGGTTCAACTTTTGAAAGAAATCTCAACTTCAGGTCGCCATGCAGAATTTCTCGACTCTTTCTGAAGCCTATAGTAAGGGTTTGCGTTAGTTCTGCTCCCGATTGTAGAAGTGAGTGAATAGAAAAGCGTTTCTAAATGTATAAAATTCGAGTTTCTATACCGCTCAACTGCGGTGGTCAAACGCAAATTTTTCGCTCCCTCGCATACATGTATGAACTGTTGGGTCCAAATACATGTAATTGAAAAGCGGTCCGGGCGTCGAACTATAACTTTCCGCCAACAAAAATTGTTTGCTCCAAGCCGATATTATTCTCTCAAATTTGCTAAAATTTCAAATCTTTTGCGCTTCGCGCGGGAAGGGGGAAACCCCTCCCTGCATCCACCCCAGTACATACAGTGCATTACTACGTCCAAATAACTGAAAAGCAGTCAGGGTGTCGAACTATAACATTCCGCCTAAAAAAATTGTTTGCTACGAGCCGTTATCTTTCTCTCAAACCCTGGCTGCGCCTTGTGGTCATACTTCAGAATTGCACATCATGCCAATTGTAATATAATGGAAATATGAGCTAATTTACTTCTTTGTATAACTTGAACAGAATCATCTCTTATCTTTTCCAAACTTGGTAAAGGTTTTTTTCTTTGTTTGTGTGTGTGTGTGTGTGTAGGGGTGCGTTTGTTTAGCATTATGTCCGAGGACATTTTCGGACAGAGAACAAAAAAAAAATCATGACAACAATGGTCCTCGGAAGGCGGACAATAGTCCTCGAACGTCGAACAATGAATTTATGCCTTATTCCGTCGACTGTCCTAGGACGAGTAACAATAGAGGAACAATAGTTGTCCTTGGAAGTAAAGCCATGTAAACGTGTGTGTGTAGGGGTGTGTGTGTGTGCGTGTGTGTTTGTTTTCCTGCGAGTGTTTTTATACCTCTTTTGGTGGGATATTTTGTACCTTACTGGTCCTTTGTCATATGAAACATAATTACACCCAATAAAAATCTTTGATAATCATAGAGACTTGTGACCAAGTTTAAGGATTTCAGGTGGATATTTTGGTAATTGAAAGTCGACACATTAACCTGACCAAACAAGTAATTATGATGCCAATTTCATTTCAAATGCATGGCTTAAAAACATGAACAAGAACACACACAAAGGCGTGCTGATAATAGGGGAAACCCGCGATTGATGCGAGAAATTTTGAATCGATTTTCCTTTTCTTCTTCTTTTTTTTTTTGTTCACTCTTTTAAAAGGATGCTTTAAATATAAACTTCCATTCAATAATACCATGCGCATGATAGGGCTTATAAAATGTTATGTTTGACTTATTGTCAATAGTTAATTTAATCGTTTCAATAAATGTAATCATATTACACGCCTTTGTGTTTGCTTTAATCCCCCTCCACACCTACTTGACTCCTCGCTCCCCACACTCCCCTTTTGTTTCCATTGTCTTGTGTCCCCAGCCCCTCCCTTACAGTTCCTGTTACATGTATACTGTTTTGTGTCTGTAGTCTATATATATGCTTGTCTTGCTTTGGATCAAGAAGAGATTTTTTGTAGCCACAGTGGAGTCAATCCTCATGTATGGATGTGAGAGCTGGGCACTCAACAAAGCAATGGAGAAGTCCTTAAATGGTACATATACCCGCATGCTGAGGAAAGTGTTGAATGTTCACTGGAGTTCACACACCACAAACAAAGAACTCTATGGCAACTTGCCCACAGTCACGGATAAGATAGCCGCTAGACGACTCCAGCTTGCCGGACACTGCCACCGCCACCCAGAACTGACCACTCAGAAACTAGTGCTGTGGGAACCGAAGCATGGTCACAAGGGAAGGTGACGACCTCGTACAGATTTTATAGAAGTCCTCAAGCGTGACACTGGAGCCCAGAATACCAGCGAGCTGGCGACGATGGTGGATGACAGATCGGTGTGGAGGTCCCATGTCCTGTCCCGCCGGAGGGCGACCTAAGTCAAGTAAGTCAAGCTTTTTATGTTTGTCTTTTTGCCTCTGACGAAGATTCTGCTAGCATCGAAAGCTCAGGCCCCTTTTGACTCCATATAAGTTTGCATAATATTATTTCTGGCATGTGGATTTATAGATGTCTATCTTATTTGACCTTGATTATTTGTAAAGAGGTTATTTGAAAACGGAAGTAATGAAATGAACTTACTGTTCTCTATACAAACTAGATGATATCAAACGTGTCAAAGGCTCGACAAGACCAATTAATTTCTCCTCCGGTCCGGATACTACCCCTGACAATATCACCTTGTCCCCGATCAGAAGACCCAGGTCTCTCATCGTCTCTCGTGTATCGGGTGCTGTAAGCCTGATGCGCGTGAGCTCCTGTCCCGTCAGACGTCGACGAAGACCAGTCTGGATCTGAGATATGTCTGCTTTCCTTACATCATCGATAGTGATATCGATCTCTCCCACGCCAGGTAAAGAAGAGAACAGACCTCCGTAGCTTTGTGACGTCACTCTCTTGGCTATCAGCTTTGTGACGGATGGAAGCTCAGGAGGAGATGGAGGGAAACTGAGAGCGGAGTCAGAGATAATGACTTGGGTCATTGGAGTGAGAGATCTAAGGCAGGACCACAACCTGATGGTCATCTCATTAGATAGCTCGCATTTCCTTATAAAGAGTTGACCATTGTCCTGGAATAAATAAGAATTTGGGAAATGTAGCACATGAATTATAAAGAAAAATATTCAAAACAATTCAAATTAAAAAGAAGAAGAAATTTTGATTTATCAGTAGATTTATATCAAATGGTTCAAAACAGAAGACTCATAAGACTGGAAGCATGATTTTACGCTAAATGAGGAAATACCGAGAAAAGTTACATCGACTTCCATCGACATCGACCTTTGAATTAATTCATCATCTTCAAAACAGGAACCGTACATGTATGTACCGGTAACATTTAGATACATCTCATCATGGATGTTTGGAACTACATTTATAAGTCCTATCAGTGTAGTGATACGAGCCTTTACAAAAAAAACCAGTCAGTGACAGAATAACAATAGCATAGGGCCTACTCGTCTTGTTAACACTAATGAATAGGAGGTGGCGCTGAATATGTAACTTAGGTAAATTGCCATTTGGTCCAATTGTCAGTTGATCATAATCAATTGGTCTAATATCACTTCGTCCATTAAATATTTCGTCCAATGAATATATAGTCCAATAATCATTTCGTCCAATGACATGTTAATCCATAACCATTTCGTTCAAAAACCATTCGGTCTAATAACTATTTGGTTCAAACTCATTTAGTTTAAATACCACTCGGTCCAATATGCATTAGGTCCATTACCCATTCCGGCTAACCCCAGTTGGTATTATCCACATGGTCTAATCATTATTTAGTCCAATTATCATTCCGTCTAATCATCATTTCGTCCATCAGCCAATTGGTCTAATGATCATTTCGCCTATAATGACCAGTTGATCTAATAATCATTTGGTCCAAGTCTTATTTCGTCTAATGACCTCTTTGTCTATAACTCAGTTGGTCCAATATTCATTTGGTCTACTACAACAAATATGTTCTTAATACAGATTAGAGTCTACTGTGTCCTAGCCTCTTGTCGAGGCCCTGGCGCTGTTGCAATCCTTGGCGATATGGAGGCAACATTTCTGGCGAGCGAAGCGATCCAGAAAAACCGAGGCGCTTGCGCCGAGGGCCTCTTGACCTGAATTATATATTCATGAGGCACCATTTCCTACTGAATTATGTATGAAAACGTGAATAGTTAGATAACCGCGGCGATCGCCCAGCAAATGGGCCAATGAAATCTCAAGGATTTCTTAATTTAGTTCTGGACTAGTCTATATATTTTTTTTTTTTTTTTTTTTTGGGGGGGGGGGGATTACGTAAATCTCTTGCTCAAAATACATTAACAGACAAGCACATTATGAAGAATTCGATCTCTAGCTTACAAACCATGGTAATTTGAAATAAGAAAAATGTACATATTTCTCAAGAGATCATCATATATTTACAAAAAATGAAGAATGGGCAATAAAAGTCACCGTTCAACAATAGATGCATCTCCATCAATTCTGATGTAACCAAGGAGTTACCAGCAACTTCACTGCCCGGCAAGGCCCCGGGGATCCGCCTGGACCTCGCGAAGCAGCAGTCTCACTCTCCATCCCTGGCCCACGGAAGTAATCAGCACAGAGCGGTAGCGTGTGAAAAATAACACTTTTTCTATAGCCAGTACCCAGGTAACAGGCCCATGTGGGGGCCATCCGGGCCATCTGGGCAAAAGGGAACCCATATAAATCCCATATGTATCCCTCGTGGGACCCATATGGGTTAACCCATTTTGAGATCTACTTGGGCCAGCCCATATGGGAACCATATGGGAAAAGACTGGGAAAACCCATATGGGAATAACATGTAAATGCCCATATGGGTATCATATGGGAATAAGATGGGCAAACCCATCTGGGAAACATCTGTAAATGCCCATATGGGTATCATATGGGAATAAGCTGGGCAAACCCATCTGTGAAACATATTCAAATGCCCATATGGGTATCATATGGGAATAAGCTGGGAAAAACATCTGCGAAAGATATATATGTACCCAAATAGGTATCATATGGGAATAAGCTGGGCAAACCCATCTGGGAAACATATATATTTACCCAAATGGGAATCATATGGGAATAAAATGGGCAGACCCATATGGGAAACATTTGTAAATGCCCATGTGGGTATCATATGGGAATAAGCTGGGCAAAACCATATGAGAAAGACATGTAAATGCCCAAATGGGTATCACATGGGAGTAAGCTGGGCAAACCCATCTGGGAAACATATATATTTGCCCAAATGGGAATCATATGGGAATATGCTGGGCAAACCCATCTGGAAAACATATGTAAATGCCCAAATGGGTATTACATGGGAATAAACTGGGCAAACCGATATGGGAATGGCATGTAAATGCCCATATGGGTACTTTATGGGAGTAAGCTGGGCAAACCCGTCTGGGATATATATGTCAATACCCATATGGGTAATAAATGGGAGTAAGCTGGCCAAACCCATATGGGAAAGACATATGAATGCCCACATGGATATCACATGGGAATAAGCTGGGCAACCCCATCTAGGGAAACAACTGTAAATACCCATATGGGTATCATATGGGAATATGCTGGGCAAACCCATCTGGGAAACATATGTAAATGCCCATATGGGTATCATATGGGAATAAGCAGGGCAAACCCCTAGGGAAAGACATATGAATGCCCATAGGGATATCACATGGGGAATAAGCTGGGCAACGCCATATAGGGAAACAACTGTAAATACCCATATGGGTATCATATGGGAATATGCTGGGCAAACCCATCTGGGGAAACAAAAGTCAATGCCCATATGGGTTTCATATGGGAGTAAGCTGGGCAAGTCCATATGAGTATGATATTCCAAAGTCCAAATGGGTGTCATTTTGAAATGACCTGGCAAACCCATATGTTAAAATATGTAAACCCCAATGTGGGTATCATTATTGGAATGATCTGGGCGAACCCATGTGGGTAAGATGTGTAAATAATAAGCTGGGTAAACCCATATTCTTGAGGGGTACATACATAATTTATGCTAAATTATCAGCATACTATTAAAGGTTTACTAAATTAGAGAGAAAATGGGTGCTCTTTCCATGTAGTTTTGGGATCGTTCCTTAAAACTCGTGAGCTGATTGGCTAACCCCCAAGTGACGTATGAAAAGTAAGAGGCACAAGATCTGCAGGCTGCAGCATATAATACTGTACACAGAATGCGGTATTTCACCCCTCTGTTCAATGGACAATTTATGAAAAAAGGAAATTAATCAATACAATCTTAGGAGTGAATAATCATTAGCAATATATTTTCTACAAGATCAGAAAACGCTTTTGCCCAAATATACAGCTCTTGTTTTGTTTTTAGCTTTTCTTTTGAACAATGTTCTCATCCATCTGAGCTTGCCGAACGAAAGTTTTGCATTGGTCATAAACGCGTGCACAGCCGTTTTATGCGTCTGTATATAATTATGTACAATGTCCTACACATCTTTAATACGGCAGTGACTGTATGTTCCCCTCGTACATAGCGACTGGTGAACGCTTTTGGTTTTTTATTTCACACGGCTTTTTTTTTTACTTCGCTTTACATAGTACGTTAGTACTGACCTAGATTTTGGCTGAATTTGTAAATGCCCATGTGGGTATCATATGGGAATAAGCTGGGCAAAACCATATGAGAAGACATGTAAATGCCCAAATGGGTATCACATGGGAGTAAGCTGGGCAAACCCATCTGGGAAACATATGTAAATGCCCAAATGGGTATTACATGGGAATAAACTGGGCAAACCGATATGGGAATGACATGTAAATGCCCATATGGGTACTTTATGGGAGTAAGCTGGGCAAACCCGTCTGGGATATATATGTCAATACCCATATGGGTAATAAATGGGAGTAAGCTGGCCAAACCCATATGGGAAAGACATATGAATGCCCACATGGATATCACATGGGAATAAGCTGGGCAACCCAATCTAGGGAAACAACTGTAAATACCCATATGGGTATCATATGGGAATATGCTGGGCAAACCCATCTGGGAAACATATGTAAATGCCCATATGGGTATCATATGGGAATAAGCAGGGCAAACCCCTAGGGAAAGACATATGAATGCCCATAGGGATATCACATGGGGAATAAGCTGGGCAACCCCATTTGGGGAAACAAATGTAAATACCCATATGGGTATCATATGGGAATATGCTGGGCAAACCCATCTGGGGAAACAAAAGTCAATGCCCATATGGGTTTCATATGGGAGTAAGCTGGGCAAGTCCATATGAGTATGATATTCCAAAGTCCATCCATCTGAGCTTGCCGAACAAAAGTTTTGCATTGGTCATAAACGCGTGCACAGCCGTTTTATGCGTCTGTATATAATTATGTACAATGTCCTACACATCTTTAATACGGCAGTGACTGTATGTTCCCCTCGTACATAGCGACTGGTGAACGCTTTTGTTTTTTTTATTTCACACGGCTTTTTTTTTTACTTCGCTTTACATAGTACGTTAGTACTGACCTAGATTTTGGCTGAATTCGAGTAACTTATATAGAGAGAGGAAAAGTGCCCGCGATTCCGAGTTGGAGGACTTTTCTGAGCCATGCAGATACGAAGTCTGATTTATCAAATGATTTATCATACACCGAAGGCAAAGAAGCTCGAGTGGCAAGGGGAAATTCGACCATATTATATGTTTGAACCCCTCGCAGAATACGGTGAAGGGCCGTGGGTGAAGTAACTCCAGGGAGCTCCAACGCGTTGGAGCCACAGAAGGAGTTCTGTGGTTGGAGCTCCCTGGAGTTACGGGTGAAGTAGACCGAAAATTCTGTCTCTCGTTCGTTAGGTCGTCTTAGCTAACGAACGAGAGACAGAATTTTCGGTCTACGGGTGAAGCTGCTGCAGCTGCTGTCGTTGAAAACAGATTGGAAGACTTGACTCCAAGTCTGATCGTTGGAATAGCTGAATCTTTTAGCTAGCTTATCCTTCTCTTCATGTCAAATTCTGAATACAGGCCAGGGTCCTCAAATCATCTTCAGCAAAGTGATCGCTGCAGATTGCACTCACTCACTTGGCCGGCCCTTGCCACTCTGCCCGCGTGAGCTTTACCTTTGCGACCCACAATTTCCGTAGATTTTCATCTTTAGGAAAATGATGTAGGCTTACACCATCTTTAGGGGTCTTGCTACAGCCCGCAACTATACACCGATTAGGCATTATTGATGAAACTGTGTCCCAAAATCAAAGTTATTGTGAGGAATTAAACACACGAAAATACGCAATGTAAATGGTCGATGCGGTGAATATCATGCTCGGCACCGGGCTGGGCCTGCCGGGGGCCTCCGGGCGCGCACGGTATAGGTTAGTGGAATATTTTCCCTTACTTTTCATGCGTCACAGATCACGTGATCACGATGTCGCTTCGATGAGTTTTTTTAGGGGCGGGGCTTATGACTGTGTAAATCAGCAAAAATGTACTTTTCAAATGATTATAAAATATGACTGAATGCATAAAAAATTGTGTGATGGATATTTTTTGGCTCCTGATGACACCTTCCTACGAAAAATGGGCAATTATTTTTTTATTTTAGTGACCCTTTAAAGATCTACATTGTACACATTTGCAAACTGAATTCATATTTTGTTGTCATTATACTGGCCCTAACTTATCAAACGGTAATAGAGTACCGAAGTGTGACGTCATACCGCCCAAGTTGTCAAGGTGGCTGGTTCAAACAATTTTGTGCTGAACATTGGCGTGGTGATCACACCAGCACCAAACACTGAATTTGCCCTGCTCCAGCCCGTTGCTTGACTGATTTCGCGGTGATCTTCAAGCGCAGGATTTGTTGTTTAGAACCAGTAAGCTGGACGACGAGCGAATATGACGTCAGTACTTCGGTACTCTATTAATCTATGGAGACCTAAAGAATGTGAGAAGTGCTTAAGAGAAAATGAAAGCACCTCCCAACCCCATGTGCTTTGACCCCTAGTACAAATGGTTGAGTCCACTTTTCAAACCTGCGCCACCTTTTGAGGAAACGGCATTCCATTGCATACTACTTACGAAGGAAGCACTACATATCCACCCTCCTACTCTTTGAAGGTAAGCTGCAATATATCTTATCATTTCTTTCTAAATTCCATTTTCTCTTTGATATTGTTTATTAATTTAAAAGTACATATATAGCCTGAGATGTACCATCCAGTGACATTTTCTGGTTCATGACTGTCTTTTGTGGGATTATTATGAGTGAATTGATAGAGAAATGTTAATTCAGTTGAGTTACCAGCACTATGAACACGATGAACAATTGCTCTGGTAGACAAAAGAACATCCTTTCATTACTATTATGTAAAATAAGCAGAACAGGTGAATATGCATGTGACACCAGTCCTGTTCTACATATTTTTGCATAATAGCAATGAAGGGATGTTCTGTTGTCTACCAGGGCTATTGTGGAAGGTAAAATGAGGAGCTGTATATTTTGTCCGCTTCTTTGTTCGCCATGTTCATAGTGCAGTTTACCTTAGCTTAATACTCCCATTGTTTAAGTTGCAAGGCCCAAGAGGAAAGAAGTATGCCTGGGTCATATATATCGTTCACACACCGCGTGATAGTTTACATTTCCCTACTGGTCTGTTTATAACCAAGGGGTTGTGTGGTAACTCCTTGGTTTAACCATGGACCTACTAGAAATTGACATTCATCATTTTGTTAAAGGAGAATTATCCCCACGAGACTTTTATCATTGACCTAAAACAGAATTCTAAACAGTTTCTGATAAAGTAAAAACATCGTATATTCGAGAATCGAGAGGATGGGAATTGTCGATTGAATCCTCCGATTTTTATTGTTCTCAAGAGTAAAGCAGCGTCGCCATGTTCCCGGTGCGATCGGGCTGTGTGACGTAGGGCATGGAGTTGGCCGTAGCGCATTGTAATTGGCTCGCAATAGTTCACCAACATTATTTTAAAAAGAGTTTATTATTATTAATAATAACATAAATTATGCAAGAGTTTCATAATTAAATTAAATAAATCAATTTATATTATCTACGTAACTATCACATTTGAAAATCATTTATTGTAGTAAAATAATCATCGTAAGTAAAATGTGTTTCAGGACACACTAGCTTGGTTATACGATTCGCCCGTACGTGCATAAGCTTAGCCTGCAGATCTACGTGATAATCGGCCTCTGTGAAATGATCACTGCAGATCACATCATTTTTCCGATCAAGTTTGAAGTCTTTTCCTTGGAATTTTTCCACGTTCAATATGGTCACCCAACGCTTGAACAATTGCTGACATTTCTGCGGGTCTGGGAACCGATGGAATGATTTCCCTATCGTTTTCTTGGAACAGTTACAACAGCCGAACGTTTGACAATACACCATGTTTACCGTGTGTATATGCAGCGCGCGCTTCATGCAAGCTAGCTACTAGCTAGTGAGTTCTCCATCCCCTACGTCATCACGCGCAAGGTTTTATGGGAAATTTAGAGAAAATGGACGCCGCCAGTAGGAGTAGACGACGTTGTAATCATCGTAAAAAGTGGTCTCTATTTTCTGCTCTTACAACGGCACCAGTTGGTCTAAAACGGTGATTTTTATATGAAATTAAATGTTATTTTATTCACTATGACCTTATTTACATTTAAAAGCCTGGGGATAATTCTCCTTTAATGAATTCAAGCACATGTCTCTGACATAGCCATCTCAATAACATTCTGCACATGTTTCTGCACTTTGATCTCATGAGGGTCACCGCCAATAGGGCGGTTTACGTAGTGATTCAAATTTATGGATGTTTCTTTCCTGGGGACCTAGTAACGAGGTATTCCATTAACCTGTTATTAATGAATGAACTACAATACTTGGAATCCAGGTTGTCAAGAACAACCTTTGTTTCAAAAGTATGCATAAAATTTGAATCACTACGTAAACCGCCCTATTAGCTAGGAGAGAAGAAAGGCAGTGATTTGACATTGTGTATGAACTACCTGCGCAGAAGATAATAAATCGCTTAAATCATGGGAAATCGATGTGCAGTTCTGCTTTATAATCGGAAATTGCTGATCCGTGTGTTTTATTTTGAAAAACATGTTAATATTAAAGATAAAGATCATATTTTGATTGATTGTTTGTGATTAAAAATCCTGTTTTCCCCATTTTCCTCATAATATTCCAGAGTTATAACGCACGGGGCTTATAAAGATCATGGCCTTCTAATTGTTATATAAGGTCATATGGGTGTGCGAAAGTTAGCGAATCAGTAGTAATAAATTTTATATCCCCCATATAGTCTGCTTTTCAACTTGCTGCTCCCCATCAGCAGCGTTTTGATTCAAAGACATATTCTGAAAAAGCACACCAGCTAAACAAAAACCAAGTGAGGGAAACTGCTCCTTTGTCAATGGGCGAACTGTGCTTATGCAATAAGTCCATACACCTGAATTTTCTCATCAAGATGCACATAATCAGAAGGCGGTGACGATCATAGGATCAAAGGAAGGCTCCCGTTAACATTCCATTTGTAGTAGTTCCATGGTTCAATGCATGTTCGCTATTCTATTAAAGTGAATTGGTAACTTTGTAGAAGCTTGATAAAAATCTGAGCTGCCTGGCCTTACATCACTGATCTCTATGTAAAATCTGGATAGAGCATTGGCTTGTTGAGGTGAAGCCGCTAGGCCGCCATGCTACCACTCCCATTTCTATAGCTGGAGATTGGAAAGGCCAATCACGTCGAAGCTGGTTCAATGGCTGTGCAGTGATGCGCAGCGTGCGCATTGTATTGGGAGTGGTTTAAATGGCCGCATTGTGGCTTCAGATGTTTGCACAGTGCGTATGGACCAATGCTCTATCCAGATTTTTACATAGAGATCAGTGCCTTACATGCTATAAGTGTAGGTAATATGGTGTAAAAATGAAGTCTAAGAAAAAAAGCCCCCCAAAATCATCATGTGCTTCACAAAAGGAAACATATACAAGTGACCGGAAATGCCAAACTCATTTTCCTCCATAGACTGCAGTGTTAGACTAAAGCGTACCCCCGTATGGTTTCGTATATGGCAGTATTCAGTCATAGATATATTGGTATTAATAGGTAGAGAAAACCTTTCTCTGCCTGGCTATTTGTTTATCCTTCTGAACATCATTATACTAGACAGATACCAGAATTTAACAATTTATTAAATCAAACCTCCACAAAGTTACCGATTCCCATTAAAGTTATTAACAAAAACCTCATGGTAGATGTGGGTGTTATGATAAAACGAGTTCTTTCCGAAACTGGTTTCCACTAAACCAGTTTTCAAAACCAGTTTAGAAGATCGCTTCGTTAGCATTCACATTACGCTCCCCTGAACTGGTTTCCAAAACCACTTCACCGAAAGTGATCTTGTTGCTATGGGAACACTCTAAGCGGGGTCAAATGTTTCGCGCAGAATTTGAAACCGTTGAGCGGTACGTACGTGTATCTATTCTGATCAGCTCAGTGTGGATCGTATACCGCGCGCACAATAGTACTTCCGGGTGAAGATCGGTTTCCGAAGAAAACCACATCGCGAGGTGGTTTTCAAAACTGGTTTCCAAGACCACTTAAAGGAGAATTACGCTAAAAAATAAAGACGATAGTGTTCAAAGGTGTTATTTATTCCTACTTGTTAGACTATATAGCTTCGCGTCAATATATACGAGATCGATACGAATCAAATTTTTCTGAGCAAAATTTACCATCTGCTAGCAATATGTATCGTCTGCTAGCAGCACATGGGGGCTGCCATTTTGTTTATGTGTACAAGAAGATTTTCTTAATCCAAATGCTCAATTGCCTTTTTCAAAATTAAAAACCCATTTGAGATTAAAAATATAGAATAGATATGTCAATTTATTTTTAAACTGAAGATTTCCTTATATATTTCTGTTGAAAATCGATATTGGCTTAATAGAAATCTATTTTCTCGATACTGGACGTATGGGACGGAGCAAATTAATTCAAATTTTATGGATGCTTCTTCCCTGAGCATCTATAGCGGCAAACTATGCATTCACCTGCTTTCGGATAATGGACTTGAAAAGTCAGAATGCATGCTGCATATTATTATGTTCTGCTCTGTTTGGCAAACCCAAGAAAATAAACCAGACAATTTAAAAGTATCATTATAAAGATTTAATTTTTATAATACATGTAAACACCCACTTTATATTTTCCGTCACATATGGGATTTTAGGTAATGAAGAAAATCAATTTAGGATTTGGATTCAAAATATCTTCCTGACTGGAACATTTCTCAATGGTTCATGTACAACTCCAAATCAGCAAGAAAATGGCAGCCCCCATGTAAATGAGTAGGAGACGATACCGGGTGTTGGAATATCTTTATTTATACCCTTTTCTGATATCTTATTAGAAAATGATTTAGACCAATAAGTAAGAATATATTACACCTTCCAATATAAGTAAATTTGTAATCAGGGCTTAATTCTCCTTTAAGATCGCTTCCAAGACCACTTTGAGCGTTCTCATTACACCCCAAACTGGTTTCCACTAAACTAGTTTAAGGATGTAGATGAGAACGGGGTTTATATCCTTCATCCTTCTTACTTCTTGTCCACTGTAAACACGACAATTGAAATAACGTCTTCCAGGGGTGTGGGGCAAGCTTGATTTGGACTATTGCCAGGAAAAAAGCTATTTTAGAACAGTCACTGGTATAGTCTTACCCTCAAGCACCGAAGGGATTCCATGACATTTGTTCCTGTGACAATTGCTCCGGTCTAACTTTGTTAACCATGTTAATCCTAATCCTGCACCTAAACCTAACCCTGGCCCTAACCCTAACCCTAATCATAATCTTCGCATTGTCCTTAACAAAAAAAAACAAATTATGACATTGACCTTTGACCTTTCGAGATATGGATAGAGGAGTAAATGTCTCAGGAGCAAATATCGTGTCACCCACCGAAACCCCCTATATAGTAAAGTTGAGTTGAAACAATTTGACGGGTCATATAAACATTTTCATGAAATATAATATTGAAAGAGTGAAAAAGAAGATGGAGCTTCACCCCCTTTTTGTGAGGAAGAGGAATTATACAAATATTTATATGACTCATAATAGCGAACATTTAACCGTTCATTTTTGTTTTCAAAGGCTCTAAACGTGAAATTATCTAATTAAACTCATACACAACACAACATGAGAAGGAAGACTATAAGGTGGATAACACACTGCACATATCGTTTACATTTTCTGTTAATTTGCTTTGAAAACGAAGCTAAAATGCTTATTTACAATGTCATCATCAAAATAGATTTTGGCTCATAGTATAGAATGATCTTCCCCTTATAAAAAATGCATGAATATACAACCATTTGCATGTATTGTCTTATTTAGTTTATTATAAACTTAAGGGTGTGCAAAATTATTCACTAGTACATATTCACAAACGATTAGATTGTTGGTACAATTGTTCAATCAGTTTATCGAAAATGTGGACATAAATATTTACTCATTGTTTGGAGACAGTTGAAAAGGTTACCAAAATGAGGTGAAAACACACACCAACAGTGAGTATTAAACAGCACATTAGGTATCTTTAATAGCGAAACGTGGTGGTACGTAAAAACGCGGGAAAGACGCATGTGAAAAAAAATGTTCAAAATCGAAATTTTATTCTATAGAGGTAGAACAAAAATATTAGGATGTGGATACCCCTTTGAACACTTTCAAGCAAAATAATGTATATATATTTTTTTAAATTGAGATAAGTATGATTCTAAATAAATAAACAATATTTCTCCAAACATGTTTACACCTATCACAAGTGAAGCAGGAACACAAGACATTATAAAGATTATTATCATCATGCAATACGCACTGTACAAAACAGAGTATCATTACTGATATCATTATTATTGTGATATTCTCCATGGCTTTCAAACCGAGAACCTAAAAGTATATTACACTCTTTGACAAAGACCTGAAGGTTCATAATGGTAAATGTTCCTAGTGTTTCTGCTGCTGTAAAAGCCTTTTCTCCTAGAATGGGTATTGTTATTTATTTATTTATTTATTTATTTATTTGTTGTTATTTGTTTTTTGTTTGTTTTTGTTTGTTTGTTTGTTTTGTTTGTTTTTGTTTGTTTTTGTTTTTGTTTTTGTTTTGTTTTTTGTTTTTTTTGTTGTTTTTTTGTTGTTGTTTTTTTTTTTTTTTGGGGGGGGGGGGGGGGTTGTTTTGATACACGTTTAGATCAAAACACGGTTTGTCCGGATCCCCCCCCCCGCAAACTCTGTTTTAAAACACAGTTATAAAACTCCCAAAGAGACAGAGCCCTATTTGTGTGGAGAGAAGAGGTATTAATATAGGGTATCATAAATCAACGTTTCAAAACTGTGTGTTATATCTGTTCCAAAACGCTAATCCCGGCTACACAACTGAGCTACAAACGCACCCAGCTTTGGAATGGACACAATTCTAAATGTAATTCAACCCACACAGAAACCTAGTCTGGGTGGTAATGATTACGGACAAACTCATGGAAATTTCAAAAGAACTCTACGAGACCTATGATTTTTCCAAATTGAGATCATCACTACAATTTGCCAATCCAATCACGATTTGTGTTATCAACCATGGAGAATCCTTTATTCTTTATTTTGTTTTTACAAATAAAAAATACAAACCTCGTTGAACCCTTTTCCTACGGTAACCGGATGGTCCCTGTATTAAGCCTATGGGATTGAGAGAATACAGTAGTTAACAAAACCTGTCACATAATACTCTGAGTTACCATAATAGTTTCAATAGGAGTTACAATTATTTCATCTCGCTTCTATGTTATCCTACCATAATCACTTAGATCCATTGCATAAAACCTCTAATAATCAATAATTATTTCAATCTTTGCGGACGAGATTTATTGCCCACAGATAGTCTCTAGAAAATAATGTTCAAAGTAAATTCCTATATATTTAACATACATTGTTTATTTTTAATAAATAATATTCTAGCGAATATCAAAACAAATTTGTATCTGATTATTAGAATTGTTTCTTTTCGGGAATTATATAAATTTAAGTAGTAAGAAAAGTAGTATTCACGAACGATGTCGAACAAAACTCGTCGAAGTTTTTGTTGAAGATGCAAGATATATAGGCAAGTGCCCAGTTATCCACTCCGGAGCTTCAGGCGGTTTCGACGTTTAGAACAGTGTCATGACAAAATTTAATTCGGGTCGTAATCTGAATAATTATGTACAATTTTCTACTTTGAAGGTGTCACTCAAGTAAAATAAACGTGGTTTTAAATTATCTGTATGATATAACTTTAATAAAATGAGAGATGTGAATAGTGTTAAATAGAAGTTACCGATGCCTTGGGTGATACGTCTCGTGCTCGTCAGCTGGTGTGAGTAATTATTGAGCAATCGACTGCGCGAGGTAATCGGCCTAGGACATTACTGCACACTGACGCCAGAGAACCGGCGGCGAATAATCGGCTGATTTGCTTGAAATGTGTTGAATCGCAGCCAAACTAACTTAAATAGTACCAACTTTTTGAAGAGTTATATCGTAGTTTTCATGTAACCTAGCCTGGGAAACTTTTAATCATTAAAAAGAAAATGAATTAGCTAACACTAGATAGCCATCAATGGCAGTCTTATTTCCTGTTTCGGTTAGAATTGCACTCGTAATTTGGTAACATATTTAGAAGAAGAGTCCTCTCCTCAGTTTTTTTCATTATGTATATATATTTTTTAAATTAATATTATCTTTTTATTTATTTATTTTATTATCATTATTATTATTTTATTTATCTATTTTTTTATATTTTATTTTTCGTAATTTTTTTATTTATTTTATTTTATTTATTTATTTATTTATTTATTTATTTTTATTTTATTTTATTTTATTTTAATTTTATTTATTTATTTATTATTATTTTTTTTTTTTTGGGGGGGGGGGTGGGGGAATTTTCTTTAAATTTTAGTGATTTATTTGAATGTTCTTCCCCCCCCCTCCATTTATTTACCCTTTTTCACTAAGATGGTACATCTACGGACCTTCAGACACTCTACCATGACTACCCAATTACCAAAAGGATTACCTTTTTAATATGACGTCACCTCTACACTTTTCGAAGGATCTTTGCTGATACATTTCAGGGGGGCTGGAGGTCATGAAATGTCTAAAATGAACTATCCATAATCACTGATTGCTTAATGTAAGTATGTAGGCTACAAGGTATCTATAGTCAATATTTTCAGATCGCTTTCCCATATTAATTTATAGGGTAAGGATTTGTGATTGTGATGTGATTTGTGATGACGTATGTGATAACGTTGATTTGTATGTTTGGCATATGGAATTATTTTATGTTTGCATTACGATACAGTTTGATTAATGGAGATTGAGGGATAAAGTTCGAAGTTCCATTCGCCATTACGTGTATGGTTGGTGAGTGGTCAAGCGCCATCTAGTGACCATTTCTTTACAATTTTAGCCACCGATTTTTGGTTCAGCCTGTATAAAGATTGTTTGATATAACATTGCCAAAGATATGAACATCAACCGACAATGTGATGTGAGAGACACACACATCTAGAGAAAGACTCACTCTCTCACTTTCTCTTTCTTTTCTCTCCTCTCCGCTCACTCGGACCCTCAGGCTGCCCCTTCCTCGCTCTCCCTCTCGACCTCCCCTCCCTCACACACACTCTCTCTCCTTCTCTCATTACTTCTCTAATTCTCCATCTTGTCTTAATTTTCTTCTTCCCCGCTCCGAGCTTGTTATCTCTCCCACTTTATCTTGATAAATCCCCCCTCCCCCTGTGTCTTTTATGTCCCCCTGCTCTTTCTCCAATCTGAGTGTGTTTTTTGTTGTATTATTCTCTCGTTTCTATCTTGATAAATCCCCCCTCTCTCTCTCTGTCTTTTATGCCCCCCTGCTCTTTCTCCAATCTGAGAAAAAGGATGTCGAATCGTTATACATGGCAGCTCCAAATAGAATGTGTTGTAAATGCTGTAATTTTTCGTTTAGTTTCACATTATTTATTTCATTTCTTGCTTGTAATTTGCATTCTTTTTTCTCCCACTGTTCTCTGAAACATGTTATGGCATAAGTGAACGACATAGACAAACAAGTAAATAATGTGTAGTTTGCAAACAGTATAATCTCATATTATAAACATTTACATATGATTATGTATTGAATATTTAAAGGGGTACTCTGGCCTAAAAATAATATTAATTGAATGAATAGAGTAAAATTAAACAAGCAAAACACTGAAAATTTCATCGAAATCCGATAAAAAATAACGAAGTTATTGAATTTTTAAGTTTTGCATTATTTTGGGAAACAGTTCTATGCATGTCATCATGAATATGTAATGAGTGAGCTGATGATGTCACCTCCCCACTTTCCTATATATACTTAACTATATTACATGAAATCTTCATTATTTCATTTTTTCATACATGTCTATAAAAAATATCTCCCTTGTAACAAAATAAGTTACAGCAATGATGAACTTACACATTAAATAAGGAGTCAGTCCTTTTAGTTATAGCCTTGGAGCAGAAAATTTGAATAATTGCAATTTCATATCATAAAATACAAAAGAAAAAGTGGGGATATGACATCATCAGCTCACTCACTGCATATTCATGATGACGTGCATATCACTGTTTTACCAAAATAATGCAAAACTTAAAAACTCCATAACTTCATTACTTCATTATTTTTCATCCGATTTTGATGAAATTTTCAGTGATTTGTTTGTTTAACTTTACTCTATTTATTCAATTCATATTAATTTTAGGCCGGAGTACCCCTTTAAATCATTGCTTACTGATGAAATACAATCTCTAGATGACCATGAACCAGTCAATAAGAAACAAAAGATATAGTTTCGATTTTGTTCATTCACTATTTGGAATTATGTAGATAATCATCGTTTAGTATATTTCGTTCTTGCTGTCTAAAGCTTCATTTGAATAAAACAAATGGAGTCCATTCTATCTTGAACGACATAATGACAATGATAACACCATTATATGATACATATTGATATTTTTAAATCCCCAAATCACGTTATTGGGGTAGAGGGTATGTAACATTTCTGATTAAATGTTAAATAATTCTGTTTACAACAGATGAAATGATGTTTGTTTGCATAATGATTATACACAGACTATTTTGCTTTTGAGAGAATGAAACGAAAGTTTCACTGATTTGTCAATACTACACATTAATGTCATCTGTCCAGTGATTTTGGTTTTATCTTGATATGCTATCAACCTTGCATGTTTTTATGAAGACTAATTTTGAATACATGTTAATGAACAAATACCATTAATTAATTTTCTTTGCTTATTTACAATTGCAATCCTGATCAAAGATACCTATGAGCTAGCTATATACCCCATAGTGTATAATATTGTTCATAATTATGATGACTTTGTTTTAGCATAGAACATAAGAGGGATATGGGTAATCTGAATGATCTTATCAAATGGAAAACACCTATCATATCCATGTAGGCCTACATAAATATTTCTTTACGTTTATTTACAGTTGGAGCAGTAGGATACGGAGATATGAAATGGATGGCTCAAGATCGTAACACTTGGAGAGACATTTGTCATATGAATTGCTTGGGTCACTAAACCTGTCATTTGACAGACCACTATTGATGATTTTCATCATATATCTTGATTAGTATAGTCTACTCCATGGTGCACAACTAATCCATTATTAGGAACATAATCTCATATTAACATTATTAAGAATGTAATGATCCCATTATCAGCGTTTGTTTATTCACTGTTTTTACCATGTTTTCATCTCCTGATGTTATCAGAATTAAATTAAAATCTACAAATTTACAAAGTCAGTTACTACCATACTTAATAATGATATTTGTATCTATTCCACGAACTCTATTTTCTTTTTTTTGTCTTTTACTGAAATGAATACAAGCCTATTTACAGTTCTTTAAATAATGGTATTCTAGTCACAATTCTATACACAGTTATGATGATGATTATGAAACAGACCTTTATATATATATGTAAATGTAGCTGCATTATTATATATAGATTCATATATATATATAGCACCCATTCATCTAATGAACTTCATTATGTTCACAAATATTGTTGTTGAGTACTGATGGTGAATAGGATATTGGTAGAAGTTGTGACAATGATTTAAAATCATCTCTAACTATGTATACGGCCAATATCAATATAAAGCACGCATGACTTTAATGTCGGTTCGAACAATATCAAATCTTACAAAGTCCAACCAAAGTGAGACAAAATATTTGAAATATTGCACTAAAGAGCAAGGTCCCTTTAACATAATTGCTACTACTACTACTACTACTACTACTACTACTACTACTAATCCTTCTTCTTCTTTTACTACTGATATTGTTATGATAATGATATTCGGTAAAAGATAATAGTAATAATTATACTGAAAATACCTCCAATAGACAAATAAATTTGATGACTGTGGCCAGATTGAATATTGTTAGTAATGCATATTACTGTTTAGTACATCATTATGCAGACATGTGGGTAAATATTCGCAACTTCCTTCATCCTTGTAGTTAATATTCACCGTGATGTATCTCAGGTATGGTTTGATGGCAGTCTACCATGTCAGCTTACCAAAGCAGTGCGTAGTCATCATTGTAGCTCAATGAGCGTGAGAAATGTGTTGGTTCCAATATCCACGGTAATCCTGCAAAAGAAGACGGAAGATTTTACAATGAAACCGACATATTTTCAAAAACAAGGAAAAAGTTTCTTATTTAGATATCTAATGGCTGTTCCAATTAAATGAAGAAATCGACATCTTAAATCTTTACTTTTCTCTGAAATAATAATGAACAATTTTACGATCTTCTTAAAAATAAAATAAATCGAGGGTACCGTCACAAGCGATAAGGGATAAATAAAAGAGGCAGTAGACAATCATAGGAGACAGGATAAACCAGAGTACCGTAATACAATGATAAATGTAAAGAAGAAATCAATGACGGGGATTGGAAGCAAAGCTTAAAGAGATGAAGAATAAAGCACATCCCGGAAAGAGAGAGAGCGAGAGTGTTAGATGGAGAGAGAGAGAGAGAGAGAGGAATAGAGAGAGAGAGAGAGAGAGAGAAGAGAGAGAGAGAGAGAGAGAGAGAGAGGGGAGGGGGGTACATGTAAACAGAGTCTGTAACAGTATGCATATAGACCATTCCTATGAATGAGCCAGGCCCTGGTGCAAAATTGATAACAAAACAATAGTAGAGATACAGAACATGAAATAGAAAAGAAAGCAAGACGAAATAAAAAGGGAAAACAGATGCGCAAAAAAGGAAAGGGAAAAGAAAGAGACACAAGAGGGGAGAAAGGAAAGGAAGCCAAATTCATTTTCCTAACACTAGTGAAAGGTACCTCTTGGAAAGTGGATACGAAGCAGCAAAAATAAATGTAGATGTATATGGTGTAGATGTAGGGCTAGCCTTTTATGAGATTACAAATATCTGTATAAACAGATAAGAAATGTGGATGTTCTTCATACGACCATTCTTTGTTTACGTGAGAGAAGCACGGCTTAATGTAATAACATTGGGAAAACTACGCCGCAACTGGCTTTATACCTTACCAATTTCGTTTAGTTTCTGTAAGATTGCTTGTATCTCTTAAATACATTCTAGATGTTTCTAGATTAAATCGGTAGGAATGAGTCCTCCCATTATACATTTTTAAAATTGTTATTGTAAAGTAAGAGGTTGTAGTAAATTTATCGTATGCGCTATGTTCAAAAGATAGAATCGTATTGTTTTTTTTGGTTTCAAATCAGTTTTTAATTCATTTGTATTTGTACGAGTACGAGTGTTCCAGTAGTACTTATTAAACTCATATTCATTCTAAATCAAATGGGGTATCAAAACAACAATAATAATTATGCATCGAAAAGTGGATACTTAAAATTTTCGAATAGAACGCCCCCCCCCCCCCCCCGGGGAACGCTTCTCTTGGGCGATCCGGCCGCTCCTCCCAAAATAAAATCCTGGTTATGCGGGTGACAGAAAAGGAAAGTTAAGAGAGTGAGTGCATGTAATAGCGAAACGAACACAAACATCCAACAGCAAATCAAAGAATGAGTTCAGAAAAATTAATTTTTTTTCAAATGCATAGGGTTGATAATAACAATAATCATATTGAAAATTAAAGCAACACAAAAAACAAAAAACTGAAGATAACTAACGCAAGCGCATTCGATATAACGAACATAAGCGCATACCGCAAATCGAGTCAGGGGAAACAAAACGAAATTTAATATGGAAATGGATTAAGAAAACAAGGAGGTGAGAAATATGAGTCAGAAAAACATATTTCGCTTTCGTGAAGTGCATCAGGTATGTATGCAATGGACTTCTATAAAGGAAAACAAAGACTGAAAAGTTGCGAAACAGATGATTTAACAGTAAAACAAAAAAAGAGTTTAAAAAAAAAAACCCCATTGCCACCGAAAAATAGACCAAGAGAAAAAAATGAAATAGAAAAGGTTTTCAGAAGACTGAAAACCGTAACAAAAGAAACGTATTGCCATCGTGGCTATTACAAACATGCAACAAACAAACAGTGAAAGTGTAATATAACAGTGTACACAACAAGGAAGAATTAACTTACATGAACAACCCTCACTTCGAGTCCTCCGTGTGATGTGCGAAGACCCTTGAGATGAGATTCCAGTCTGCCGCCCTCTTTAGTCCCACACCAGGTAAGCCTATGTGCAGAAACCAGAGAGATCTATAGAGTACCGAAGTGATGACGTCACCAAAAACTATTTTTTTTTTTCATTTTGACATTTTTTATACCATATCTCAAAGGAACATGGTGAAAAACATCCAGATCCCAAATTTTATGGCAACTGGCTCATTGGGCCCCGAGATATGGCCGCATGAATACCTCCTTAGCCCCATTGAAGTCAGTGTTAAATTGGCCTGGTTCTAAACTGTTAAGAACCAGGCCAATTTACACTGACTTCAATGGGGCTAATTAGATATTCATATAGCCATACCTTGGGCCACCATGACCTGATTCATTTCAAATTTGATGTGTGAACGTTTTCCATCATGCTCTACCTAAATATGGTCATAAAAATACTGAAATACAAAAATCAAAATTTGATGACGTCACACTTCGGAACTCTATGGAGGTAAGGTGCGCTGGGTGTCAGAGTTAAGGAAAGAAGCAGAGAGAGAGAGAGACAGAGAGGGAGTTCCTACAACATTAAGTTTATCAACAGACAGAAGTTACATCTTTGGTACGTTCGGGGGGGGGGGGGGGGGGGGGAGAGTAAAGGAAACTGAAAATAAACAGCCGAAAAAGTAGTCATTTCATCAGCAATCGAATCAAAGAAAAAATATGTATAGACCCTAGTTCATGAGATGATGGTAAGGGAAAGGGGGTTATGGTATCGCCACTGTTGACATCATGTTATTTAGACCATCCACCCGAAATACGATGATATACAAACAGCACAATCCTCTGTATTAAAATTCGAGACATTTGAGAAACAATCATGTCATCTTCGGGCAGCGATGTAGTCTATGTGTGATTTTTTTCCTATCAATTCATCAAGAACGGAATTAACCTATAAATGCACACATTATAAAGTATGTGCCACCAAGGAGTTCTGTGATAACTCATTGGCGCCACCAATGGCTGTCATTAAAGAAGAAAAGTAACAAACTTATTAAAATAAAGTTTATAAAGAAAATTATTATTAGGATAAAACATAGTTACAATTCTTCAGATTTAATCATGCCCGGACGCCCACGAGTACATAACACTCCTTAAGCCTTAGTCACAACGGGTGGTTTACGGCAGAAATTTGGGAAAACGCAAGGGGGACGCAGGTTGTTCGTACGGAATTTCGAGTTCGCAGACAGCACGCTAAAGCCGTAGGCCGAAAATGTGCATGCACATTATTTTCTGCGTTCTTGCTACGACAGGCAGCCCGTGGACAGGACTCACAGTCTCCGCAAGAGGGTAGTGCGAATAGCGTGGGTGGTCGCACGTTTGCTGGGGGTAAAAACCGCGCGAATACCGCAGGCAGCACTCACGAGGCACGCATGTGATGGTCACGCAAGTGCGCATGCGCTCCTTGCGGGCCACGTGCGTGTCACGCGGGTATCCAATCATAGCTGAAAACGTGCATGTGACTTGCGTGCTTCGTGTGTCCCACCCACGGCGCATGCAAACACGTGCGTGCAACGTACGGCCAATTTGGGGCCGGTATAAAAACCGTGCGGGCAACAGAGTTCTCACACTTTCACTCTGAATTTCCAGTGTCTTCAGGAGGTCCGACGTTTCTTCAAGACATTTTCTAAATCAGGACTGACTCCTGAATAGAAATATAAATATTCGGTGTATGAGAAACTATTGTATAGATGATTTTAATAATGTTTTATCTCGAGTCAATTGGTCTGACATCTTAGAATGTAAAGAAGTAAATACTGCGTGGTCAATTTTCAAAAATATTTTCATGTCTATAGTTGATAAATGTGCTCCATTAAAACAAGTAAGAATTAAGCAAAGAACCGATAAGTGGATGAATGCTGAAATTATTTCGTTAATAAGACAAAGAAATATAGCTTTTAAAAGAATGAAAAAGGATTGTGGTAATTTAGAATTAGAAAAGAAATATAAACTTTTACGTAATTTGGTGCAAAGAAAAGTGAGACAGGCTAAAGATGAATACTTCCAAAATCAAATTGATGAGCATAAAAATGATTCTAAAAAGTTGTGGAAGAATCTGAAAGATTTAGGTTGTAAAAACAAACAAAAGAATGTTAAAGAGAATGTTATTAATATCCAAGGGGAGTTATGTCATGATAATATGAGGATAGCGAACGAATTTAACAATTATTTCACAACTGTGGCAGAAAAATTAGCTAGTAATCTGCCAGATAGCAACGCAAATGAATTTGGAAGGGACAGTGTTAAATTACAAAAATTATACGACACTAAGGGTGTGTCGAAAGGTTGTTTTCATTTTTCTCCTGTCAAAGAAAAGTTTGTTTTAGATGAATTAAATAAGTTGAAAATATCAAAAAGTACCGGGCTTGACTTGGTACCTGCCAGATTTTTGAAGGATGGAGCTAAATATTTGTATAAACCTTTAACTTACATTATTAACTTATCTATCTCAACTTCCACCTTCCCTGATGAAATGAAAATTGCAAAAGTAACACCCCTTTATAAAAAGAAAGATAAAACTAATGTTAGCAATTATAGACCGATTAGGGTTATAAGTATAGTCTCGAAGGTCCTAGAAAAATGTGTGTATGCCCAATTAGAGAACTACTTTCAAGAAAACAAAATAATATACGAATTTCAATCTGGTTTTAGAAATGGTTATTCCACTGAAACTTGTCTTATTCACCTGTTAGATTTTGTCAGGAACGAAATTTCCCAAGGACGTTTTGTCGCGATGGTTCTTCTTGACTTGCAAAAAGCCTTCGATACCGTTAACCATAATATACTGTTAAGTAAATTAGAAGTAATGGGTTTAAATTCTGCATGTGTGCAATGGTTTGGGTCTTACTTGACCAATCGTCATCAAGTTGTCTCGTTGCAAAATGTACTCTCCGATTCTATGCCCATAAGATGCGGAGTTCCCCAGGGGAGCATATTAGGTCCTATTCTTTTCATGTGCTACATTAATGATATGTGTGTTTGTGTCAACGACAGTAAATTACTTTTATATGCGGATGATAGTGTGTTACTATATTCTGGTACTGATCCTAAGCTGATCGGGGAAAAACTTAGCTTAGAATTATCAAACTGTGTTAATTGGATGACAGCAAATAAGCTTAGCTTACATATTGGTAAAACCGAAAGTATTTTGTTTTGTTCGCGGGGTAGGCTGAAGTATACTGATGATTTCAATATAAGTTATAACAATCAACTCATTAAGAGACAGGATTCTGTGAAGTATTTAGGACTAAATATAAGGCGCATTTTAAGTTTTTCCTTAATACAATGTTTATTTGATTATGCTAATGCGGCATGGTACTGCAGTCTAGGCAAGGTGGATCAAAACAAGTTAAAAATAATTCAAAATAAGATTGTAAGATTTATCAATCACTTACCACCAAGAACACACATTGGGAAGAGTGAACTTGAAACAGCTGGTCTTCTTCATGTAAACCTTAGATCACAACAACTTTTAATTCACCATGTACATAAGATTTTTTACTCTAATGCAGATCACTATATTTCAAATAATTTTACTCGCTCTTCAAGTGTTCATGGGCATGACACTAGAAATAGTCAATTTAATTTCGTAGTGCCTAAGCGGAAAGGTAAAATTGGAAATTCCTTTTATTTTAACGGTATTCTTTTCTGGAATTCCCTCCCAAATCATGTTAAGTCAGTTAAGAATTTTTTACATTTTAAAAGGGTGTTGAAGCATCATCTGAAAAATGTGTATACTCCATAACTCTATTTCTCCTCTCATTTTTGTAGCTCAGATGGTTTTTTCCTATATTATATGACTTATGTAACCAACGTTTATTATCGATAGTTTCATTATGATTTTCTGTATATAGTTTTTTTCCGTTGAGTAAGTCTTGTTTTCACATTTATGTAATCTTCGCCTACTTTATAAAAATGTTATCATGTTTTATTTTGCTACTTTAGTATATTCTTATTACCTGTCGTACGTGTACGATAGTCTTGTAGCCGTACTAATGTGTTTTCTTAGTGTATTTTTTAATCAGTTGTTTAGGTATAAGGACCCCATTGGAAATAAGCCATTTCGGCTTTCATGGGCTATCCTGTCATGGTACCTGGTTATGTTTGTATTGCAATATACCTGACGAATAAAATCAAATCAAATCAAATCAATCACACTGCCTGGAGCAAGAGAGGCAGGGGTCAGAAGAGAACACGTGGGGCTAAGAGAGTGGAAATCAACCGCCGACCGTACTGTCGCCGTACGGTTTTAGTACGTTCATCTTGCTTTAACCCTACTACCGGCGTGAATGTGGCGCAACAGGCCCGTACGTTATTACAACACGTACGGTGTACGTGCGATTAACGGACGTGAACCTTGCGTCATCTGCACGGAGCACATACAAATCGCACTGCATTTGCACGTTACACTCACGATTAAATTTCCGACTGAGGCGTACTGACTGCAAGACATACGTGCTCCTTGCGTATGAAGCCCGCGCAACCACCTGTGCGAACTGCCACGGACCTCTACGTTTTTTCCAACCCGAAAAAACGCAGAAACCGTGCGTCCTGAAAAAAACGTACGGGCAGTTGTGACTAAGGCTTTACAGCTTTCCATTTTTCATTGGCGTTGCACAGAGACAGTTCAAGTGTTTTCTCTTATTTTTTATGTACATGTAAAACTGTAAATTTTCAAGATAATCTGTATTTTCCAGAAAAAAAAGTTATTTTACTTTCCTAACTTTTCATGCTAATTCAACCCTTACTGTACTGGGCTATTTTTGAGCTTATCCTTACCGGGAAAAGGGGGGGGGGGGGGGGGGGGTGGCATTACAATAAAAATAAAAACAAGCAAATAAAAAAATTCCGTCGGGATGGGTTGTCAGACGGCCCCTAACAATTGGGGTAATTATTTTCCCTTAAGGCCCACGGACTACAATTGCCAGATGGGAGAGGTATGTGGCTGCACAGTAAAAAAAAAAACTGACGCAAGTTTCCATCAGGAAGAGGGTGTAATGCTCCCCTGCAAGAAAAAAAAAGCTTTATTGCCCCGAAATTGCTCAGGATGTAGAGAAATGCTTTTTTATGTTCCAACCTTAATAATAACTCAAAACATTAAATTCAATTCTGGTCAAATTTACAAAGTGTTGTGTATTGTAATTTTCTATGGGTGAAATTTGATGTGAAAGACCATCAATAATTTATCATTTTTTGAACATTGTATTGCTTTCTGAAAAGTAGCCAAAAAAAACCTTGAGAGGATTTTGTAAACTCAATCATTGTCCAACTGCAACTGTTTGAGAAGACATAATAAAGCATGTTGGCACAGTTGGTTAGAGCGCCCGCCTCGTGAACGGGAGGTCGTGGGTTCGAGCCCCGGCCGAGACATACCACATACCAAATACTTAAAAAATGGGACCTTCTGCCTTCTAGCTAGGCGCTCGGCATATTAGAATGGAGAAGGGTAATAATAACATTTTATGTTATGCAGGGCCCGCTGGAAGAGCAGTTTGGTAACTGAAGTGGCTACCCTGGGTAAATAAAACATTATCATTATTATTATTAAAGCAGCTCGCTACATTGCTACAATGTATACGCGACTGCCATGCTGAAATCTACGCAAACACCTTGCAAGATCTTCTATTATGCCTTGTCAAGACGGTGAAGATGGATTATGGTTGTGTTAGCAAAATCTTGAAAATGTTTCGTAACTACTTTTGAGAGAGCAATACTTATTACTGCAATTATCGTTTGGCACCAAATTTGCACATTAGGAAAGTGAAAATACTCAAAATTGCCCCACATAATTTTGATTGGAATTGAATAAAGAACATTTGACGGACATTTGAAGAGCTTACTTGCAAAAGGCCCTAAATCCATTTTTTATCATATGGCACTTTTTTCTATGCCTTAATAGACATTCACCATGTGCATCAAACTGGCTATATTTCAACTTCTAAAAGTTTCAGGAAGTTTGTTAAAAAATGAGATGAAAATTATGTTTTCTTTCAAAAGGCCCTAAATCCAAAACACTTTTCTTGCAAAAAGCCCTATATCCATTCATCTATCCTGCATCCTGATTGGCTAAGAGAATAGGTTTTTGGCATGAATGACCAATCACGCGCCTCCACACAACCATCTATCCAGAGACTCTGTGTGAGAATCTTTCCAGCTTTTTGACATTTTTTATGGGAATTAAATACACAAAATTCCTTAGTTTATCAAGATCTTGAAAATTACTACAACAATGGAGCTTGCAGATATAACCAACAATCCCAGAAAAAAAAAGAAAAATGAAATGAAATGAAATCTTATTGGATGTACATGAGTAGGTGATATGAGGATGGTGTGATATTGAAAAAGGTTCAGCAGGTGCTGTTAACTCTAATGACATGAATAATACAGCCATGACAAAGATGATGGTGATGATGCTACTGTTAGTGATGGTGATGTTGATGATGACAGTGATAAATGTGATGATGGTAGAAATGGTGATAGAGATAATGATAATAGTGGTGGCAATGATAATGGCGATAAAGGTATTTACAATCTCCATAATTAATGCCGATAATGATGGTGATGGTTATGATGGTGATGATAATGGCAATAATGATGATAATAACAACAATGATGTTGGTTATGATGATGCTGATGCTGATTTCATTCATGTGTATGATGGTGTGATGCTGAATGTTCTGATGATGGTAATGGTGTGGTGACAATGGCAATTATACGGGTGATAATGATGGGATTGGTTACGTGATGTGATGTTGATTATGATGATGCATTCTACTCTGGATACAGTAGATATTGCTTTTTGAGCAAATCTGGTTTATTAAGGGCAGATAATGACTGGCTACTGTCAGTAGATAATACAAATTATCTTTGGAATCGACTTAAAAATGTTGCTATATCAGGCAAGGTTTATCCGAGCAAAGCAGATATTTTATGCAGTTATCTAGAGCAAGTCTGCTTTATTTCTAAGGTCAGATGATGATTTTCGATAAGTCACCCCAATTATCTTTCGAAGTTTAAATTTTGATTGATTTTATAATGTTGCTATATCAGGCAAGGTTTAATATAACCCATTTAACATAGGCAGGTGGAGCAGCACAAGAGGTTAGGTGAACAAGGGCGGTGGATTTTTGGTTCATTAGAAATATTTTTAATGTGTAAATTACTATTATCATTCAAGACTTTTCTTGCAAAAGGCCTTAAATCCCACTTTTCTTGCAAAAGGCCCTAAATCCAAAAAAAAAAAAATAAATATAAAAAATCATATAAAATATTTGACGGCCGCAGGATTTTTAAAATTGTGATTATTGTTACTTGTGGTGATGTATCTTAAACATACATGAAGATCTTCTTGAATGAAATCATAGAACTGTGTGAAACCAAAAATCTCAATTTACTAAGAAGTAGGTAAAGTGGATTTAGGGCCTTTTGCAAGAAAACTCTTCATGTATTAAGGTTGTAATATAAAATAAGGAGTCTAACATCCAGATAGTTTTGGGTAGCAAGGCTTGGTCAAAGGACACTTTGGTGGTGGTGTTGTTGTTTTTTTTTTCAGGGCAGTGTTACACCCTCTTCCCGATGGATTTTGGGGTCATACCTTTTTAATATACAACCATACTGGCAAATGTCGGTCAAAATGTAACTCCCCCCCCCCCCCCCCCAACCTGTCCTCCGCCGGGTGAATCTGTATTTTTGGAGAATTCAAAAACAATTTTGTTTTAATGAAATCCATTTGAAATAGGATGATAGGTTTCTTAGATGATATCCAGATCGATACAACTAAAGGGTATACAGACCAATTGATGAATGCATTAAAACATTACATTATTAACGTCTGCATCACAAAAATGTAAACGGTCTGGTCAGTCTACATGTACATAATAATATGCAGTACGCGATCGCAAAGACTTAAAAAATTGAGGCAATTAGACTTTTCCACCACCAATTTAATTGTTCCAATGTTTAAACATTACAATCTTTTAAACAATTAGCTCTATATTAACATTTGATGTTGAATAGGTTAAATGAGACTATTTTGTGTTGCTTCTCAAAGAGAATAAGCGCCTTTAACATCCGGAAATACGTGTATGCATTGTGCGTGTTTTAAACATTGTCAGAATTATCATCATCATCATGATAATTCGAATAGTTTTCTTTCCATATCTGAATGTATGTATAAATGCAATTATCCTCTTTTCTTTCTTACATAAATTAGCAAAAGTTTATGAATTCTAAATTCCCTACTCAAAATCTGGGGTAGTCATTAATTCTACATAGCAGGGCAGCGGAGCATTTTCTTTAAAGAGGAGAGCTGGTCGTGGAGCAATTCTGCTGTATTCTTAAACTGCTCTCCAAAACGTGCAGCCTCATGTCACTGTATATTTTCTTCCTCGTCCCTGCTAATAACTAGCACGGAACTCTATACTTTTTAAAATATATATTCACCAACGTCAGTTTGATGTTTCTGACCACCTGGTTATAGTTAGTCTAGAACAAAATCTACTATACGGCGTAAAATTTAGAATAAAATATTTACATCTACATGTACCTTCATTGCGGTGTCTTTCTAGCCTCTTGTCGAGGCCCTGGCGCTGTTGATATCCTTGGCGATATGGAGGCAAAATATCTGGCGAGCGAACCGAGGCGCTTGCGCCGAGGGGCCTCTTGACACCCGATCTGAATTTCTTTTCTATTTCATTGTTTTGACGAATATTCCGACCAAATTTTGGTCGGTGAAAATCATCCAATAAGCGCGAGCTACCATGACGTAATGTTAAATATTCATGACTCGACTGCACGCTATTTCTTACATATTAATTAATCGCAGCCCAAAATGGCGTTCAACGTTTCTTCCACGACGAGTGATGACGATATTTGTAAGAGCTTAGAATATGCCGCAGGAAGGGTTGAAGATTGACAGATTCAAAGATCTGCAAGTTGATGCAATCAAATCTGCACTTAAAGGACAAGATGTTTTTGTGAATCTGCCTACTGGCTATGGAAAAAGTGTTATTTTTCACGCGCTACCGCTCTGTGCTGATTACCTCCGTGGGCCAGGGATGGAGAGTGAGACTGCTGCTTCGCGAGGGCCAGGCGGATCCCCCGGGGCCTTGCCGGGCAGTGAAGTTGCTGGTAACTCCTTGGTTACATCAGAATTGATGGAGATGCATCTATTGTTGAACGGTGACTTTTATTGCCCATTCTTCATTATTTGTAAATATATGATGATCTCTTGAGAAATATGTACATTTGTCTTATTTCAAATTACCATGGTTTGTAAGCTAGAGATCGAATTCTTCATAATGTGCTTGTCTGTGAATGTATTTTGAGCAAGAGATTTACGTAATCCCCCCCCCCCCAAAAAAAATAATAGACTAGTCCAGAACTGAAGTAAGAAATCCTTGAGATTTCATTGGCCAATTTGCTGGGCGATCGCCGCGGTTATCTAACTATTCACGTTTTCATGCATAATTCAGTAGGAAATCGTGCCTCATGAATATATAATTCAGGTCGGGTGTCAAGAGGCCCCGGCGCAAACACCTCGGTGTTTTTTTTGCCTCCATATCGCCAAGGATTTCAACAGCGCCAGGGCCTCGACAAGAGGCTACGTCTATGCTTGATGAAAAAAACGCACGAGTTTGATCAAAATGCCTAACAATGTTGATATGAAACGGAAAGGTTAAATTATGGGCATGATTGTTAAAATACAACTATATCAACGTTATACACCTACGTTAGTCCCGGTGGAGCCACTCCCCCGCAGAGGGGGACGCGTATGACCGTTACCAAAAATGCAAATAACCCCTTTTGCAGTCACTTTCAAGGACATTTTGTGAAATTTAACCCCCTTTTTTACGTCAAAACAAGGACAAAATGGTACTTTGAAATACCCCTATTTTTAAGATTGTAAGGACACTTTCGGAAACTTTCCCCTATTTTACCATATTTCAAGGACAAGACATTTATACCCTTTTTTCATTAACATATAGGTGTCCAAGACCCGATTCCTCAAATTACAAGTTCACACACAATTAATATAAGGGAAAATACATTTTTTAATGTGTTATTCATTTAAAAATATTTCGGCAATAGCTCATATAAACTCCTGGGGGAAAAACCATTGAACTCTATGGACCATATCGTTATTTGAAATAACCGCTATGTCTGACCACTCACAAATAGGCGAGGTTAAATAACCTCATACCGACTTATACATGTACAAGCTTATCTGAAGATAACCTTGTACTCCAGACAAGCTTTTATGGGTGAATAGGCTTCAACAGCTTTTGTGTGTATCAGCGTGCCTGTTTCCAGTCTAGATCATTTATACACGAGATGGCCTATGGGTGGGCCCTTGCATATGTGGGACTGTATCCAACATTCACTGTTGCAGCGGTCACAAACAGACAACAAAATGACAACAAAATTGCTCTAAGCAAGATTTGATTATCTTTAATTTGCTAGATTTTACCCGATTCATGGACTCTTCAACTAGTCTTACTGTGCCACAAATTTGGGGATTCAGAATTGAAAATAAAATTTTAAATAATTATTTTCCTCTCATGACTCATGATGTATGATAGTATACTAATAATACTATGAATTGTCTAGACAGGAAAAAGGCCCGCTGATAGTACACACAAAAGCTATTGAAGCCTATTCACCTATAAAAGCTAGTCTGGAGTACAAGGTTATCTTCAGATAAGCTTGTATATATATAAGCACTTATACATGTACAAGCTTATCTGAACTGATGATAACCTTGTACTCCAGACTAGCTTTTACAGGTGAATAGGCTTCAATAGCTTTTGTGTGTATCAGCAGGCCCTTTTCCAGGCTAGATCATTCATACATACAGCACAGGAGAGGAAAATAATTATTTAAAATTTCACTTTCAAAATTCAAGTCTGAATGATGAATCCCTACATTTGTTTCAAATCAAAGTACTAGTAAGACTAAGAGTTGAACTTGAAGAGGGCCTGAAATCTGAATCAGGTAATCTAGCAAATTTAAGAAAATTAAATCTTGTTTAGAGCAATTTTACTGCTGCAACAGTGAATGTTGGACAGTCCCACATAGGCAAGGGCCTATGAGTGTACTATATTAATAAGCAGCAATGGCCTGTGAGTGCCAGTGCCTCATACCCATACACCCATAAACTAACATGAAAGCGTATGAATGGGACTGTAGAGTGTTACTGTAGTGTTAGTGTTACTGTTACTAGTTGAACTATTCATACCTGTGAAGTGTGATCACTGTGAAACATAACATAAGTCCTTTCACACGATTCGTGCATCTTTCCACTTCATCTTTGAAGGGCATATGATGATTATATCAGTGAAAATAGTCCTTCAAACTTGGTCAGCGCCGACGTTCCGGAATTGTTTTGAGGGAAACAAGATGGCGCTGGCGAGCTGCCAGTGGCGTCATGTACTGTTGCCTATGCTATGGCTAATCAGCGTGCATCGAGCGATCGAGCCCAACACAGTGGGAAAAACTTACCTTCACGTCCGTCCGCCATCTTGCTGAGTGACGGCAGTACGGGGATTTTTTTCTCAACGATGAACGCGCCCTCCCCGGCAGGCCCGCAGCTAGCGACTCGGCTGCGGGATTTTTCTTCATGCCTTGGGTTTTCTTCCCTTTTCCTGACCCCTATTTTATCAATTTCGAGGACACCTGCGCACCCCTATTTTCTATATTTCGAGGAATATTCTGTCCGCGGACGTTCCTTGAAATTTACCCCTATATCCGCGATTTTGGTAACGGTCATGCGGTCCCCAAGTCACATTGAGTGGCTCCACCGGGACGTTAGTGTGCTAATTCCTTTTCACTTTTTTGGAAACAGCCCCCCCCCTTTTTTGCATCATTTAAGTTCAAGAACAATGTGCTTTCTTAGTAGGCCTACATGTATCTTCATTGAATCATGATTTCAGGTTATTAGTTGTAAATGTAACACGTGGATACTGGAAATGTTCAATCATATTTTCGCATTTGTTGTTACTTCCGCAAATTTCGCTCTCACAGGACATGACATCAACATCGCTGATCAACAGTGCTGATCTACATTGTCTAGATTTATATCATGCACTTCTCTTTCCTTTATCGTATTCTAATCTCAGAGCGTCAGGCGAATGACCTTTAAAAGTGACCTATATTTTGTTTGAAGCCATAATAAGAGCTCGAATAATGTACTGTATTTGGGGATTATGTTTTAGTTAGATCGTCCACATGTAGTCGACTAGAATAACATTGCGCTTACAAAAGAAAATCGTTGCAACATAATAATAATAATACTAATAATAATGATAATATGTACATTGTATGATGATGACGCTGATAATAATAATAATTTTTTTAATAATAATAATAATAATAATAACACTTCTACTCTACTACTACTTGTAGTACCACTAATAATACAGGTTTTCCCCGCCACTTTAATCATTTGGTCACTCACATTCATATTAATTCGTCCATTCAACGTAACGTAAATGTCGTCCAAGAAAGAATTGTTCAAAGTATACTTTTATAGTAGATCTGCGTATTCAAGTTAACACAGTAAACCGAACGTGTTAACTTGCATGCACTGATCTCAAAAGACCGGCATGCACAAATTTGTAAACTGAATGCATGTTTGGTTGACTCGTTGAATTTGAATGTTTGGATTCTTAATTTGAATTACAGAGATCATCCAAGAACGACATTCGCGTTAATTTGAATTATACATGTAAATTTGAGTGACCAAATGATTGCATTGAACGGAAAACCTAAGTATAATGGTAATACTGTTAATGACAATGATAAAATAATAATAATAATAAAAGAAAATTAAAATGATTATAATAGATCTAATTATCCTAAATAACCTACATTCAGATATACTTTTACTAATACTGTACATTGAAATAAGAAAATAACAATGCGGAGAAATAATAATTTATTTTTTTAATAAATAAAAATCAACATAAAACTAGGAGGCTAGACCCACGTCAAAACTATTCATCCCTTAATGCAATCATACTATTACGCGTTAGTACTACAGAAAACGGAATAGAATCATCTCATACAATCTATTTTATATTATGAGTTGAACAATAACTTACCCTACGTATTCCATCGTCTTCACATGTCTGCAGCACTCGACGAGGTAAACCAAGTCTTCCTCGTCTGTGCACTTCACCCAGTCCACATACAGCCGCTGTAGGTTCTTGGTTTGTTCTCTGATCAGAAGACCCAGTCCTCTCATCGTCTCTCTCGATACATTCCTCTTCTCTGATGGGAGTACGTACTGTGCTCTAAGGCTGATGTGTGCGAGCTGCTGTCCCCGGTCAGACGAACACCAGCCGTGATCTGAGATATGTCTCTCTCTGCATCATCGATAGTGATATCGATCTCTTTCAAGCCAGGTATCGATGAGAGCAGACATTCGTAGCTTTGTGACGTCACTCTCCAGGCTGTCAGCATTGTGACGGATGGAAGCTCAGGAGGAGATGGAGGGAAACTGAGAGAGGAGTCTGAGATAGTAAGCTTGGACAGTGAGGTGATGGATCTGAGGCAGGACCACAACCTGATGGTCATCTCAGCAGATAGTTGGCAGTCCTTAATCGTTAACATAGGGATCTTTAATGAATTACAAGAAAATAAATGCGTCAATTTTACATCATATTCAATCTAGGGAGTTACATACAATCTCTCGCTTTCACTATTATGGACAAAACATACGCTTTACAACTACTAGATCGGATTATTTTTTTAAAAGTTATTTTGTATGAATTATTATTTTATTTATTTTATTTTATTTAGTTGGGGGGGGGGGGGGAGGGGTAACTTTAGCCATTTTCATTTTTTTACTGACGTCTTTTGGAAATTGCCATTTAATTGTAGTAACAGTATGAATTAGGCCATTTGCACAATGCAATAAATAAGAAAGAAACATCGTCTACTTTGCTGTATTTTTTATGAGGCGGAATTCCTTTTGTTAAACATTTCTAAATATTGAGGCCTATCATCAGGCATACTTACATTTGATACGCGTCTGTCCAATTTCAGCGATCCAGAAAACCTATTTAGGAGAAAGATAAAGGAAAACAAGACAGTCGGTAATAAAATATTTCGGGTTTTAGTTTTAGAGTGAAACTTTACTACTGATGGTAACAATTATAATAACAATCATGTTAATGACAATAATGATAATAATAATGAAAATCATACCGAGATTAAAGACGACAAAGAAGAAGAAGAAAATAAAATTTATTAGTAAAGCATACGAATTAAAATAGACCTACTCCCATGTAGTATATCAAAGTCATGAGAGAGATGCACTGGAGTGTGTATGCAGGTGAGGGAGTGATAACATTAGCCCAGTCATCTAGTGGGCATTGTGACGAGGGACGAGTTGATGTTGGACGAGTTGTAAAATGGACGTCGAAGAGGAAGAATAGAGTTTTTCTAAACCTACGACCACGACTTCGCCTCGTTCTTTTGTACCTTGTTCATCGGCTGGATGATGGTGATGATGGTGTGAGTAAGGACCCGTAACAAAATGGGGGCATGTTCGGAATCACTATGAAGGCCTCAGGTGAATAGACAAAGGTGAAACATTAGGTACTTTTGGTCTCCATGAAACGCTAAGGTGATAGCGCGCGCTCGTGTTTCGAGTCATATGCATGCGTGCATTGCGTTGTGTTGCAGTGTAGGCTTGTCGTCGAAGCCTAGCCTGTGCGAAGACACCGCGGGGTTTGCGTATGTTGATTGTTGGTGGTCGCTGGCCAGGTTTGCAAAGGTTTAATGTGTTTGAACCAGAGTCTTGCTGATTATGTTTCGGTGTTCTACAATTGTTAAAACTTTATGTTGGGCTTTTAGTCTGTGCATGCTGGTGTTCTTGCCTTTTGCTGGTGCTTTATGGTGATAAACATTGAGACGGGGTATGAGCTCAATGTGGGGTTGTCTCATAGGCATTCAGTTGACGTGTGGTATAGCACGTTGTGTGCAGTGCGGTGTATACGAGAGTGTATGTTGCCGTCTGTGCAGGCTGTGATTGGGGCAGAATTCCAGGGCATCTCGCTATGAGATTTTAGTTCGCTTGATTGAGTGAATTTTGTTGGTTGAAGGTATTTCAACTGGGTTAACCGTGTCAGGTTGCCGTGTTTGTTGGTTGAGGTTTGCCAACGGGGTTGACCAGAGTTCGGTTGACAGGAATTTAGGTTGAAGGTTTATTCAACTGGGGTAATCGAGTCAGATTACCAGCTTTGTAGGTCGAGGTTAAATCGGCTGGTTCGACGAGATCGGGTTGTCGGATTTTATGGTTGATTGTTTCAACTGGGGTAACCGAGTCAGGTTATCTGATTTTGTTTGGCTAAGAATTTTTTAGAGTTTCTTTAGCTGTTTCTAATCTTTTCAGGGTTGCGGATTAGGGGTCTGTATTGGCCATGGCAGATTTTTCATTGGAAAAATTTGTGGAATCTCCCACGGTAGAGGAATTGCTGGTCTTGAAGAAGGCTGATCTATTGCAGGTAGCCAATCATTACCAGGTTGCTGAGGTAAAGAGCAACTGGCGTAAAGTTGAGATACTGACAGCTATTATTCAGTGGTTGGTGGAGGAGGCAGATGTTCTCCCACTTGATGCTTTGAATAGCGTACCTGGTGCATCCCAGGGAAATGAAAACGCAGAACAGAAATTGCGGTTAAAAGAGCTGGAGCTAGAGATAGCAAAAGTTGAACTAGAGAGAGAGCAAGTAGTTCTAAGGAGAGAAAGAGCGAGTGCTGAAGAGAGAGAAGAGATTAGGCAGGCTCAGTCTGATTTCGATGTAGCTCGGCACGTACGGATGGTTCCGGCGTTTGAGGAGGATGAAGTAGAGAAATATTTTCTGCACTTTGAGAAGGTGGCTGTTAGTTTGAATTGGCCACGGGAGAAATGGTCACACCTGCTACAATCTCAGTTGAAGGGTAAAGCTCGAGATGCTTATTCGGCTTTGTCCATTGAAGAAGCGGGTCAGTATGACACAGTTAAAGATGCTGTATTGCATGCTTATGAGCTAGTACCAGAAGCGTACCGACAACAATTTCGGAAATCGCGAAAAGATGAGTCACAGACGCATCTAGAATTTGGTAGGTGCAAGGAACAGTTGTTCGATAGATGGAGTTCTTCGCTCCATGTCAAGAACTTTGCGGATCTTCGAGAAATCATACTTCTTGAAGAGTTCAAAAGAAGTGTTCACATTGATGTTCGATTGCATTTAGAAGCGCAGCGAATAGGAACACTAAGTGAAGCAGCCCGTGTTGCTGATGATTTTGTGCTGACACACAGAACCACAAACAAAGTTTCTAGTGAAACAAAGAAAACTGGGAAGTGGAACAAAAACAAAAAAAGTGGTTCAGCACATGTCAACGATGAAGTCAAATCACAGTCTAAGGAAGAACAGCGAAAAGCTAGTGACAAGAAATGCTTTGCATGTAAAAAGGTTGGGCATTTTAAGGCGATGTGTCCTACACTTCGAGCGAAGTCAAGTGAAGCTAGCGCACATCCGAATGCATTTGTGAAAAATTTGTCAGATTCACAGAGTAGGATTGAACCGGTAGACTTAGAGAAAGTGAAAAAGCAGTACGAGCCATTTGTATCTGTAGGATTTGTGTCCTTATCTGAGAGTGATGAGGCTAGGAGAGTGAAAGTGTTGAGAGATACTGGTTCTTCTCAGTCCATGATTTTGGACAGTGTTTTACCCTTTGGTGAGAGTTCTTCTGTTGGTGCAAGTGTGTTGCTCAAGGGCATTGGAGATGGTTTTGTGGAAGCCCCCCTTCATGAGGTAGACTTGAATTCAGGCCTTGTTTCTGGTGCTGTGAAGATGGCCGTTAGACCATCACTTCCTATCGAGGATGTGTCCATCATATTAGGCAATGATCTTGCTGGTGAGAGAGTCAGGTCATGTCTAGTAGTGAGTTCACGTCCTTGTGACAGTAGTGAGACAGATCAGTTGGTTGCAGAATTTCCCTCTGTGTTCCCGTCGTGTGCTGTAACTCGTTCAATGGCAAAGAGAGTAGAGTTTGAGAAGGAGTATAGTGAGATAGATGTTGACTTGGGGGATTCTTTCTTTTGTCGTTTGGTTGAGGGTGAGTCCAAATCAAATGAGGATGAGAGTGCACGAGAGACGCATGGTGAAGGAAGTAATCAGAAGTCTGAACCAATTTTGTCTAAGAGAAAGTTGCAAGAGAAGCAGCAAAAAGATCCTCAGTTGATTTCTTTGGGTGAGAGAGCTGTTTCTGAGGAGGAGGCATTGACTGTGTCTGTTTGTTATTACAAGAAAGCAGGTGTGTTCATGAGAAAGTGGAGGCCACCAGATGTTCATGCAGATGAAGTGTGGAAAGAAGTCCACCAGATTGTAGTCCCTTTTACATACAGGCAGGACATAATTAGCCTTGCTCATGAAGCTCCACTTGCAGGTCACTTAGGAGTTCACAAAACTCAGGAGAAAATTCTTTCTCATTTCTTCTGGCCTGGTCTGCAAAAGGATGTTGCGAATTTTTGCAGAAGCTGCCATGTGTGTCAGGTTGTAGGCAAACCAAACCAGAAAATACCGGCAGCACCGCTGAAGCCAATACCGGCCTTCGATGAACCGTTTTCTAGGATTATAGTGGATTGCGTAGGTCCTCTTCCAAGGACAAAGACAGGCAATGAATACTTATTGACAATCATGTGCGCTGCGACAAGATATACCGAAGCGATACCACTTAGGCGCATTACAGCGAAACATGTAACCAAGTCATTAGTGAAATTCTTCACTACTGTAGGACTACCAAAGACTGTACAGTCTGATCAAGGATCAAACTTTATGTCTAAGGTGTTCAAACAGCTGATACAGCAGTTAGGGATTGAGCATGTAACTTCGAGTGCATATCATCCAGAGTCTCAGGGAGCATTGGAGAGGTTTCACCAAACCCTCAAGAACATGCTTAAGACTTATTGTCTTGAGACAGAGAAGGACTGGGATGAGGGAGTCCCATTGTTACTCTTTGCTATGAGGGAGTCTGTTCAAGAGTCTTTAGGTTTCAGCCCTTTTGAGTTAGTGTATGGACATGAAGTCCGTGGACCCCTCAAGTTGTTGAAAGAAAGGTTGTTGTCAGACGATGAGGACATGAATTTGTTGGACTATGTTTCTACTTTCCGCGAAAGGTTGAATCGCGCTTGTGAGGTTGCTAGACAGAATCTGTCTGACTCTCAGGAGAGGATGAAGTCCTGGTATGACAGAAAATCCAAGGAAAGTAACTTCAAGGAAGGTGATGAAGTCTTGGTGTTGTTGCCCTTGGTTGGTCATTCTCTGCAGGCTAGATTTTCTGGACCGTATGTCATTGCTAAGAGAATTGGTGATGTTAACTATGTCGTGAAAACTCCGGATAGGCAGAAGAAAAGGCGTGTATGTCATGTGATTATGCTGAAGCCGTACATTCGGAGAGGTGATAAAGAGAAAGCACAACCAGTGTTGAGTGCTGTAGAATCTAATCCAAAGAGTGAAGAAGAAGAAATGTGCAAGATTGAAAGAGAGGAACCATGTGTGAAATTGAAAAATTCAGAGGTTCTAGCACATATTGATGACAAACTAACCCACTTGTCTGAGAAGGAGAGGAAGGATGTGAAAGAGTTGTTGAGTGAGTATCCGCAATTGTTTGCAGATGTCCCCTCTCGAACAGATGCTGTTGAGCATGATGTTGATGTGGGAGATACTACCCCAATCAAACAGGCACCATATCGGGCCAACCCAACAAAGATGAAAAGTCTTGAGAAAGAAATAGAGTATATGCTACAGAATGGCATTATTGAGCCAAGTAGTAGTGCATGGTCTTCTCCATGTATCCTGGTTCCAAAACCAGATAGATCATATCGTTTCTGTACCGACTACAGAAAAGTCAATGCGTGTACCAAAACAGATTCATTCCCCATTCCGCGCGTAGATGATTGTATTGACCGTATAGGCAAAGCAAAGTATGTGAGCAAATTCGATCTGCTGAAAGGTTATTGGCAGATCCCCTTGACCAAGAGTGCGCAAGAGATTTCCGCATTTGCTACACCGCAAGGCCTATTTCATTACACCGTGATGCCTTTCGGCATGAAAAACGCGCCGGCTACATTCCAAAGACTCGTGAATAGTCTTGTTTCAAGTCTTGAAGGCTGTGAAGCTTATATTGATGACTTAGTTGTGTATAGTGAAGATTGGGATGTTCATGTACAGAGAATCAGAGAGTTGTTCAGAAGGTTGGCTGCTGCCAAAATGACAGTGAATCTGGCAAAGAGTGAGTTTGGAGGTGCTAGTGTTAGTTTCCTGGGTCATGTTGTTGGCTCTGGTCACGTTCGACCACTCTCGGCGAAGGTAGAAGCAATTCTGGCTTTCCCGACTCCAACCAACCGGAAGGAACTGATGCGGTTTCTGGGCATGGCAGGCTACTATAGACGGTTCTGCCATATCTTGGCTCCGCTAACCAATCTACTACGCAAAGAAGTGAAGTTCGTCTGGTCCAGTGACTGTAAGAGTGCTTTCGACCAGGTGAAAGCTCTCTTATCTACCAATCCTGTGTTGATGGCTCCAGACTTCAACCAGCCGTTCAGCCTGATGGTGGATGCTAGTGATGTTGGCGCTGGTGCTGTGCTAACTCAGAAGGACGCAGAAGGAGTCGACAGACCTATATCCTTCTTTTCTAAGAAGTTTTCCCCTAGTCAGAAGAACTATTCGACTGTTGAGAAAGAGACTCTATCAATGATCCTAGCACTTGAACATTTCAGCGTGTATGTTCATGGATCGCAGTACCCAGTCAGAGTATTGACGGATCATAACCCACTGACATTTCTTAGTATAATGAAACACAAAAATCAGAGATTGACACGTTGGAGCTTGTTGCTGCATGAGTATAACTTGGACATTGAGCACATTGCAGGAAAGAACAATGTTATTGCAGATGCTCTATCTCGTGTGTGAACTTGGACTTAATCTCTGTGAAATTACATGGAAAGTGGGCTTACCTTATGTGAGATACTTCGTGAACATTTGAGCAGTTTATTGATATGAACTTGAATTCAATGTGGAGAAGAAAAAACAGAAATTTGAACTTGATAATCAGAGACTGATTGGACTTATTGAAGCAATTTTCTTCTTGTGTTTGAGTTTTTTGATATATTGCATATCTTTATGTATTTCGGAAAGTGAAATGGTTAGTATTTTCTGTTGTGAAGAGTTTAACATGTATGACAACATTCTGGTGTTAAATTCCCTTTTCGATTTTACAAAAGAAACAAAAAACAAAAGAGAAAAGTTAGTTCTCGTTTTGGTTATGCATGTGTGTCACTTTCAAAACAGGAAATAAGATTTGATTTTTTTCATGTTTCATTGAAAAAATGTTGTTTGTTGACAATTGTATTATTGGAACCAAAGAGAAAATGTATTCTCTTGTATTTTGGTCCCTTGAAGATGAAAGATAAATGTCATTGTAATGAAAATGCATAACATTGCATTAACAGTGAAAAATTTTACCACATCGTTATATTTTGAAGAGATGTTGTTTCATCTTTGAGACAGATATATTATTGCTGAAAGTTGTTTATTAATTTCATTGGAAGAAAACAAATTTACATCTTTGTGAAAGCTATTTTTGTTGACTTGCCAAGAAGCAATTACATGACAGAGATGACTCATTTCATGTATTATAACATGTCAGTGATTTTAACATGTTTTGTTGTTTGTTGAGAAACAATTTCTTAATTAATTTTAAATAGAAGAAATTGGATAAATACTTCTGATTTATGCACACATTAAGTGATAAATGTAAAGGTGCAGGATATTGGAAGAATTTTTGTGTTGAAACTTATGAAAGTTATTATTTTCATCTTACATATGAATGCCATAACCACTAGACAAACTTGAGTTCAGTATACAAGCTGTGATACCATCTGCATGTTGGTACTACCCAGATTTTCGTGAGTTAAATTGTTTTCTCAGAATTCTAACCTTATGTGAGGGTACAGATAGTTTTCATATTTATCAGCATTTGATGATTGGTGTATTTTTGACAGTGTCAGAAACAAAAGTGACATTGCAGCTAAAAGCAGCGCAGCATAGCCAATTGCATAAAATAATTCATGTTTTGTGATGATATATTTTGTTGGACAAAATTCATCCTTTGTCATTTTTGTGAGACACTGATGTACTCCTTTGTGTATAGTATTTACATTTACATGTGAAGATGTTTAAGATGTTTGTTTGCATCACAGAGAATTATGAGCAATTTACTGCAGTTGCATATCAAATTGATTGCTTGTTTATGTCTCCTTGCAAATGAATATGTTTTTATATTAGTTGTAAGCCAAGAAATTGTGTTCATGCTATGTTTTACAAGAACACAATTCGTGCATTTATAATGAGCTTGTGCTATTTTTAGGTACAAATCGATCGAGACTAAGTGACTCGATACTAGTTTTTCGCAGTATGACAGTATTACTGTATATGTATTATGAAAGAAGGCATTTTATTTTGCATGTACGATATCGATAGGGATGATTTAATTATGTACATACTTCTTTCGTTACACTCATAAGTATGTTTTTATGGAGGGGAGTGTGACGAGGGACGAGTTGATGTTGGACGAGTTGTAAAATGGACGTCGAAGAGGAAGAATAGAGTTTTTCTAAACCTACGACCACGACTTCGCCTCGTTCTTTTGTACCTTGTTCATCGGCTGGATGATGGTGATGATGGTGTGAGTAAGGACCCGTAACAGGCATCTAGAGTCAACTTAAAGTTGGCGATAGATCTGTTACATGTCTACTCAGGTCTCAGTCATAATTATCAAACACATTTTATCTCACCTCTTAACAGTGCCCGGGATCACCGTCTCCATATCATTATTGATTAAACTAAACATGTAGATGTAGTCAGTGTTATAATTTCGGTGGTTGGCGATGGCCTGGCCTGGGCGGGACCTTTGGGCTCTTTCATAATTTTTGTGTACAAAATTCCATGCACTGTACTGCGCGTATGCCGCGCCGACCACTATAGACTATCGACTGCGCGCACATCTATTTGTTACGCTAAATGGAAAAATCAAAATATTTATATTTTCAACAAGGGCGTCGCTAGAGGGGGATGGGGTGCCACAACCAGTGGCGTTTCTATGTGGGGCAGAGGGGGAACGTGCCCCGGGCAGCAATTGAAAAGGGCGAAAAAACGCAAAAGAGAGAAAGGGGGAGAAATACAATAAATTTTATGGTCTTTGAGCGTTATTTGCGCCCCAGTCAAGGACAAAATGCGTAAGAAATGGTATTTTATAGGGTTTGAAATGCGAAATTATGTTCAAAATCTATTTCGCGCCCCCATGGCGCTTTTAAAGTGTTAATCATTAATTTACTGTAGTTGCTTTGCCCCCCCCCCCTCCCCGCATAAGGCTAGCTTATTAAATCTTGCACCCCGGATGGGATATAAGTGCATAAAAAGCAGTTCAAATTATAGAACATTCGAAAGAGATAATAAAATTTTCCTTGAAATTGCCTTCCTCAAATATATTTCTTCAGGGTTTTCATTCGTTTTGCGCCCATAAAATAGCATTGTTCAAAATTAAAAAAAAAAAATATGTATATATATATATAAATTGCTAGGTCGCTGTATTCGCTTGGATTTTTTTCTTTGTAAGGGTAAAATACATAAGAAATTTCAAATTGAGGGGTGAAAAGGAAAAAGAAAATCTGCCGCTCGGTCTCGTTGCTCCCTCGATTATACACTAACTCATCAAATTTGGGCAAACAACCCGGGTTATGTGCATCAAACTCATTTTCAAGTAGTGCCATCATTTCTAACTTAAAAACGCTCATTAATTTGAGTTTGGGCATTGTTTGCCCCGGGCGCCACTGGTCACAACCCCCGCCCCCCCCCAAAAAAAAAAAAAAGAGAAAAAGAAAGGAAAGAAGAGAAAGAAAATGTGCAACCTCTGTTGGCCAAGAAATAAGAAACAAAAAACAAAACAAAGAGGAGAAATAGGGAGGGAAAAATAGAGAAAAAAACCCTGGAAAGTTAATATTCAGGCAAAAGGTGACATTTTTTGTCCCCCACAAGACTGTCCCCCACAAAATTCGCTTAGTGGGGGTGGGGCGGGGTCCAGTTTCCCTCCATAATTCTCTGACAAACTACAAAAAAGAAAGAAAAAAAGGGGGTTTTCATTAAAAAAAGTGGCACTATGCTATTTCCTTCCAGGGGGGGGGGGGGGGGGGGGCACGGGCGCCACCGTACTCACCCCAACTCCAGTGACTTTAGGTGTGTCGACTTGACAAAGAGGTCAACCACGGCTTCCTCATCTCTGCCCTTCAGCCCGGAGATACGTAGCCATTGTTGATTTGGTGTTTGTTCGCTGATCAGAAGACCCAGTCCTGCAATCGTCTCTATCGAGCCAGTCATCTCTTGACGCATAGGCCTGGAGGCTGTGATCTGAGATATGTCCTTCTCTGCATCATCGATAGTGATATCGATGTCTTTCAAGCCTGGGAGCGATGAGAGCAGACTTTCGGAACTCTGTGACGTCACCCCCCTGGCTATGACCTTTGTGACGGCTGGAAGCATAGGAGGAGATGATGGGAAACTCAGAGAGGAGTCTGAGATGGAGAGATGGTAAAGAGAGGCGATGGATCGGAGGCAGGACCACAACTTGTCGATCATCTCAGTAGATAGTTGGCAGTGCTTTATCTCAAGCCTCGAATTCTGCAATGAAATGCAAACAGACCACTTGTCACATCAACACGCATACATGTAGGTAATGAAAGTATATTAAAAAGAAAGTCCAAACTCTTCCATCAGTGATAATCAGGGACATGATTTATTTGTTTCAAACAAACAAACTAGCCGATATAGCACTATTTTGCATCTCAGCCCTTCTTCAGAAGCAAAAATTTCTCCCCCATGACGGCGATCAATAATTCATGGCGCCCCCCTAGTGGGAAATCCTGGATACGCCCCTGACTTTTGCTGTAATTTCCCATCAGGCAGATCCCATCAGTAGTACAAAGTCTACTTACCTGAACAGCGTTTCTGTTGTAGTTTAGAGAACCAGATTCACTCCTACATGATATATGACAAAGAAATGAGGAAATGTGGTTCAATACGTATGTAAGAAAATTAATGAAATCTACGTCTGTCCGGTGGTAATTAAATAGTAACAGCAATAAAAGCAATAATAATAATAATAATAATAATAATAATAATAATAATAACAGTAATAATGATAATCCCCACGTTAAGGGAAATCGCAAGATTCATCAAGCCGTAGTGCAATGGCAAGCGTCGACCTAGGGGTGCATCCTCAATGCGACCCCTACGCCAGGTAAGTACAATGATAATGATGATAAAAAATAAGAATCTTACTACAATTTGCCTTTGCATTTGTTACACTAAATGGAAAACTCCAAGTATTAATATTCTCAACAGGGACGTCGCTAGAGGGTGATGGGGTGTCACAACCAGTGGCGTATCTACGGGGGGGGGGGGGGGGGGGGGGCAGAGGGGGAACGTGCCCCGGGCGGCATTTGAAAGGGGCGCAAAAAACGCAAAAGAGGGAAAGAAAAGGGGGGGGGGAATACAAGAAATGTTATGGTCTTTGAGCGTTATTTGCGCCCCAGTCAAGGACAAAATGCGTATAAGAAATGGTGTTTTGTAGGGTTTGAAATGCGACATTTTCATAAAGCTCAGTCGCTTTGCTCCCTCGCATATATGTGCAAGATCTTTTCCGCGCCCCCAATGGCATGCACATTTAAAGTGTTAACCATTAATTTACTCTATTTGCTTTGCGCCCCCTCCCTCCCACCGCATAAGGCAGGAGCTTGTTAAAATTTGCGCCCCCAGATGGGATATAAGTGCATAAAAAGCACTTTCAAATGATAGAAAATTCGAAAGATATCATAATTTTTCCTTGAAATTGCCTTCATTAAATATATTTCTTCAGGGTTTTCATTCATTTTGCGCCCATAAAATAGGAATGTTCAAAATAATATATATATATATATATATATATATATATATATATATATTGCTAGGTCGCTGTATTCCCTTGGATTTTTTTCTTCTTAAGGGTAAAATACATAAGAAATTTCAAGTGGAGCGGTGAAAAGAAAAAAAAATAATTCTGCCGCTCGGTCTCGTTGCTCCCTCGATTTTACACTAACTCATCAAATTTGGGCTAACAACCCCGGGTTATGTGCATTAAACTCATTTTCACGTAGTACCATCATTTATAACTTAAACACGCTCATTAATCCGAGTTTGGGCATGGGGGGGGGGGGGGGGGTTGGCGCAGATTTGATAATTTTCCCCGGGCGCCAGAATTCCTAGATACGCCACTGGTCACAACCCCTCCCCCCCCCCCCGCCCCCCCCCAAAAAAAAAAAAAAAATAAAAGGAAAAAAGAAAAAGAAAGAAAAGAAAAGAAAGAAAATGTTGGTAAATGTGCAAACTCTGTCAGCAAAAAAAAAAGAGGAGAAATACATATATAGAAAAGGAAACGGAAAAAAGAGAAAGGAGAATAAAAAGAAAAGTTAAAAGAAAGGGGGACGGAAAGGGAAAGGAAAAGTAAAGGAAAGAAAAAGAGGAATAACTAATCAATTTTATGTCTCTCGCAAAACCCCTGGAAAGTTAATATTCTGGCAAAAGGCGACAATTTTTCCCCCGCCAGACCTCCAAACTTCGCTCAGTGGGGGTGGGGGAGGGGGTCCAGTTTCCCTCCATAATTCTCTGACAAACAAAAAAGAAAGGAAAAAAAAAAGGTTTTTCATTAAAAGGTGAGGGGCACTTTGCTATTTCCTTCCACTGTACTCACCCCAACTCCAGTGACTTTAGGTGTGTCGACTTGACAAAGAGGTCAACCACGGCTTCCTCATCTCTGCCGTTCAGCCCGGAGATACGTAGCCATTGTTGATTTGGTGTTTGTTCGCTGATCAGAAGACCCAGTCCTGCTATCGAGCCAGTCATCTCTTCTGTTAAAAATGAGGATGAGACGTGATCCCCGGTCTGACGCATAGGCCTGGAGGCCGTGATCTGAGATATGTCCGTCTCTGCATCATCGATAGTGATATCGATGTCTTTCAAGCCTGGGAGCGATGAGAGCAGACCTTCGGAGCTCTGTGACGTCACCCCCCTGGCTATGACCTTTGTGACGGCTGGAAGCTTAGGAGGGGATGATGGGAAACTCAGAGAGGAGTCTGAGATGGAGAGATGGTAAAGAGAGGCGACGGATCGGAGGCAGGACCACAACTTGTTGATCATGTCATTAGATAGCTGGCAGTGCTTTATCTCAAGCCTAGAATTCTGCAATGAAATACAGGAACATACATGCGGCAAGGGCCGGTCACATTTGCTCGATAACGATACCGATAACGATAACGAGATTTTCAATTAAAGCTGCACCCTACTATATTGTATTTGTGTGTGAGTATGCTCGTGTATGTTAATAGTAGGGCGAATCTAGGGTGAATCTCTAAAGGGAAAATCTCGTTTTCGTTTCCGTTATCGGACAATTGTGACCAGCCCTTTACATCATATTCAATTTAGGGAGTTAACTACAATATCTTGCTCTAGCTATCATTGAAAACATATACGCTTGACAGCTAGTTTTGAATCGTTTTTATAAATGTTCATGCCGATAGAAAAACATATTTAATGGCAGTATATCGGTAGTTTGGAGAAGCAAAATGTACACAAAATTACGAAAACTTAAAATAAATCACATAAAAGGACATGTCATATTGTTCAGCTGGTGCTCGAACGAATAGTTCATTTTTTTTAGTAACTTCTTCATATCCATTTACAATTTTTCATTCAATAATAACTTCGGAAAATATTATTTATAGTAAATAAATACAACAATTAAGTATATAATTGTAGTATAAAACAGATCACTACTAATTGAAATATATTGAAGAAATATCTTCTTTTTTTTTTGCTGCATTTTCCGAAAGGTGGAACGCACGAATTTTTGTCTTGAACATTCTTAAACAATAAGGCCTGTCAGGCCTACTTACATTTGATACGCGTCTGTCCGAGGGCAGGGACCCAGAAAACCTGTAGGAATTAGAAGAGAAATGAGGGAAAACTTGGCAGTCGGTAATAAATTATTTCAGTGTCTAGAATGAAACAATCATGTTAATTACTATGATGGGGATAATACTAATTATAATGTGATCAATAATTATACAATATTGACTGACCTTGAGGGGGATATCAGAATATATTACCCAAAGTCCAAGACGAGGGCAATATGGTTCTTTTAAGGGCAGTATTTTACATAATTTCAAGAACAGATAAAAATTATGTCACAATAATGAAAGAATTTGAAAATAGAGTACATGTAATTCAAAGATTACGTTTATGTGAGGGGCCTAAAGTAAAGCTAGGCTTGTTGTGGGTGGGGCCCAGTTAATAAATAATTTACAGACACGTAGAAGAAAATAATAGTAGAAAGGAGAAAAGAGGAATTAAAGAAAGGAAGAAAAAGGAAGCTATATCAAGGGAGGAACTGAACAGGATAATGACAACATTCACTATGAACACGATGACAAAGAGAGCGGACAAAATATACAGCTCCTCATTGTACCATCCACCAGGCGCGGATCCAGGATTTCTTAGGAGGGGGGGGGGCACAAATTTTAAATCATGTGAGCTACATATTGCTACAATAATGGTGACAAATTACGTATCTGACGCTCGATCTCGGGGGGGGGGGGGGGTGCAAAAGCATATAAAGGGCTTTCACTCCCGCCGGAAGAACATTCTGAAATTCTTTAAGTATATACAGATGATATTATAATGACTAAAGTTTCTAAATTTCGAAAGAAAATATTTACAATTTGACACCTATGATTTCGAGGGGCTACTTTTTTTGCTATTTTGAACCCCCGTAAGTAATGCTTTCCTGGCATCTACTAACGCAATGGAGACCATAAAAAGCCGCAAAGCGGCGATGTCCGCGAGCCGCGTAGGGGCGAGCCGAATTTTTTTTGCTATTTTGAACCCCCGAAAGTGATGTTTTCCTGGCATCTACTAACGCAATGGAGACCATAAAAAGCCGCGAAGCGGCGAGCCGATTTTTTTTTTGCTATTTTGAACCCCCGTAAGTGATTATGTAACCCCCCCCCCCCCTGTAGATCCACCACTGGATATCTATTAAGGAAATCGCACCTGAAATTGCATCATGTGCACTATAAGTTCCAAACGCTTTCTTTCATACAGTAAAAGCACGTAAAAGTTCCACAAGCTGGTATGCTGTATGCATTACTATTTCATAAGGTCGGAGCTTAATAATCGGGAAACTCTCACGATTCTAAGAAATCGTGGCTATAACGTCGTGAGGACGTGGCGCGGTCGGGATAGTCGGGGCACAGTCTTGGCTCAGTCGTGGTGCAGTCGGATTGGTCGTGGCCCAGTCGTGGACGAATCGAGGGTCTTCCTTCTCCCGACTACACTCCGACAAAGCCACGACCAGGCCAAGACTCATCCGACGCAGCCACGTTAGTGCCCCGATTGCGCCAAGAATCTACCACGACTTAACCCGATTGTGCCACGACTGACACGTTCGGGCCACGTAAGAGACACGATCTAGCCACGACATCACCACGTTTTAGCCAAGATTTACCTACAAATGTTATAAAAACTCTAGTTTTTGGACATTGTCATCATTTGCAGGGAAGACAGCAAGCAGTACACAGCTCACCACTCACCACTCATCATGCCTCTGTTCAATGAAGACAATATTGAGTTGATCATCATGCATCAGATGTTACATTTGAATTATCTTGATGAAGAAAACAGACGTCATTAGAGGAATAATTGAAAGGAGAAGGCCGAGGAGGAGGCCAAGAGAAAGGAGATGTTGGGTCCGCCCTTGGTTGGATGTTGGTAGAAGACTACAGTTTGGCCAGTTCCACCGTCTGATGCCTGAGCTGAGGCATGAAGATCCTGCCTCTTTCATCAATTTTCTCCGTATCCAACTAGAGATGTTTGATGAGCTGGTGCAAAGAATAGGACCAAGAGTCACCAAAAGAGACACCAACTACAGGAAAGCCATAGAACCACAGATGAAGATAGCAATTGCTTTGAGACATCTGGCCAGTGGTGACAACTATTCCAGCATGAAGTTTAACTTCAGAGTGCCACAGAACACCATATCTTTGATAGTCAGAGAAGTTTGTCAAGCAATTGTAGATGAATTCCAAGATGAAGTCATTAAATGTCCCACTACCTCTGACGAATGGAAGGCTGTAGCAGAACAGTTTGAGAAGAGATGGAACGTCCCCCATGCAGTTGGTGCCTTAGATGGGAAGCATATTGCCATCAGAAAACCTAACAGCAGTGGCAGTCTCTACCATAACTACAAAGGCTTCTTTTCCATTGTCCTGCTGGGCATGGTTGATGCTGATTACAAATTCTTATGGGCTGACACTGGTGGTTTTGGTCATATGTCAGATTCTCAAATCTTCAATGATTCAGAATTGAAAGAGTGCATCCTTGATGGTTCTATTGGTTTTCCAGCAGCAGACAAGCTTCCCAATGATGACAAGGACACACCATATTTTATCCTGGGAGATGACATCTTTGCACTACGTACCTATCTGATGAAGCCATATTCTGTCAGAAACATGACTGTCCAGCAGAGAATCTACAACTACAGGATCTCAAGAGGGCGTAGAGTTGCTGAAAATGCTTTTGGCATTCTTGCACAACGTTGGCAGATCTTGCTGAGTACCATGATGCATGCACCATTAAATGTTAGACTCCTGGTTGATGCTTGTATATGTCTTCATAATTTGATGAGGATACGTTATCCAGCCTTGCAGAATGCTGCTGTTGACAGAGAGGATGAGAACCACAGAATTGTTCCTGGTGCCTGGAGGGAAGTTGGCTTGATGCATGATATCGAGAAGATCAAAGGGGCTACACGTGCAACCACTGCAGGGAAGCAGCAACAAGATTATCTCATGCATTACTTCAATTCACCAGCTGGTTCTGTGCCATGGCAGAATGATATGATATAATAATGAAACAGTCCTTTTCTGGACTAAACCAACGGCCCTTTTAAGGGCCACCACAACTTCCAAAGAAAATTAGCAAACCAAAAACAAACAAACCAAAAGTGAAATAAAAAGAAGTGAAGTCCCAAAAATCATATCTTTTGAAAGAATAAAGTCATATCCAACATAAAATGGACAATCCAACAAATGAAAAATTAATTTGTTGGAGTTATTTTTAAGTTGAATATGACTTTAATTTTGTTATTAATAGTGAGCTTTTCCATAGATATCATTTTTTGGGGACTTTAGTTTTTTTATTTCACTTTATTTTGGATTTCATTTGAATTTGGTTGTTTGTATGGAATTATTGCAGTTGGGTTTGATTTTATTATTGTATCCCCCGGCAGTATGCCGGAGGATACTTTGGATTCAGCAGCGTTTCGCCGCCGCCGCCGCCGCCGCGTCACATTCTTGTGTGCGCTCTAGCGGTCACATTTCTCGACGAATTTTTTTCAGACTTCCTGTGGACGTGTATCTTGGTAAAATCTGGACCCCTATAGTTTCTGGTGATGCTGCCCCCAGTGTTCCGTCTTTTATAGGGTAAAAGGCCATATTTTGGGGGATAGTTTGTGTGCGCTCTAGCGGTCACATTTCTCAACGGATTTTGTTCAAATTTTGTATGAAGGTGTCTCTTGGTAAAATCTGGAACCCTATAGATTTTGGTGATGCTGCCCCCAGTGTTCCGTCTTTTATAGGGTCAAAGGTCATATTTTAGTGCATGGCTTATGTGCGCTCTGAGGTCATATTTCTTCCGAATTTTCTATAAAAATGCATTATACTCTAATCTGCACAAATCGTTTTGGTAATGCTGCTCCTAATGTTGACAATATTCCGGGCCACTGGCGGCAATTTCTACACCATCCTTTTGTTTGAGGGAGGGGATGGGGGAGGGTCTTTGTCCCTCCTTCAAATCGCTGCCAGTGCCGGGGGATACATTTCGCATTGCGCGGCACGAGCAATGCACATTTCTAGTTGGACTTTGGTTTTGATATGAATTTATCTCTTTTTTTTTGTTTGGTTTGGTTTGAAAATTTTATTTAGAATAAGTGTTGGCCCTTAAAAGGGCCGTTCGGGGTAGCCCTGAAAAGGACTGTTTGGTAGTCCTGAAAAATACTGTTTGTTTTGTGATGCTGGTTACTACTTGAAGAAATCACTGACATCCTGTTCACCAGGTTGCTGTGCACCGAGAGAGTATGGCAGAGACAGTGAGCTGAGGTTCAAGTCTGAAGTGTGAGGTGTGCTGCAGTGCTGATCAAGCAGAGTAGTAGCAGTGGACGTTGCAGTGGTTGGAGGTGAAGTACGTGATGCCACTGGTTGAAGTGTTGTATACTTTGGCTGGACTTGTCTTGCAATCCAATCTGGCTCCTGCGAATGCCACACACTTCTTGCAGGATCAACTTGAGCTGGCCACTGATGAGGAGGTGGTTGCCACTGCTGGGATGGATACTGCTGTGTAGATGTAGATGGGTACTGTTGCTGGTGTGGAGTTGGTACTGGTGCTTGCATAGGCTGTTGTGGTGGTGGCATGGCTGATCCTTTGGCCTCATCATTCAGTTGGCTGTACTTGAAGATCAGTTGTGTTTGAAGATCAGTTGTGTTTGCTCCTTTTGGAACTGGCGCCACAAGCTCTGGTCAAGGTCAATCATCACGCTCTTACACCAATTGGCATATGTTGTTCTCTCATTGCTGGGCTCATTGTGGGTCTTGATCAGCGACAGGAATTCCCTCTGCAGCTTAATGCTCTGATCTCTGGCCTCATTCAGCTTGGACAATGTCTGTTCTTCATGGGCTCTCTCTTTTCTGCCACCATCCCTTCTTGGCCTCACATCTAACAACACAGGAGTAGTGGATGATGGAGTAGGTGTAGTAACAGGGGTAGTGGAAGCAGCAGCAGCACTATCACCAAGTGAAGAAACCATTGAAGTACGGTCATCATCATCATCATCAAGCTCACCACCAGTCACTGTAGTTGGAGCAGGAGCAGACTTGGCCTTCAGGCTACCCATGGTTCGTCTTGGACAAGGTGCAATGAACAGGTGGAGGAAGCTGAATTTGTCGGAGATCCATTGCTGCCTCTGGGTAAGATGGACCAAACCAGAACCAGACTTCTTCTCGTCCTTGACGATCTTTCCGTAACGAGTCCTCATGGACTCGTACCATGTTTGAAGGAGTTTGGCATCCTTCCCCAACTTAGCTGCAATCTCATCCCACAGTGTTTGCTTCTTATTCTTGTCCCGATAATCTTGCAGCTTTTTGTTGTACAATAGCTCGTGATCCCTCAAAAACTCCACCATGGCCTCTTCCTCTTCCTCATTGAGGTCCGCAGCCACCCTCAAGCGTTTCTGTACTGGCGGTTGAGAAGGACCAGGTTCACCAGCATCAGCAGTATCACCGGGAGACGTGACCTAGTATTGGCCTTGCCCTTGCCGTTGACTGGACTTGCCTTGGCCTTTCCTGCAGTTATCTTCTTGCGAGGCATAGTGATGTGCTCTGTAGAACAACCAAAATGAAAGTGAGGTCTGCTTGCAAATCGGCTGTATTTATAGGTCTTGGCGCGGACGTGGTAGAGAAGGTGATAGATCGGGGCTGTGGCGTGGCTCAGTCGTGGCGCAATCGGATAGATCGTGGCGCTGTCTTGGCGAGAACGTGGCACAAACGGGTACTGTCGGGACTCAGTCGTGAGAGTCGTGGGTATAATCGGGGTGCTGTCGTGGCTGGTACATGGCTGGATCGAGACTGTCGGGAATCAGTCGTGGCACAATCGGGGAGAGTCGTGGCAGCAACGGGAATGTATAATTTTTTTAACCGGGATTCGGGTATTTTTACACGATTCTACCCCGACTCATACAAATGTTTCAAAAATTATAGAATCGGCGTTGTCGGGACGGTCGTAGCAGTCGTGGAGTTTGGTGTGATAGGGGCTTAATTAGATGGTGATATTGAAGGTCGGCCCCAGACGTAAATAATCATATCTGATTGATACACGTCTGTAAAAAAAACCAATTCAACATTTCAAAATATATAAATAAACAATGTGAGGTCATTCAACAGCATCAAACGACTAGGAAGACAATGTGATTAAATTTTGAAGGAGGTCAAAACTGAAGGGTCACAGAGGCCAAGTTATTATGAAATTACATCGCGATATCTTAAAAAAAATATATATATACAAAGAACTGGGCGTTGTGGCGTGCGCCTGTAATCCAGCAAATAGTGACGGTTCAAAACCGATTGGACTCGGAGGACATTGTACCAGGGAAAAAATTACACGAGGGCTAAAGGCAATTCACCCCCCCCCCCCCCCAAATGTAAATAAAGAAATAGCCCTCGCAAGTTACAAAAAGAGCCCCCATAAATTGCTATTAGGTTCAATACAAAATGGAATTTGGAATGAAAAGAAGTACGAAAAATAGGCCTGATACAGAAAATATTATTTTTGTCCCTGACTCCCTGCTTTGTACCCTTTTAATTCTTTTGAAATCTTTCAGTAATTCAGTCATATCAAACAAACTATAGACAAAATATTTATCAAACTCACCCAATGAATAGACAACATCCTACAGAAAATAAAGATGTAAAAAAAGTTGCAAATCCAAACCAATGTTCGATAGGATAAACATTCGATTGCACCCCTGACCCCCTTTTTTGTTCTTCCTCTGTTTTATCACTTTGCTCTCAGACTCCTTTTCTTTCTTTCTTTCTCTCACCCATCTGCACCAGCGTACCTTGTTCGAGGGAAATTTATCTCCCCTTTTCTTTCCTTCTCTCTCTTTTCTTTCGATCCCTTTCCCGTCTCTCTCTCTATATCGCTTTTGTGGGGAGGTGGGGGGGGGGGGGGGTTGGGGAAAATGCCCGATTTTTTACCCTTATAGAAATATCTTTATTAGATATTGCTTTTGACTTTGCAATACTTTATAAACACATTAAACACGTTGAAGACTGAGCCCGCATATATGCGGGCTCAGTTTTCCCCGCTCGTGGACTGAGCCCGCATATATGCGGTCTGAGAAAATCGAAGAGACGAGCTCACTTTTACACCATTTATTTCACTCATTACTACATGAATAAACATAAATCCTTACTGATTCGAATGATTATACATTTGACATAGTGGTTTGCTTTATTTTACTTTGAAATGATAACGATTTGTGGTAGAAAACACAGTTTCAATACCCTATTTCCTCTTGAACTCTTGAACTCGAACTCGCATAGCAACGCTCTGGCTCACTGCCGAGAACTGACCAATCAAAATAGGCTTGTGCGCACACGCTCTATTCATTTCCATATGAATTACGTCTACCCTCGATCTCTGCCTTATTTGCATAGTTTATGCAAATTAAATTGATCGACCACTTCGCCTCGCGTGCCGAGTTCTTTTTCTCCAGCTTTGCATGCCACCGGATTGATTTTCATATAGAAACTTTTTTTCATTTTTGAATATATTTTCCAAGGAAGTTTATTTTATCATTGATCGGATTTTTACACTTTTCTCATCAATTGTTCTGTCTTCATTTCTGACCTTCTTTATTACCGTCTCTTGTTCCCCATTATAAACACTCTATTTTATATTTCTCTCACCCTCTTCAACAACAATTTCGTCTTCTGTGCTCGTCTATTCGTTTAGAACAGAACAGAAAAAAAAACACCAAGAGGAAAGGTGGAAACAAAGAGTACGATTCAAACTCATGAGGCCAAAAAAAAAACCCCAAAAAATGTCAAATGCATAATGAAATAAAAGCAAAAGGTTAGAAATATATACATGAAAATGTTTTTGGGGACATTTCTTCTACTTTTTGTTTTACATTCATAGGTTTGTTATGGAGTTCGTGATTTCTCATCATCATGCAGCATCATACTTTCATTATTGCTTCCTCTGCTGAATTGTTTTCTGTATAAAGGAGTAGCGTTATTCACATTTTATTGAACTACATACAGTATATTCAGTTAGTCGCCGTACTTTACAAACAATAAACCGAGTCCAGCTTGGGTTCTAACGGTTTCAAAAGCATGAATGGATTTCCTGTCTTTTCATCGCAGATGAGAACAAAGGAAATACGAACGAAGGTTGCCAAGGCCACGCCAGATAATCCCCCATTTTGTCAATGGAGCTCCAATCCAGGGGGCGAGAGGATCTAACATAATAAAACACTCATCGATTACTTTCTTTTCCAAAGGCGGATCAAAGTTGGTGGCTGTAGAAAAGAATAATACCGAATATATATATACATGCTTATAATCTACGGCAAAAAAACCCAAAACGCGAGAATAGATAACACAGAATCCACACGAAACGATTCTGTAAAGATGATTATAATAAGAGAAAAATCGTTTTGTTTTGTTTTTATTTTTTGTTTTTTGCAAAAAAAAAAAAACACATTAGCACTGTGAAAATGGTAGTCCTTTTCTTACTACGAAGCTGCTAAAGTTATCAATATTAATTTCTTATAATATAATCATCATTTTACATATACATCAACAAAATTGAATAACTTGAAAAGGCGACAAAATGGGAAAATACAGAATGATTCGGAGAAGCGTATAGTCTCGCTAAAATAATAAATTCCTATAACAGCAACCCATCAGATGGTATAATAATGACTACTAATGAAATATTGTTTGAAAGGAAATATGAAGGATAAAACTGCAAAATAAGAATGAAAGTAAATGACTTTATTCATCCATTGTTAAATCAGCTTGAATAAGCATAATACGAATTATTTAAATACATATAAAGCATAGAAAATATGATATGCAAGCACGTTTATGAGTTATTGTCGCAATAATGTCTTATGAAAATAAATGAATAATACATTAAAAAAACAGAATTGTGAGGATAATATGTATGGCCGGCGGAACCGGGGGGCCCCCAATATTTTTGCATCGGACATATAAAATGTGTTACAAAAATTTTGGACCCCCCCCCCATGTGTGATGACGACATCGACTATCGGCGATGTCCTTTGAACCATTTTTTTTTTGTTTTGTTGTTTTTTTTTTGGGGGGGGGGGGGGCTTGCCGGGAATGTCGACAACGGCGACGATATTGGACTTTTTTTTGGGGTTGTCAACAAAATTTTTGTCGGGAATGTCGACGACGGCGGTGACTGGGCCCATTTTTGTAGCACAATAGTAACATTCCCTGCATGGTTCCCATATTTGGGCCCCACCAATCTCAAAAACGTTCGGCTGGCCCTGATAGAATGTGGTAGACGAAGAAAGAAGGAAACAAATCAAGGGAGACAAAACGGAAGGATAAGATAAAGGAATAACTATAATTATGATAAATGAATAAAAATGTGGGAAAATAAAAGAATAGCCCAAGGATAAACGACGAAAAAAGAAGAACAAAATAAAATTTACGAAAAAAAGCAGACATGAATCATGTGAATAAGTGAGATATAGGAAGCTACAACGAAAATTCAGAATTGATAAAAAAAAAAAAAAAAAAAAATAGGGGGTCAAAGGGGAAGGTGGATGGGGAAGACAAGAAATACAATCAATAAATTAAAAAAGACGAATGGAAGTAAAAGTATTTACTCTTGGAAAAAGAATACAGGCAGAAAATTGGGATGAAACAGATGAATTTCATGGAGATGGAGGAAACAAAATGGGGTGGAAAAGATATGTCGTATAAATTCACCAACCACGTATCCCTCTTTCTAAAGAGAGAGAGAGAGAGAGGGGGGGGGGGGGGGTAAATACAACCGGCGCAAAAAAACATTCTTGTTGACAGCGGAACCTCATAAATTATTCATTACTTCCGTCGGCACTAGCCAATAAGAAAATGAATAATCTATGAGGTATCGCACAGTTTCGTGCACCGAACACTATGAATATTCAGTAAGCCAGCGGCAAAAGCGATCAAGGCGCTGATTGGCTATAAACACAGTAGACCACACCCCTACTTGACAACCACGCTTCGTTGAGCTTGTCAGGATTTTTACCGTTCCCAGCGGGGGAATTGCACTGGGCTTTACCGTCTTCAACGGGTTAATAACAACAAAATACTGCACATAATAGAATTAACAAACAAACCATTTTAATTATACAGCACATTATAGCAGAACTAGTTTACAGCAAAATTATGTTCACCCATCTGTTATCAAATGAGATGAAATTGTTATTCTTAAATTTTAACATATAGATATTCAGAATGGTAATGCTTTTGATAAGCATTTAAATAACTTTATTGATAGTAAGCTTCTTTTTTTTCCTTCATTTTCAGGAATCTTACATCCCTTCTGTTCTTTTCTTTTCTTATTCCTCCGCGTTTTCCTTCCCTTTATATCCTTTTTTTTTCTTTCCCTTTCACCCTGCTCTGTTTTTTTTTCTTGGAGATGGGGATATGGGACAACGTGCGAACAAGGCCCTTTCGGCCTCCTTCCCCCTTCCCCCTTTTCCTTTTCCTTCTCCCTCTTTTTCCCCCTTTCTCTCAACTATCCCTTTTCCTTCTTTCTCCCTTTCTTATGGAGGGGGGGGGGGGGGGGGGGGTGGAACCGTGGAAGGCCCTTTTGGCGCCCGGCATCCTTCTTCCATTTTTGTCTTCCTATTTTTTGCACCCCCTTTCCCTTCTTTTCCTTCTCTCTTTCCCCCTTTGTTCTTTCTAATTTCCTTCCTGTTCGCTCTCTTCCTCTCTCTCTCTTTGCGAGGGGGGGGGGGGGGGAAGCAACAGGCCCCCTTGGCCTGGAAGGCAAGGCCCTTTCGGTCTCTGGACTCCCCACCCCCTTTTTCTTCCTCTTTCATTTCATTTCCCCCATTCTCTCCTCTTTTCCTTCCCCTTCCTTCCCTCTTTTTGGCCGGGGAGGGGGGGGGGGGGGGGGGGAGAGAACGGAGAGGCAAGGTCCTTTCGGCCCCGGCCTTCGCGCTTCTTCCTCTTTTAATTTTTTCTTCCTTTTTCACTTTTCTCTCCTCCCTCCCTTTCTCTTCTTTTCTTCTCTCTTTCCCTCTTTTTTCTTCTTTCTACTTACCTTCCTGCTCTCTCTCTCTTTTTATGGGGGGGGGGGGGGGGGCAACAGGCAACACTACACCCTGGGAGGTAAGGCCCTTTCGGCCCCGGACTCCTTCCACTTTTTTTGCCCTTCCCCCCCCCCCCTTCACTCTTTTTGGGAGTGGGGGGAGGCAAGGCCCTTTCTGCCCTGGTCTCTTTCTTCCACTTTCCAAATTTTCTTCTTCTTCTTCTTCTTTTCCTTTTCTCTCTTCTCTCCCTTTCCCTTCTTTTCCTTCTCTCTTTCTCTCTTTCCTTCTTTTTTTTTTGGCCAGGCCCCCCCCCCCTGGATCCGCGCCTGCCATCCACAATTGCTCTGGTAGACAAAAGAACATCCCTTCATTACTATTATGTAAATAAGCAGAACAGGTGAATATGCACGTGACACCTGTTCTATACATTTTTTTAAATAATAGCAATGAAGGGATGTTCTTTTGTCTACCAGGGCATTGTGGAAGGTACAATGAGGAGCTGTATATATTTTGTCCGCTTCTTTGTTCGCCATGTTCATAGTGTTTACAAGATAAGAAACGATAAACAGACTAAGTTGTAAGGGGATCTGCAGCTGTTATTTCAATGTGAAGAATTGTTAACACTACGTCGCAGCATTGTAAACATGGTAAATGAAGCAAGATATGCAGAAGCCATGACTCACGATTACGTCATGTCATGGCCCATGACGTAATCGTGAGAGTACACATACACGTTAAATAAAAGCATGTATCGAAGGCATTATCCGATGAATACAAGAGATGTTGAAAGATGGTATGAAAATGCTTGACGCGCAAGATAGTAATGCAGTTGGTTGTTTCTTGTAAACATATTTTATTATAACTGAGTGATTGAGGTAAATCGTTATTGTTCAGTTGAAACATTAGAGAACCCAGCTGTTGACTAAAAATGTGAACTTTCAGAATACGCCTTTCAAAGAAGAGAGGGCCCGTGTGAGCCCGTGTATGCGCGTTAAAAATGATACGTATTGCTTTTTGTATTTACCAAAATGTAACTTCGGTATGTAACTTTTGTACATCTTCACTACGAAAAGTTAAGGAAATTTGCTCCCTCGCTTCGCTACAGAAATTGAAAAGTTGATATCCGGGCAAAAGACATCCCCGTTGGGCAATGGCTGCAGGGGGGGGGGGGGGGGGGGGGTGGTGTCACTCGCAGACTGAAGTGGTACCCATGCTCGTCCGAGCACCTCATAATTGGACCCTAAATGGCGTAATCCTTGGTGTCTAAATCTACCCCTTAATGCCGTAAATGGCGTAAAATTATGTAAAATATACCCCTAATTGGCGTAAATGGCGTAAGACAATGTAAAATATACCCCTAAATGGCGTAAATGGCGTAAGACAATGTAAAATATACCCGTAATCGACATAAATGGCATAGAACAATGTGAAACATACCCCTTAGTGGCATAATTGGTATGGCACAGTGTATAAATGGACCCCTATATGATGTAAATGGACAAAGTTTGTACATCATTAATTTAAATTGAATCATTTTGAGTTATCATTGCAATAACGGTTAAGTCCAGCCTCCTGCCTGCGCCTGATAGGCCTACTTAATGATATCAACATTGTTGAAAAGAATAAAATGTTCAAATTTGACGAAGAAGATTTCAGGGATGTCACCGATGTCGGCAGAAAATCCGGTCAGAAAATCAACATGCTCACACAGACACAGAGAGGCATACGTGGGACTAATAATACAATTTTTGCTAAGTGGCGATTATTTATGATTAGAAATTTGTTTTATTTTACGAAACGAGCACCTGTAAGTTAAAATTGAAATTGTTTATGTAGGCCAAGAGATGTCTGCATATTAACTGCTCACCTTTTGATTTTGTCTTTTACGAAAACCAGTAGGCAGTACGAAAATCGCAACTTCTTGACGGGTTGATCTGACATGATATCTGACGGGTTGGCGAAGCCGCCCGGCCCCGGGACCCGCGGACGGCAAGGTACCGATATCGATACCGTTACTCCCATAGGGAGCGTTTCGTCAAGTGTCTTGTCAGTGATTTTTTACCGACAAGTCTGCTCTCAGCCAATCAGATGCAAGGATTTCCATAGCTTATGTTAGTGATGACAAGTTTTATGAAACGCCACCCGAACTGTCGTCTGTCGAATGTCTGCGTGATATTCTCTATGTATAATCCATTTGCTCGCGCTCGATCGTCTTGGGTCGGGAATCCGACCCTTATTTGACGTTTTTTTGGACACGCATGGTTACCACTTCAGTCTGCGAGTGGGGCAGCAGCCCCCCCCCCCCCCCCCCGAGGAATTTCAAAGCTACGACATTCGGACAACCACCACTTCATTTTCGGTGCACAGGGGTCATATCATGCGAAGCTTTTGTTTTGAATAATATTTAATTTGTCTTCATAAATCAACATAATAAAACAATAACAATTATAAACAAATCTTTCGGCATATTACTCCCAGTGTTAAAGATCGTATCCCGCTGGTTCCAATTTTTTCTGACTTGTGTTTTTCATTACAGATCGAGCATACGATCTTTAACACTGGGAGTAATATGCCGAAAGATTTGTTTACAAATTAAAAATTCCTCCCCAGTCAAGCTTCTTCGTTTATTAACCATTGTCTACGGCGGACCGTTTGAATATTAATGAGTCAGAAAGAAGAGGATCATGGGTATTTGATTCTAGTTCGTCGTGACTTGGCCGTGAACCAGAATAGCCTGGTGGTTAAGTCGCTGCCCGGCAAGCAGTAGATGACAGGTTCGAATCCCGCTGGTTCCAATTTTTTCTGACTTGTGTTTTTCATTACAGATCGAGCATACGATCTTTAACACTGGGAGTAATATGCCGAAAGATTTGTTTACAAATTAAAAATTCCTCCCCAGTCAAGCTTCTTCGTTTATTAACCATTGTCTACGGCGGACCGTTTGAATATTAATGAGTCAGAAAGAAGAGGATCTTGGGTATTTGATTCTAGTTCGTCGTGACTTGACCGTGAACCAGAATAGCCTGGTGGTTAAGTCGCTGCCCGGCAAGCAGTAGATGACAGGTTCGAATCCCGCTGGTTCCAATTTTTTCTGACTTGTGTTTTTTCATTACAGATGGAGCATACGATCTTTAACACTGGGAGTAATATGCCGAAAGATTTGTTTACAAATTAAAAGTTCTTCCCCAGTCAAGCTTCTTCGTTTATTAACAATAACAATTAATTTGTAATATCGATAATACAATCAACTAGCAAATACATGTGTTATAATACTTAATTTTAAATAAACCTTGTACATGGCAAAATTGACTGAACTCCAATCTTATGCAAAAATAAAACACATGCATGCACACTATTCTCTGGTAAGCACATGTAAATCAATATCTAAAGACCACATCATATTTTAGTTAAAGGGAAATTAACCTCAGCGTATGAATTAGCTTATTTTGAATGGTGTAGTATATGCCTCTTATTTGATACATGCAATTTCATGTAAAAACACAGGATATAGATATAAATCACTATTTTCCAGCCAAGTTATCGTCTGCTAGCAATAATAAGGGGGCTGCCATTACTTTATGTGTACACGAACATATTTTTCATCCCAAGTAAAATTTCCTTCATCGTTAACTTGTAATTGATTTTTAGAGGACAAATATATATTAGATAAAGTCACATATTCTGAAATGTAAGTTTAGTTTTATATATTTTTAAAAGGTCTTAATTTGTTCATAAAAAATATACTTCATAAAAAATATACGTCAAGGACGGAGAATTGACGTCAAGGACGGAGACAATCGTAACAATACCAAAACAAAGCGAGGAATCTGCTTTACAGGATGGCTATTAGAACTCATGGGTCGTCAATTATCTAGGCCCATGGCCAATAACAATCGTAATACAATCAGAACAAAGCGACGTATCTGTTGTAAAGGTAGGCTATTATCAATGCATATGGTACCTAATGATCCGTGTCATGCACAAAATGGCAGCCTCCATGGAAAGACGTAGCAGACAATAGGTGCATCTAGAATATCACGTGGGGTTACTTGTCCTTTAAGGTCTGATTCTGAAAGAGCAGATTCTCAGCTTTAAAATGATTATAACTCATTGGATGTTCATAACTCAATGTACAAAGAGAAGAATGCACAGTCCCTCATAATGTCCCTCTTAATAAGGGTTTAAAGTTTGCAGTCTATTGAAGCACTCTGACTTGCAAAGTGTTGTGCTAAGGTGACAAAAGGAGGATTAGAACTCAATGAAAATTTCTATGAAGGGATTATCAGATTGTCCTAAAACTTTGCATACTACTTAGACATATCCTGTTTATCGTAGTGCACAAGTATCAATGCAAGAACTTACTCCGGGAGATTTATGGGAGATTAAAATGAGACAAGTATTCAGGGTCGTGAAAAAGAAAAGTAATACAACAAAATCCAGAGAAGACACACATAAGTCTGATAAAAAACTGTCAAAAATACCACTTCTAGATTGTTTGGTGCCTCCACATTTTTAGATTACTTAGAAAAAAGTATACTCTTTCAGGAAATACCCAAAACTAAAATTTGACCATGCATGCCAACCAAAACACATTGATTGAGCTCTAACTGAAAATCACACAGTGCGACTTTTGGGTGGTTTTGTGGTGCCTGGTCACATATAAAAAAAAAAAAAGATAAGAAGAAGGAACCCCCCCCCCCCCCCCCTAAAAAAAAAAAAAAAAAAAAAAAAAAAGCAACCCCTTGAGATCCATATTGAAAATATTCCGATTGGGTTGAAATTTCATGCTGACTGCTGGTGGAAAGTTAATAATTATTGTGTAATTAATTTTCAACTCCAAAATTGTGTGAATATATTTAGACAATATAAATATTTTTTGTTGTCAATTAATTATATATTTTCATTATGGCGACAGCAAAGGTAAAAATTAATTATTGTAGCCATGATGAGCTCATGAGAGTGCCGGGAGTGGGTCAGGCGACGGCCGACAGGATATTTATAATGAGAGAGGCAGCAGACATCACTCCCGACACTCTATTGCAAATACCGCATTTGAGAAATGCTGAACATTTGATACATGCCTTTCATTACGAACCTGTTAGAGTGAATCTACAAGACTTGCAGGACACGCGTACAGTGGGAAACCACCCTAGCGATACATTTACATCACTAGCCCCCTCGCAACAGCAACCCACCGTCAGCCAAGCGCCCGTGGCACTATCGCAAGGTGGCCATGTTGCGTTTAATATGTATGGCACGCAGGCACCTTGCACTGGTAGCCCGGGTACTTCGGTAATTGGCGGGGAGAGGCAGTCGGGCAATACAGCCCCGCTAGGTTCTAACCCAGTCCTGCAAGGCTCTAGCTTGGATTTACATGCGAAGGACGCCCTGAACTTCGTTCAAGAAGAAAGGGCCCACTTGAATAAGATGGTGGCCGCAGGAGTGATCCAACCCTCTATGTCTGAATGGGCCTCGGCCCCCGTGTTAGTGCGAAAACGGGATGGTGGGGTCCGCTGGTGCATTGACTACCGGAAGTTAAACAGTGTCACCAGGAAAGATGTGTACCCTCTCCCATGTATTGAAGAGTGCTTGGATACCTTGGCGGGCAACGAGTGGTTTTCAAAACTCGATGCAAATGCGGCATATTGGCAGATCAGAGTCAATGAAGGGGACCGTGACAAAACGGCCTTTGTTACAAAACATGGGCTGTTTGAGTTCGTCCGCATGGGGTTTGGTTTGTGCAATGCCCCCGCCACTTTCCAACGAGTAATGAATCTTGTGCTGAGGGGCCTCAACTGGGACATAGCCCTTGCGTTCTTGGATGATGTCGTTGTACTGGGCTCTTCCTTTACGGCCCATGTCAAGAACCTAAGGTCAGTCCTAGAACGTTTCAGAGATTATAAGTTGAAATTGAAACCCAAAAAGTGTGCCCTTTTTCAACGAAGGGTAGAGTTTTTGGGCAGAGAGGTCGATGGTGCAGGATTGCACCTAAAGGAGGACAACACCAAGGCGGTAGTGGAATGGCCCACTCCCAAATCCACCAGGGAGGTGGAACAATTCCTCGGGCTGGCCAACTACCATCGGATGTTTTTGAAGAATTATGCACAAGTGGCGGAACCGTTAAACGGATTGACTGACAAAAATGCATTTGGTTGGACTGACGTTCACCAGTCTGCATTTGAACAGATAAAGAGCCTAATGACTTCCGCCCCAGTTCTAGCGCTCCCGAATTCGTCGGATCCGTTCATTCTTGACACGGACGCATCGAGTAGTGCGATCGGGGCGGAGTTGCTCCAGATTCAGAACGGTGAAGAGAGAGTTATTGCTTATGGCAGTCTCTCTCTCACTGCTGAACAGAGAAATTACTGCGTCACACATCGAGGTGTTGGCGCTGGTACGATTTACCCGTCAGTACCGACATTATCTGTTGGGTAAGCCGTTCATTGTGCGTACGGATCATGGAAGTCTAACTTGGCTGCTGAACTTCAGAGAACCGCAGGGCCAATTAGCCCGCTGGCTCGAGGAGTTGGGGCAGTACGACATGAAGATAGAACATCGACCTGGCAGGCGCCACCAAAACGCTGACTCTCTTTCTCGTGTTCCGGATGACGGATCAGTATGTGAGAGTTATCGACTTGGCGTGCCCACCAAGACTGGGCACGCTTTGCTGACAGTGTGGATGACGTAGTGCCATTAGTCCATAATCCACGGATTTCGAGCGTGGCTCTCGAAGCAGAGTTCTTTGTTACTCACATGGAAGTCTTCTTCGATGGGGCCAAGTCACTTTCTAGAGTGAGCGCTGTCATAGTAGACGACTCTGTAGAAGCCCCTGGAGATCCGCCTTCTGCTGACCTAATACGAAGGGAACAGGAGGCGGACCAGCAGCTTGGGCACTTACGTAGGTGGTTACAGGACCAGGTTGAAGTGGATGAAAGAGGGATGATGTGGATGTCATAGTGGTCCCCGAATCACTGAGACATGACATAATTCAGCTGAATCATGATCCACCCTCGGCGGGACACGCTGGAGTCAGTCGCACTCGGTCCAAATTGAAGGCCAAGTACTACTGGTACGGTATGTCTGAAGACATTCGAGGGTATATTGCTAGATGTGCCACTTGCAATCAGAACAAGAAGGCAACGCGCTATGGTAGACACCCCATGAAAAGCTATCATGCCGGGGTGCCCATGGAACGTGTTCATCTTGATTTGAGCACACTCTGATGGATGCGGTACGATGTTACGTGGCGAAGTCCCAGAAGGACTGGGACAAACACCTGCCACAAATTGCCGGTGCTATCCGTTCAACTGTAAATAGAAGTACCGGATTTACCCCCAACAAGCTGATGCTGGGTCGGGAGGTAAATCTTCCAGCCGACATCGTATTCTCCGTTCCACTGCCTGCCCAGGATAGGTCCATTGACGAATACGTCGCAGACCTGACCTCGGCTATGCGGTGTGCACACGTATCGGCCCGAGCAGCACTTAAGTCAGTTCAGAGGCGGATGAAAAGAGACTACGATATCAGACAATATGTTCGGCAGTTTGAAGTGGATGACTGCGTATACATACTGGACACGGCCCGAATCAAGGGGAGGCCAAGGAAATTGAGCCCCCCCCCCCCCATGGAAAGGGCCAGCGGTCACCATTGGTAAGCTGTCACCTTTCCTGTATCGGGTGGCTTTCAAGAAGGCAATCTTCACCCTGAACCATGACCGGTTAAAGAAATGCATGGACCAGTGTGAGGTTGTCGCAGTGAGGTTTCTGCCGGGGGGGGGGGGGGGCTGATGACGGGTCACTTATGATACAGTGCGACAAGTGTGACGGTTGGTATCATGGAGGGTGTGTCGGGATAACTCAATTATTGTGACCCCAGTACGTATATTCAACCCGGGTACATCGATGGGGTGGTAGCAGGGTTACCCTCTACCCACAGAGCACTGGTACGCGCTGAGGGCCGCCCTCGCAAATCCAAGGGTGGTCGGAATCTCGGAGGTGGGATTGGATTTTTCGGTGCCTGCCTTCCGATGGCCAGCACAGAAGGAGCTATTAGAGCGAATTCTGGGGCTGTCCACCGGAAGGGTACTCGTCCTCCACCTCCGGGGTTCCCTCGGCCCTCGGGGTAGCCTTTTGACAAGGCCTCGTGACTTGGCTATTTTCCTCGTCATGCTGTGCCTGAGATGAGACTAGCCGGCGAGGAAAAGAATCAACACGGCCCGGGTGAACGCGCGATCGAGCGACTTTAGTCGCGAGGCCTTTTGGAACCTGGGTTTCCATCGTCCGATATGAATTATTCACGAGTTGACATTCGTATGCTAACACGCCTACCGAGGATTATCGACCAATCACAACGGTATCTGCGGGGCTTGCTTTCCATGATTGATGTACTAGTAGATTGCACGGGCCGCTGCGCCGGTGCCGAGCGAGCTACATTGTTTGTAGCTCGAGATGAAGGCGAATTTGCATACCAAATTTATGCTGACGTCATGCGAAGATACGTTCGCTGATTGGCTCCTACCAAAAAGGTAGCAGATCCTCGCTAGGAACAAAGGATAACATAAGAAATACAAGCCAGGTTCCAAAAGGCCCCTCGCGACACGTCGCTCGATCGCGCATTCACCGGGCTGGGCGGCTAGTCTTGTTATGCAGCCACTACTAGCTTACTTGCCAAGAAAAATAGCCAAGTCACGAGGGCCTTGTCAAAAGGCTACCCTCGGGGCAGATCGGATCCCGTGCCCAAGGCGGTGCATACATTGGCGCGGGATGCCATTCGTAGGCTATGTCCGCCGGAACAACGCATTCATTTGCATTGTTTTACGGGTTCGCCGGATGGTCGACGAATGGGCATCCCTGTTCCCCCACGCGTATTTTTCGGTGGCGGGAGCAGCCCGCTTGCACTTGGGCGCGGGATCCCTAGTGAAGATGGGGATACAGGCGATCCCAGACGACCGCCTGCTTCTGGAGACGGATGCGCCCCATCTGCCCGCTCATCCCCGCCAGGGATGGCATGATTCGCGATTCCTGGGGGATGTCGCGCAGTTGGTGGCTCAGATCCGGGGAGTGACTCTCTCATCTGTCTTGCAGTTGACGGCCTTAGTTAGGCCTATACCCTCCTCCCGGGGCAGTATCCCCATCTCCATTCCTTCACCAGCAGTTTGCGCACACCTGTACTATAACGTAGGGTATATATATATATATATATATACACTGTTGGTCATAATGGTAGCATAATTTTTTTTTCTACCTTTCGTACACTATTGACAACAATACGAGTCATTTTTTGGCAAAATAAAGCTTATATCTTCACCGATTTTACTGATAAATCTGTTCTCAACATATGAAATAAAAAATATAAGACAAAAATTAATTCATACAAACTTTATACACTGGTTTAAACCACTTTTGACAAACACAATCATCCAGATCTTGGATTCCTTGAAAAAATGTATCGTTTTTGGTAAATGTTTAACCATGATAAGTTTATCGTGAAAAATAAAATCTTGGGATCTTTTGATGATTGAAGGGAAGTGTTCCTCTTTTTAATCTTGTTGGGTCACTTAGTACCTGGTATGGCCACCTCTGGCACGCACCAGTGCCTCCACACGCCGTGGCATACTGTCCAAAAGCTTGTTGATGGTGTTCAAGGGCAGTGCATCCCACTCTTCGGCAGTGCCTAGGCTAACTCCTGCACATTTTGAGGATGATTGTTTCTCTCACCGATGGCACGGCCCAATGCATCCCAGGCGTGCTCAGTGGGGGTTCATGTCGGGGGAACAGGCAGGCCAAGGCATCTGCTGCACGTCCTCTGCGTCAAGGAATTCCCTCACCAGACGTGCCCTATGTGATCGAGCGTTGTCGTCTTGGAGCTGAAAGTTATTGCCATATACTCTTCTCGCGTATGGAAGACAATGGCGTTCCAGGATATCGCGGTACACGACGGCGTTGACTTTTCCTTCAGGTGCAGCCAGTGGCGTTTTTCCGCTATAATGTATTCCGACCCATACCATCACTGAGCCTCCACCTGCTTGATTGGTTTCCTGGACACAGTCATTACGGAGGTTCTCGCCCCACAATCGTCGAACCCTATGCCTCCCATCGGTGCGGTCAAGGATGTACCGGCTTTCATCAGTGAAGATTACATGGAGCCAGTGACAAAGCTGCCATCTCCTGTGCCTCCTAGCCCACTGGAGTCGAGCAACCCGGTGGCGAACAGTGAGACGTGGAACCTTGGTCATTCGCCGAGCTCTGTAGCCATGTTGGACAAGTCTCCTGTTTACGGTTTCCCGTGAAACGTTCACTCCGAAGTGCCTCCTCCACAAGTGGCAAAGACGACTCGCTGGCATTCTCCGGTTCCTACGGCACATGTTCAGCAGTTGACGGTCATCCCGTGCGGATGTTCTTCGTGGTCGACCTGTAGATCTCTTTGGACTCAAAGTACCCGCCTCTCGATGTCTTCTGAGAATGCGGCACAGACAACTCTGCGATAGTCCAAGAATATCTGCAATCTGGGCCTGTGTCCGTCCATGCCGTCGGAGTGCAAGGACCCTCTGACGAATTGCAAGTGCGGTTGGGCGAGGCATAGTGTAAGGAATCAATGTACCAAATTTGGTAGGAATTGATCAAGCTAACTCTGAATACGGGCTGTTAACACACGTAGGCTTTCTGCACGAAATGGACAGCAAAACAACAGCAGAAAGGAGGCTCTGCCTTTCATAGCACCATACAATAAGATAGGCCACGTAATGGAATGTTTCACTTGACCGACTTTTACCTCGACAATACAAAATTATTATCTAATCAATGAACCTGGTCAATATTATCTATTTAGGCTTTTAAATATGATTAAATCATTAAAACATTATGACCAACAGTGTATATATATATATATATGTATGGGTGTTTCATTATACTGTTTTATATTGATCAGTGATGAGCGAGCCGCTCTTTATGATATATCATTTTGTGCAGTAATGGGTAAGTTCGCCCAACTTTGTATGCTATGGAAATTAGAAAGTGAATTATTATATTAATTCGTGCTGAATTCAGATGGTCATTGTAGTCAAGATAGTCAAGTCAAGGATGAACGTTATTTGTTTTTCTGTATTTATATGATATTGTTATTGTTATGTTTAGAATACCGTTATGCAGGTTATAGTCTATTTCTAAGATATTGGCTTTTTGCTTTTTATTTTATGTATGCTCATTATCATGTGGCTTGTTTACTGTAATCGTGCAGATGTACGCAAGTGGTAACCGTACGCACCTAATTATAGCCAATGGTCCGCTGGGTGGAGGAATGGTAAGCATGACAAGATGTTTGTTTTTGTGGGAGTTAGCGAAGATAGCGAGAAATATTAAGTTGGGAATTATTTTCTTTATGATGTGTTCACGATATGCTTTGATCCGACCAATTATGGTTCATGTATTATGATTTAAGAAAAATAATAGTAATCTCATGTATAAGGATTTTAAAAAAGAAAGTAGACTGATTTGAGTAAGTCGAAGGATATATATAATTTTTTTTATGGTGGGGGATGTGTAGTATTAATAGTATTAAATATCGTAAGACCCGGAGGGCGCCATCAACGGCTGGGAAGAGAAGGGGACGTACACACACAGACGTGCGTCGTATATATATCACATCATACACACTACACGACTACACTTCAGATTCATTACAGCCGTCTTTAGGAACAGACCTGCATATGCTTGTAGCCTGTGGCTTTATTCCGAGGGACGAGATTACAGTTTTCGGAGGTAGGAATTCACCGTGATATTTTATATTCTATGCTTGTTGCGTGCTAGCCTCGGCGAACACCAAAGTATGTTGCTTTTGTGTGTTTTTGGCAATCCATACATCCTCGGGCGCTGTGACCCAACGGGCCTAATCCGATTGTATGTTGCCTCCGACAATACACCGCTTTTGTGGAGCTCTAACAGCCGTCTCGCCAGCTTTCGCTCCAACAACGTCGTACGGTCATGCTCCTGTGTGTCCCCAAGTTTGCGCAACTTGGACGCATCATCCATTTTGGCAAGCAGATATTCGCGCTGAATGTGAAAGTCGGAAATATCGTTAGGCATGTCACAGTACATAATGTGCAAGATCTGCAAGTCCGGCTTTAAGAGCCTTGGCGCTTTCTTTGGTAAGAGGCTTGTGATGTGTTAGTTGAGCGTAAAGCAACTCAAATTCAGCAAAGACCTCTTCACGCTTAATATTTGGATCAGGAATGCCGAATCCCAATCCATGCGCCAGAACAAATTGTTCTGTGTCAGATAGAACGTAATCGGAGAGATTGATTACATGCTTGCCAAAGTTAGAAAGCAAAGCAACGTTCATGTTTCGCACGGGTATGGCGCACGGTACGGTCGTCAATCAAATCAATGTAACGGCATAAACGAAAAAGATCAAAAAGCGACAAAAATTCACGAGCAGACTTCCAGCGTTTACGGAGCTGAAGTCGAAGAAAAGAAGTAAGGCGCTGAGCCTTCTCAATAATTATCATCTTGCATGAAAGCGCTTTCAAAGGCAGGCGTATGTCTGACTTTGGCTAACTTGAGGCGCTTCGTTATTAAGCCGGGCACAACATTTGAACGGATACAAGAACAGAGAAAACTTACATGAAAACGGGAAGTGCGTAATTTTCCTTTCAGCCTGACAATATCATTAATATCTGCGATCTGCTGTCACGTGTACCTGCGTTTCAAATAAATAAGTGCTTGGTACGGCAAAATCGGAAAATAGCAGTAATGTTATTTACGAATTTAAGTGCCGATGTGAAGCTCGGTACATAGGACGCACAACCCAACGGTTAGTAGATCGCATTAGCCAACATGTGCCCAAGTCAATCCGAAATCGCCAAACTAACGCGCGTCCACAACATTCACGCTCCTGTAGAAAACTGAATGAGCCACTTCCGTGCATACTGGCAAGTCGGCCATTGCTTACCATTTAACGAATAACCAAGAATGCGCGGAACAATACTGTTCATCTTGGTTCAGGGTTCTCAGCCGAGCGAGAAGTTTCAATCACCTGCGCATGCTCGAAGCAACATATATTCGGCTTACCAGTGGCGGCAGCAGGGGGGGGGGGGCATGGGGGGCATTTGCCCCCCCCCCCCCATTTGCCCCCAATAATTTTCGGAGTGAAAAAAAAATAAAAGGGTGGAAATTTTGTTTGTCCGCCCTTGCCCCCCATAGGCGGAACAAGAGGGGGGGGGGGGGGGTCACGGGGTTCCGGACCCCCTCCCCCTTTTTGGCGCCGGTGTTTTTTGTTTTCCTCGGGGCCGTCTTTATTGGCGGTTTTTTTTTGGTTTTGTTTTGCTTGTCAGGGAATTATGGAGGGAAACTGGGCCCCATAACCCCTTTACTGAGCGTTTTTTTTGAAGTTTGGCGATTTTTTTTTGTTTTGTTTGGCTTGTCAGGGAATTATGGAGGGAAACTGGGCCCCATAACCCCTTTACTGAGCGTTTTTTGGAAGTTTGGCGATTTTTTTTTTTGTTACTTTGCTCAGCCTAGTATCACTTTAAAGAGAGTCAGAAAGTCCCAAGATCCCTTTGAATGGGGGGGGGGGGGGGGGGGTGAACCAAATGAAATTCACGGTGACGGCGAATGAAATGTGTTAGAATGTGATACATGTTCAGAATGAGAGAGAGAGAAGAATTCACTAATCATCTGGTGAGGGTGCGTGTGAAAATAATAGACAAATTATTTAGCTCTATGAAAAGCAAAAAGAAAAAGTTGAAATTGAGAAGGTGGTAGATTTCGTAAAGCAAGACTCGACTAGCGCAGAGAATTGTTAATCGTCAATGAAAGATCTCTTCATTAATAGAAAAGAGTTGGCTTTCAAAACAGAAGTAAGAAGAACTGGAAGTTTTGATAGAACTGTGTGATTTAGAAGGAGAGAGGATTGTCAACTAGAGTGGAGTGAAAAGATGACTTACGAACAACGAAACTGTTGATACACGATAATAATAAGGGGTTAATTCTGTAACCCTTTGAAAAGCCGAAAAGAAAATAAGCCTTTTAACCAGAAATAAAAGTACATGTACATGTACCTGTGTAGAGATTATGAAACAAGCGCGCGATTTAGGACAAAGAGAGAGAGAGAGAAAATCAATAATCGTCTCTTGCTGGAGGTGACTTAATCCTTGTTCTTTGAAAGGGGCGAATTCTCTATCTCTTAATAACATGGCGAAAAGAAAAGAAATTAGCTATTAGACACCAGTATACAGTACATTTTTTTTTTGGAGTAAACTATAGAGCGGAGGGAATCGATGACTTTCAAGCTAGGACGCAGGTTATCTTCATCATGTTCATACGGCCAGTTAGCAAGGGGCGGATACAGGATTTTCAGAAAGGGAGGGGGGCGCACACTGAGGAACCCTCCGATTGACGAAGCCAAACGGCCATCTGGGGGTCTGGGGGCATACTTTGTCACACAAATCAGGGGGTGGGGCGCACGCCCCTTGCGCCGCCCCCCCCCCTGCTAATTCTCTTATTCGTTAAAGCCGAACAGACAAAGAGTTAGCTTTCAAAATAGAATTAAGAAGAACGGTCGAAATTATGATACAGGTGAAAGATTTAGAAGGAGAGAGAGAATTGTCTGGGTGTCAATTTTTACAAAAAGCAGTTATTATTATTTATTTTTTAAGCTCTAAGAAGCAGTTTATCTCTATCCCGCTTTGGAACATGACAATAAAAAGCGGCCAATTCTATAACTCTTTTTAACAGACGAAAATAAAAGAAAATTATTTTTTTTAAACTAGAATGAAAAGGCCCTCGGTTGCGATAATGAAACAAGTATCTGAATTGTTTTAAGCTTAAGTTAACTATTGGCGGGGAGAAACGATGACTTTCAAGCTAAGATGCAGTTTGTCTTCGTCATGTTCATACCGCCAGTCAACATGATGATAATTAGCGGCCAAATCTCTTATTCGTTTAAAAAGCCGAACAGACAAGAAAGAGTTAGCTTTCAAAATAGCATTAAGAAGAACAGTCGAAATTATGATACAGGTGAAAGATTTAGAAGGAGAGAGAGAATTGTTCGGGCGTTTATCTTTATCCTGCTGTTGAACATTGGGAATTGATGATAAAACAAATGAAGCTTTTTAACCATGCAGAAAAGGACCTGTGTGGAGATTATGACACAAGCTCGTGATTGAGAAGCAGGGACCGCGGAACCGGGGGGCTTGGGGGGGGGGGGGGGGGGCTGGAGCCCCCCCCCACTTTTTCCAGTAAACACGTGCAAACGCAAAATGTGGTTATACAGCCCCCCCCCCCCCCCCCCCACTTGGCCACTCCACTTTCCAAGACGTTCCGCGTCCCCTGAGAAGGACAATGAAAGCGAAGAAAAATCAATCGTCTCGCGAAGACAGGATGTGACTTAATCCTTGTTCTTTGAAAGGGGCGAATTCTATACCTCTTTGACAAGGCGAAAAGAAAAGAAAGACGCTTGTATAAACATTTGTTAAAGGTAGAACTAACTAGAGCAGGATACAATTTCTTTATTATGATTCTGTTTCATTCCATCGTTGTTTAATCTGGTAACAAGTAAAGAGTGAACCGAAAAGAGAGTTAGCTTTCAAAAGAAAGAAATAAAACTGTCGAGATTATGAAACAGGTGCGTGATGTAGAAGGAGAGAGAAAAAAATCAATAATCGTGTGTTAATTCTCCAGCTTAAGAGAGCGATTTCTATTGCTCTTTCACAAGACGAAAAGTAAAAAAAAAAATAAGCTTCATATGCAGACATCAACGATCTCTGTCAATATTATTTTTGGTAAAGACTAGTGTAATCAGTAAATTTGCCACAATTGAATGACTTTGCGTCAATCGAATCTAAGCTTTAAAAAGAAAGCAAATGACATTGAAATAAATCAAGTTTACGTGATTAATTTAGAAAAAAATATTATGACATAAAAACCTCTGAAAGTTTCAACTATAATCTAATACATTTCCCCGCACAAAATGACAGACTTATAAACCTTTCGACTATAGCTAGGTTAGTCAACCCTTTAAGAAAATCATACCGGCATAGGAAAGGCTCAACGAAAAAAGCATGAAGTTGATGCGGGAAGCTTTTTCAGTCCCGTGAAACTACTTGATTTGTTCCCCTTTAAAGCGTTAGAATTCATGGCTTAAGTGAATTAAAATTCATGTTTTCATGAGAAGAGATCCTAACGAAACATAAGGACTGGTTTTTATTAGAATTAATAAACGGTTGCTAAGGGCTTTATCCAAATCTAGTTGACATTACAAACGGAAAATGCTGCATGACTGCAAAACGGAAGTCGAACTTTGGAAGCGTTTTTCTCGAAGAAATACTTTGCCACAGCCCTACTTTACTCAAGATTCAAAAGCTATTAACCCCACTAATACTCACTCCCTAGAGTTGAACTATATACCAAATTAAAGCTTATGAAACGGAGAATAATAATCAATAATAAAATACAATTTCAAAAAATGCGACTTCTGTCTCATTTTGACGTGACGGGTCACATATTTCGTTTTCTGGCGTTCTGCTCATTCATGCGAGTTTACTCTGATGAGTGCCTGTCGAAAAGCTTTTGTATTTTAGTATAATATGTCCGTGTTTAACGCTATTTTCCAAAAATAAAGAAATGACACAAATGACTATGTACACTCCACTTAACATGGTAATTTCAGATTTGCCATCAGTGGGCGACCCAAATTTATTTTTTTGATTATATGATATGGAAAAAAGGGTAGATTTAAGTAACTTAATAAGCCAGGAGCCTTGTCCCGAAATAGACACCTTATTTACATCCATAAGACTTGACCATCAAAGTTACTTAGATCATCTAACTAATTGACAAAAAAGATCGACACCCCTTTTCCCAGGAAGAAAAAAAATGAAAGTCTAAATGTGAAGAGTTTTCTTGCAAAAAAATTACCTACTTCTTAGTAAATTGAGATTTTTTGTTTCACACAGTTCTATGATTTCATTCAAGAAGATCTTCATGTATGTTTAAGAGACATCACCACAAGTAACAATAATCACAATTTTAAAAATCCTGCGGCCGTCAGATATTTCATATGATTTTTTATATTTATAATTTTTTTGGATTTAGGGCCTTTTGCAAGAAAAGTGGGATTTAGGGCCTTTTGCAAGAAAAGTCTTGAATGATAATAGTAATTTACGCATTAAAAATCTTTCTAATGAACCAAAAATCCACCGCCCTTGTTCACCTAACCTCTTGTGCTGCTCCACCTGCCTATGTTCAATGGGTTATAATAAACCTTGCCTGATATAGCAACATTATAAAATCAATCAAAATTTAAACTTCGAAAGATAATTGGGGTGACTTATCGAAAATCATCATCTGACCTTAAAAATAAAGCAGACTTGCTCTAGATAACTGCATAAAATATTTGCTTTGCTCGGATATACCTTGCCTGATATAGCAACATTTTAAAGTCGATTCCAAAGATAATTTGTATTGTCATTATCTGCCCTTAATAAAGCAGATTTGCTCAAAATAAAAACAATATCTACTGTATCCAGAGTAGAATGCATCATCATAATCAACATCACATCACGTAACCAATACCATCATTATCACCCGTATAATTGCCATCGTCATCACACCATTACCATCATCAGAACATTCAGCATCACACCATCATACACATGAATGAAATCAGCATCAACATCATCATAACCAACATCATCATTGTTGTTATCATTATTGCCATTATCATCACCATCATAACCATCACCATCATCATCGTCATTATGGAGATCGTAAATACCTTTATCGCCATTATCATTGCCACCACTATTATCATTATCTCTATCACCATTTCTACCATCATCACATTTATCACTGTCATCATCAACATCACCATCACTAACAGTAGCATCATTACCATCATCTTTGTCATGGCTGTATTATTCATGTCATTAGAGTTAACAGCACCTGCTGAACCTTTTTCAATATCACACCATCCTCATATCACCTACTCATGTACATCCAATAAGATTTCATTTCATTTCATTTTTCTTTCTTTTTTTCTGGGATTGTTGGTTATATCTGCAAGCTCCATTGTTGTAGTAATTTTCAAGATCTTGATAAACTAAGGAATTTTGTGTATTTAATTCCAATAAAAAATGTCAAAAAGCTGGAAAGATTCTCACACAGAGTCTCTGGATAGATGGTTGTGTGTTGTGTGGAGGCGCGTGACTGGTCATTCATGCCAAAAACCTATTCTATTAGCCAATCAGGATGCAGGATAGATGACTGGATATAGGGTTTTTGCAAGAAAAGTGTTTTGGATTTAGGGCCTTTTGAAAGAAAACATAATTTTCATCTCATTTTTAACAAACTTCCTGAAACTTTTAGATGTTGAAATATAGCCAGTTTGATGCACATGGTGAATCTCTCTTAAGGCATATAAAAAAGTGCCATATGATGGGATTTACAGCCTTTTGCAAGTAAGCTCTTCATGTACAGTCAATATGGGAATAAGGGGACAAATCGAGCAAATTATTTCGCGGTCCCATCCCGACGTCAGTTTTCTGGGTTTTGTAACGTCCGGTTATGCTACTTCCTATTGCAAAGTTTGATGCGCATGAGGTAGATGGGGTGAAATTGCCAACTTTAGGATCTACTATCGGAGGCTCTGGGTGCTAAACTAGATTGCTAAGGTCAGGCTGACAACCTTTCTGTCAATAGACCTCTTTACTAAGTGATTCAAATTTATGGATGTTTCTTTCCTGTTGACCTAGTGGCAGCAAGGAACAACATCCTCAGGAAGCTCGCCAACACGAAGCGGGGTGCTGATGTTAAGACGGTGCGTACAACAGCTCTAGCTTTATGCTATTCTACATACTCATGCGTCACCTGTCTGGAGCAGGTCAGCTCATGCCACCAAGATCGATCCCGTCCTGAATTCCGCCTGTCGATCTGTTACTGGCTGCCTAAAGCCCACAAAGGTTGAGGACCTTTACCTACTGAGTGGGATTGCCCCACCAAGCACCCGGAGGATCGTTGCATCCCAGAAGGAGAAGCTCAAACAGGAAAAAGACCCTCACCACCCTCTCTTCAGCTATGAGCTTACAAGAAAGAGGCTGAAATCCAGGCATAGTTTCATGCGCTCTGTGGAGGCACTGAACAAAAGCCCTGACAAGCAGCGTGTCTCCATGTGGACTGACCATCTTACTCAAGCACCACATACAATGTCAACTATTACGCCTCAGGAAGCCATCCCATTTGGCTCCAGTTATGCATGTCCGTTCTGGTCCTGCTACAACAGACTGAGAACTGCTGTCGGCTGCTGCAAAGCTAGCCTAGATAAGTGGGGGTATAGCAAGGATAATGACACCACCTGCCGTTGTGGAGAGGAGCAGACTATGCAACATCTCCTAGTCTGCCCACTACTACCGGAGCCTTGCACCCAAGAGGACCTGGCAACCCTGACACTCTGTGCCAAGCAGTGCATCCAACACTGGATTTGAACTCTACCCATATGCGTAGTGACTCGTGAAGAAGAAGTAACGAGGTATTCCATTAACCTGTTATTAATGAATGAACTACAATACTTGGAATCCAGTTTGCATACATTACTTGTTCCTATGTCTGGCAAGCTTTCAGGTTGTCAAGAACAACCTTTGTTTCAAAAGTATGCATAAAATTTGAAACACTTAGTAAACAGGTCTATTGGCCTAGATGGTCTAAGTAACACGCGGGGTCCATTCTTCTTGGTGAGATGGGATGAATCTTTTTCGGGGCAAGTTTGCAGACTAAAAAATGAACGATTAGGAAAAGCCGGGTTGAAATTGGTACCTCAACAAATTAACGTAGATCCAAACTATATATAGAATCCTCCATGAACAAGACATTGTTTCACACACAAAAAAGACCTGAATGAGAATGCTTTGGTTCCTATATAGACATATCATTGACCCTGTTCTTCGAGGAATTTAAATCTCATATAATTATAAGAACTATTAATTGTCTAAAAACTCAGAGTGTATAGTCTGTAGGGCTAGATTTACTTACTCCAAATTCAATGACGTTAGGTGTGTTGACTTGCCGAAGAGTTCAACCAAGGCTTCCTCATCTCTGCCCTTCAGCCCGGACACACGTAGGCATTGTTGGTTTGGGGTTTGTTCGCTTATCAGAAGACCCACCGTTGCAATCGTCTCTCTCGATTCAGTCTTCTCTTCTGTTGAAAGTGATGGCGAGGCTTGTAGCTTGATATGTACAACAAGCTGCTCATCCCTGCTGTGCCCCATAGGCCTGGAGGCCGTAATATGAGTTGTGTCTCTCTCTACATCATCAATAGTGACATCGATCTCTTTCAAGGCAGGTAACGATGAGATCAGGCCTTCGTAGCTCTGTGACATCAATTTCGTGGCGATCAGCTTTGTGACGGATGAAAGCTTAGGAGGAGATGATTGAAAACTGAGAGAGGAGTCGATGATGGCAAGAGTATGAAGCATCGAAAATGATGCGAGACAGAACCATAACCCACTTGTCACGTCTGTAGCCATAGTAGACCTCTCGAATTTAACTTCTCTAACCTGTGGTAATAACAGTTGATAGAGAATGAGAGAAAACAAACATTATGCAGTTCGGTTTTGATAAAGATATAGATACGGCCGAATAGAATTAACTTGGCCTTAATTTTAATAAAGTGAAGTAACATGATAGGAAAGTGCTCATCAAGTTTAACCTTTTTGAAATAACAGGGTATTGTGAAAGCAGCAGAGAATGATTATTGTCTGCTATAGGTTGATGGAAGGATATTTCTTTGCAGCCTGTTCTAATCGCGGTTTATCAATAGTAATGAAAACAAAAATCATAGAATATACGTTAACCCATTGGCTACTGGAACAGTGTGGGCCATATGTATTAATCCCACGGGAACTAGAAAATTCAGTAGTCAACGTGTTAAATTCCTGCTAGTGATGATAGTGTGCATTCCTTCTAGACATTAAGCTTCATGAAGTTTCCCATCTGGATATTACCCATCCAGTCCTCTCCTTCAAACGCGTGTACATTCAGAAGTATTTCGTTATAATAATGTGTGTGTGGGGGGGGGGGGGGGGGGGGGGTTGGCACGGGCCGGAAGTGCCCGGAAGTGCCCCCCCCCCGTGGATCCGCCAATGGATCTAACTCTAAATCTGTTTTCAGTAAAATCTATATCTATTATGTCGACTCTTGCATGTTCTCGTTTCGTAATATTAACCTGTTTTAATTTCTATTTTTTTAATTTTTGTTTCTTACCTCTCTCCTGTTATTTTTAAAACTAAATGCAGTTTGCTAACGATTTAAAAATAATCATAGTCGTATATCTGTCTTGTGGTTTAAAATTCATATACATGTACATTCATTTGATTGGTGTAGACGATCGCAGTGCTGTAAAAAATGAGAAATTAAGACTTGAAAACCTCTAAAGGAATTTACATGTGATATCATGCTAATTATTTGTCTAAGTGACGGGAGGTGGAAGTCTGCACACCACATACCTGATGCTTCAGTTGCTGTGGAAGATTCTGCATTCCAACAACTGTGTAGACAGTTGGAGACTTCAGAACAATACTTTGTGCAGTTACGCATCCTTGAACCAACGAAAACACCTTTCCTTCAGTACCCTTGGTCTCTGATGAGCAGTCAAGGAGAATACGATATCGCTCGCTCTCATCCAAGTATCCGTTGGCAAGTAGAGCCTCCATTATTCTTATGCAGAGGCTTCTATCCGTGCCAGCAGCGAATCTGATGAGATGCTCATAGTCATCGATGTTTGCTTCTATCTTCTTCAGTACTTTGTCTAACTTAGAAGTCTTCCATGGCCACCAGCTCTTCTCCCATTTCTTCCATTCAGCTGCTAGATATTTTCCAGCTGAGTGCTCCTGCGCGAGTTTGTGATAAAACTCGATGATAGTAGAAGTGGTCTCATGGGACTGAGAAAGGTGTTCTGAAGTAACAGTCGTCTTGGATATTATCCCAAGCTCACATGCACTTTCAAGGATAGCTGGAACTCTTCGGAAATCATGTGGTGTGAAGACTAGCTTTTTAGCATCGTCGAGTAAACCAGCTAGAGCAATCTCCCCTAAGCTACAAATTATTGTGCTCAATTTACCAGTTGTGAACTGTGCCCCTGACTGTGAACGGGCGTTGGCATGGTGCATCATTAATGCATTCACTTTGTCCAGGAGTTCTCTCTGGGTTGTGGTATCCGTGTCCAGTTGTTCCTTGTTCCACAAATGACAGACCATGAGACAAAATAGAGGTGTTCTAACAATTTCATTTATCAAGGGTTGGTCATCGAGGTAAACCTTTAGACCATGTCCGTTAGAAGGATTCGATGTCGAGGCAAAATATTTGCCAACGTACTCTCTTGAGCTCTCTCGCGAGAAACCTTCGATCCACATCTTTGTGTACACCCTTGGAAGTTCCCCTTGATTGAAGAAGTTCTCTAGGTGAGGGCGTGTTGTTACAAGGACTCTGCATTCTGGATATTCCTCCCAGCTGATCACACTGACAATGTTGCTTCCCAATCCTTTGTTTGCGGCAATACCGGCATACTCATCTAGCCCGTCTAGTATGATGTGACAAATGTTCTGATTTTCTTTGATAAATCTGTGTAGTCCATCTTGGGTTAGATCAGAAATGTCACTCAATAACTGAGATCTGATTGCTTCTGCGATTGATGTCTGCTGGCTGGTTTTTCGTAGCTTAACAGCGAATAGCAGAGGCAAGTTTTCATTGGGTGATTTCTGCACTCTGTTAGCCCAGTCGTAAGCCATTTTAGCGACAGCTGTTGTCTTCCCTCGTCCAGCGGGGGCCGAAATGAGGATTCGTTGTGGTGGCTTGCCGTTTACTTCCGTTGAAAATATTTCAGCAACAGACCCCGACAGAGTCTCCTTCTCTTCTGTGTCTTTTCCATGTTTGTCCTTTTTCACCATGGTGACAACCGTGTGCATGTCCTCAAACTCAGCAAAGTCATTTGGATCCCATGGAGCCATCTTGATTTTGCAAAAGGAATTAAGGTATTTATTCGCCAGTTTGTCACGACATCGCTCGACTGTCAAGGACTCTGAGATCATCACTCTGTAGATATCTGAAATGATCCAATAACAAAAGACAAACCATTCACATTTCATCTTAACTCCTGCTGTTAGAGTATATTATGTGAAGAGGTTAGTCAAATGAGGACCATCAATCCCCCTCCCAATGTATCATAGGATACGTTACAACATAGCTCTCTTACTTATCATGAAACTAACTAAAATGCAATTCTGTGTTTCGACCCTCTCTCTCTCTGTTATGATACATGGGTTTTTTCAGAAAGCTAAAATATGAACTAACACTTAAAACTTACTGAATATCATAAATAGAAGCAGAAATCATATTCACTTCCAGCAGAACTCATATTTCCACAATAGGAAATGCGAAATTTGAGAGAAACATAATGTCATAATATGGGCTTTGTTGCTTTATGTTACAATATCAGTATACCTGGGTTAGTTTGCAGTGGAGTCTTCTCGTCACATGGTTCTTGCTGTTTTGGTAGATATGCAAATATACATTCACTTATTATTTTTATTTTTATTTTTATTTTTTTTATTTGTCCCACTCGTTGCATCAAAACCATATTTCCATTTACAGGCTGCACTTCTCATCAAAAAGACCGTAAATATTTTGATTCTCTTGTGCAACAATATTGTTTTCCGGTATATAGCCGGTTCGATATGATAGAATGCAACAGAATCGGAGCTTCGAAAATATTCGGTACTGGGGGTGCCCTCAGACTTGCGATAAAATGTGATTATTTCTGGGACCCTTGTGAAGACATTTTTGTCTGGTATTTGTCATTTAGTTCTAATTTTACGGAATGAAATTCCAATTAAAAACAAATATGGAAAAAAAAAATCATTGTGCCAGCTCGGTGGCAAAGCCAATCTTAGATCAATGTTGGCGACGATGCAAGGGGGCAATGAGGAGCAAAAAGTAGTCTATAAACCAAACTGTAATCATTGTAGTTAACCACGTTTTTATTTTTTGAAATTTTCATCGAGTCTGTTTCCGCTCGCTTTGAATTCTGTAGATATGGAACTGGTAAAAAGCTGAACGAAGCGTCCTATTGAGTTCGGTGAAGTCCGTGCCGTCTGAACTTTTATTGCATTAGGCCAACGGACGCGCATAACGGGCGTGCTATGAGAACAAGTAAATGAGCATTTCGCAAATTCCACACGTTTCCATCTCCCCTGTATCAAAGATCACATTACAAGAAAATTCCATCAAAATAAATATTGGCTTAATACCTTTTTCGCATAGATGACATAAATTAAACAAGGTTATCCAAATTCAAAGCTTGGAAACATTTGAAGTAATGATTATTATCAATTATAAAACGGTAAAATTCAGCCCCGGTATAGCACCTGAAGAGGTCCTCGAACGCTGCTGAGATGTGTGACGACGCACCAGGGACCAGTCCTGTCTAAGCAGACGATGTCCCATAACATCTTACACATTTTTCAGTGCCTGTTTTGTCGTCTCCTCTTCACTTATTTCTCTTACTTGACTAGCGACAGTCTTAATGTTAGTCTGTTGCCTCACTCTTAACTTCGTGTATGGTATTATTTTGATGAAAAATGCAGCGTTAAAAAAATAAGGGAATCAGTCACTTGTAAACAAAATAAGACGCCATTGTATTTTCAGCTGCTTGCACCGAGGCATGTTCGGCGTTTTAAGAGGGAACGAATACCATCCGTGCTATTATTCGGAGGGCTTTTCAAGTGGGGTTTATTTCATTGATCATTGACCCTTCTGTGTATTTACAATCAAAGGGTTTTAGTTATCAGAATCAGTTTCACTTTCCCTTTTAGAATGGTGTGAAATAAGGTCATGTTTATGTATATACAAAACTCTTTATAATTTGATAAATAATTGCATTGCAATTACGTTCATTCATTATAGGACGTCGTCTGCTTAAGCAGGATTGGTCCCTAGTGTGACGACATCAAAACATCGCTATATTTCTGGCGAATCCTCGGATATTCCAGATGCTGAGAAGAGATTTTATTTATGTTGTTTTTATAATCATCAGATACGCAGTTGACATAAAACTTATACGATTGCCATCTGTAAGCTTCCCAGTTTGTAGTGATACATTAATAGCCATTTTTGTGATTTTCTTTGGATAGCTACTTTAAATGATCAGTTATTTGTGCCTTTAAAGGAGGAAACGCCAAACGTAGGTGTCGAACACATGGTTACACGTCGTTTTTCTGAAGGTTCAAAATTACGAAATTGAAATAGGGTTCGTAATTCCAGAAATAAAATAGGGTTCGTATTTCCGAAAATGAAAGAGGGTTCATAATTCAGGAAATGGAAAAGGATTCATAATTCCTAAATTTAAAGGAGTTAATTATTCTGAAGATTTATATTTCCGAACATGATATCCCAATTCATATACACTGCATCAAAACTCATATTTCCACACTATGAAATGCGTGTTGAGGAAGATAAACAAGACTTTATGTTCCAATCATACCTGGGTTAGTTTGCAGTGGAATACTGTTCTCTTCACATGCCTTTGGTAGATATGCACCTGCAGGAGATAAATAATTCATTCACTTTTTTCCCCTTCTCATTCCATTAAATACATCTTTAAAACAAACGAAAGGCATATTACATGCCGCAACATATCTCATCTAAATGGACTGTAAACATAATTGTATACCATGTGCATTAACACTTTTTTTCAGAGAAACTTTTGAACCTACAATAGACAAATAATAATATTAATAATAGTTATGTTCACACGTAGTACATAGCAACGATGCTATGTAAGTTTCAAAAATATTTCCAGTACATTCAGACAGGCCGTGATCGACTTGCTTCTATCACCCACTCGTGACTATTCATCGCTCATCCCACTGCCAAAACAATAATTACTGCGCCACACAGAGTGACCCGAGTATAATTGGTTTGCATGGTCAAACACGCGGAAGTTTGTGTACAGGGGTCATATGATGCGAAGCTTTTGTTTTGAATAATATTTTATTTGTCTTCATAAATCAACATTATAAAACAATAACAATTCATTTGTAATATCGATAATACAATCAAGTAGCAAATACTTAATTTTAAATAAACCTTGTACATGTCAAAATTGACTGAACTCCAATCTTATGCAAAAATAAAACACATGCATGCACACTATATTCTCTGGTAAGCATATGTAAATCAATATCTAAAGACCACATCATACTTTAGTTAAGGTCTGATTCTGAAAGAGCAGATTCTCAGCTTTAAAATGATATATAACTCATTGGATGTTCATAACTCAATGTACAAAGAGAAGAATGCACAGTCCCTCATAATGTTACTTCTTAATAAGGGTTTAAAGTTTGCAGTCTATTGAAGCAAGTGTTGTGCTAAGGCGACAAATGAAGGATTATAACTCAATGAGAATTTCTATGAAGGGATTATCAGATTGTCCTAAAACTTGGCATACTACATAGACATATCCTGTTTATCCTGTTTATCATAGTGCACAAGTATCAATGCAAGAACTTACTCCGGGAGATTTATGGGAGATTAAAATGAGACAAGTATTCAGGGTCGTGAAAAAGAAAAGTAATACAACAAAATCCAGAGAAGACACACATAAGTCTGATAAAAAGCTGTCAAAAATACCACTTCTAGATTGTTTGGTGCCTCCACATTTTAGATTACTTAGAAAAAAGTATACTCTTTCAGGAAATACCCAAAACTAAAATTTGACCATGCATGCCAACCAAAACACATCGATTGAGCTCTAACTGAAAATCACACAGTGCGACTTTTGGGTGGTTTTGTGGTGCCTGGTCATATATAAAAAAAGAAGGAACCCCCCAAAAAACAAACAAACAACAAAACAACCCCCTTCCTTACCACACAGTATACACATTAGCCTACTTACCCCTATATACATCACATTACATTACAGTACCAGATGAAACAGACAGAATGATAATAGAAAAAAGTAGGGAAGAGGGTACATCACATGAATACATACATTGCATTATATTATAGCACCGCATGAAACAGACAGAATTACAATAGCAGCGAGTGAAGATAGCAGCGATTGCGCTCACATTACAAATAGTCACGGTGGTCTACCGCAAAGCGTCGATGCTTTGTCGCTGGATCCTGAGCTTTACTCCTGCTAAACTCGCTGCAAGAATAGTTTGGAAACTCGCTTCTATCTCGTGACTATCTGCGTTCAGACAGCGTTTGGTCTCGACACTATCTGGTCTTCACCAAAATGGCATCGACACCTCGATAGCATCGATGCTATCGCTCTACGTGTGAACGTACCTAATAATACTTATTTATATAGCGCCAATATCTAGTTGCCTAATCAAAGGCGTTATGGATATTATTACCCTGGCTTTAGCTCCGGCAGCCGTAATCGGCTAGTGCTGCGGTGGGATTCGAACCCCGGACCTCGTGCTTCACAGTCCGGGGACTTATCCACTGATGCACAACACCTCTACAAAGCAAAAGATTGTTCCAAAATTAAGTGAAATTATATTATATAGGCTCGCCTGTTGTTCGAAACTTAAAGAGCGTTTAAAGCCAAAGACACCTGAGGAAAACTCAAGTGGAGCTTCGTATATCATATCTATTCGGTACTGATGAAGTACCCTCACATGGGCGATAAAATGTGATTATTTCAGGGACCGCTGCTAAGAAATCTGTCATTTACATGTAGTTGTTATTTCACGGAATGGAAAAAAACAATAACAACAAAGATATGGAATTTCAAACAAAAATCATTGTGCCAGCTCGACGGGAAAGCATATCTTGGATCATTGTGGAGGCAACAATGCAAAGGGGCAATGAGGACTTTCGGAATTATGAACCTTTGGGAAAATGTGTACAAACCCCCCCCCCCCCCCCTCCCATCCCCTCTCCCCGAAAATAAAGAATTACTAGAACTAAAGAGATAATTTCAGTTGCGCGACTAGGGATATATTTGTATCATTGTATGATGAAGTATGGACATCGAGAGGGTGGTAAAAGTACATTTAGCGGTAACAGTATCAATGATCTTCTTTTCAGTATATGTTTGAACCGGGAATATAAGAACAAACGGGGGAGCATCTAAAACACAAGTTAGGTCCCAACCAGAAAAAAAAATCTTTCAAAAGAAACTAATAGATTACAGAAATCAGACCAGCAGATCAACGATTAATTTTTTTTGTGTGTTTATCTGTCATCCGATTTGAGGAAAAAACTAATAAGGAATTCTTCTTTTTTTTTTTAATTATATGTTTTATTATTTTACAATAAAGTAAAATCACAATATTTACAATCAAGTAAAATCACAATATTTACAAATATTTAACAATCATTATAAAAAACGTAAAAAAACAGGACACGACAAAGAGTGACAAGAAAAAAGAAGTATTATGAAGGAGAGAACCACCATGATTAAGTAATGTCCAGGGGAGCACAGCTCCCTCACAGACGTCCGCCCCATAGCACACACAAGGAATAGTGTCTCCCAAAGTCAGGTATCCAGGTCTGGAAAAGCAATATACCATCTTTCTCAATCATAAAAGACAAACTTTATTCTACACAATTACTTACTCCTCCTCTTTACCCCTCAAAAATACACATTCTCGAACTCATCACCTATAATCTTTATCATCATAACTCAAGCAATTACAAAGAGCCTCAACCAAACCTCAAGATCCTGGACAATGATGATTTACATCATAACATATTAGAAGTGAACCAAACAAGGAGAAAATCCGCAAGTGAAGCCAGCAAAACCACCTGGTACCTGAGGGGTAATAATTGCGACAAATCATGGTGATTCCAATCAGCATATTACGATAAATATACATTGTACCAATACATGGTTTACACAATCATTAAGACTGAAAGATACACAGTACATGTGTACGATATGTACAATAAACTGAATTTGAGGGGCATGAAACAATTATATCTCTTAAACATATCATGAATCAAATCTCCATTTTTTTTAATGTAAAGTAAGCTTATTTCTTTTTTTGGCTAAATGATACTCTATTTCTTTTCGCTTTTTTTATGAACCTCTTAAGGAAAACAACAGTTGGTAATTCGTTCCTAACTTTACAAATATACAGGTAATACTTTACAACTAATACAAGGTATGTTATAAATTGGTCTGATAATGAACCAAAAAGTTTTACAAAATTAGTAGGTTTGAAATTATTAATGTGTTTTTCTATTATGTTTAATACATATCTCCAGATTGGGACAACCTTTTCACAGTCACAAAACAAATGAACCATTGTCTCTTCCTTTTTCTCACAAAATAATTGGGAAACCTTTCCTTTTAATTTTGAATAAAAAAGTATTTAAAGCTATAGTTTTATGAAAAACTTTAAAATAAAAATAGCGTAACCTAGTATCAATAGTGCAATGTGTACATTTTCTCAAATAATGTTGTCAGGGACTATTATTTGGCTATTCCAATATTCATATCTCTTCTCAGGGAGATGAGGCACATTTAATATTTCATAAGCATGCTTGGGTACTTTCTTGGCGGCATTCAAAGAAGTAACCAAAGAATCATGAATATTTAAATTACTCAAAGCACTATCTTCCAACCATCCATTGGGAATATTTCTTACTAAAAAATTCAATTTTCTTCTATCTGACTGAGGAATATCAAAATCTAAAATCAATTCTTCAAACAATTTATGACCAGGGAGGGGTGGGTTCAACAAGTCAGAAATTCCTAAAACATTTTTATCATATCAAATTTCATAATAAAAGTACTTTTAGGATTTCGAACGAATCATTCTATTAAACCACAATGTTTGACAAAACCCAATCTCAGAATATTTACAGTTGTAGGGTTCTAAAGTGGCATATTCCCTATAAATGTACCAAGTACATAAGGACTCAGTCACTTGTCCAAAGATCGTAAAATTGATTCCGGGGCATTTGCTTTCCGAAGAATTTTGGGGCCAAGCAAGGGCCAATATTTCAATAGATTTCCAGACAGAATCGTAACTTTCATCAAGCAAATATTTAACCCATGTCATTTTTTGAGCAAGAGCAAAAACCCATGGATCAATCATTTTAAGACCACATTGAATATAATCAAGAAAATTATAACTCATTTTGTTATTTCTTCTTCCAGTCTGGTACAGACCGCCGCTGGCGTATTATCGTACCTTACTAGATAAATCTATGTATCTACTTATTTGCTAGTTTCCCAAACTATGGCGTCATTCGAGAAAAACTAAGTCGGAAACGCGCATGCCCCTGCCCGCGCGCGCGCTCCCCGTCCACCAATCATGATCGCGCAGCCGCCATGCTCTTCCTCTTCCGAGCAGTCAGAGACAGAGTCTAGGACATGTTGTCAGACAAGGAGAGGGGCTGGAGGGAGGGACATAGGTAGATACATAGATTTATCTAGTAAATAACAAAATTAGTTATAATTTTCTTGATTTACAGCAATAAATCAATGTATCTACCTATTTGCTAGAATAGCACGGATAAAAACCCGGGTGGCATGTCCCAGGACGGGAAGAACGATAGAAGAACGATAGAAGGATGTGAAGGAGGTAGGGGAACGCCAAAAGGCAGCCCGCAAGATATCTTCCAAAGGAATACCCTGAAAAAACGCCCAGGAGGTAGAAACACTCCAGGTATCGTGCGCTCTTGGAGGATTCTCAGACAGAAGAGCCTCCGAACCCGCAGCTTGGATAGCCTCGACAATCCAACGGGAGATAGTCTCCCGTGACGCTGGGGAATAAGGGTGACGGGAAAAGAGAAAGAGCTGATCATCCTTACGAAAGACCTTAGTCCTATCCAAGTACCATTTGAGAGCCCTAACAGGGCACCAAGATTTATCCTCTTTGACAGAAGAGAATTCTGACAGAGGACTCAAGAACACTTCGATCGAGCCAGAAGAATCCGTCTGATTCTTGGCAATAAACGAAGGTCGAGGGACAAGACGTACACCTTGCCTTTCCCATCTGATATGCCCGGGCGCCGTAGAGAGAGCCTGAATAGTGCTTCTCCTCTGCCCAGAAGCAATAGCGACAAGAAAGGCGGTCTTAATCGAGAGATGGTGTAACGACGCTTTGCACAACGGCTCAAAGGGCGGTTTGGCCAAAGCGTCCAAAACCAAAGGAAGGCTCCACGCTGGTCGTTTTAAGAAGAACGACCTCAGCAAATGGGTCAAGAAGGGAGAGTTCGAAACTCCCGAACCATCAGAAAAACCAAGGTGAACCGCAGCAATAGCTGAACGGTATCCACGAATGGTAGAGATCTACCCTTATCGAAAAGGGCGATCAGGAAATCCGCAATAGCACCGACCGGGGCAGAACGGGGAGAACCCCCGTCTCCCCACACCAAGCATGGAAGGCTTCTAACCTCGAGTTGTAAACAGCTCGGGTAGATTCTCTTCTACTCTGGACTATGAACTGGGAGGCTCTCTCTGAGAGTCCTGCAGTCCTCGCATCCTCCCCGACAGAGGCCAGGCGGTCAAATGCAGAGCCGCTGGACGAAGGTGGGGGATCCCCGATAGGGGCTGAGCTATGAGGTCTGCTCTCCGGAAAGGGAGAGTGGCCGACCGTCCAGCAGAGACAGAAGAAGAGGAAACCAAGGTCTCCTCGGCCAACAAGGTTCTATGATCCTCCTGAATCCCCCCCAGGACCTGAGGAATTAAGGAGACCGGCGGAAAGGCGTAACCCCGGAAGTTCCCCCACTGAAGGGAGAACGCATCGAGGGCCCAAGCTTCCGGATCTCGCACTCGAGAGCAGTATCTCGGGAGGCGATGATTGAGAGATGTCGCAAACAGATCTATCTCTAGAGGGACCCAGACTGAACCGAGGTAATCGAAGACCTCTTGATTCAGTGCCCACTCGGAGGGAAGGCACATGTCCTGGCCGGGAACATAGGAGACGATCGGAATTACTCGGTGAGACCGACACCACCTCCAAAGCTTGGCGGTCAGATCGTTCAGAGTAGTGGAACGAGTCCCGCCTTGTCGGTTGATGTAGGCAGCAACAGAGGTGTTGTCCGTCAAAATCAGGACGGAGCAACCTACAATCATGTTCCCGAAAAGACGGAGAGACATGAAGACTGCCATCAACTCCAATACATTGATGTGGGGCAAGGTGCACAGGTGTGACCAGTCCCCCGAGACCACCTGGTCCGAACAATGGCCGCCCCACCCCAGAAGAGAGGCATCCGTCGAGATGGTGACTGACGGAAGGGGCGTGCGAAGAGACTTGCCTTGAAGAAGGAACGACTCTTTCGACCAGGGGATAAGCAGGCGTTTGATTTCCCCGGTGAGAGGAATCCACACCTTGAGAGAGTCTACACTGGGCTTGAGAAACTTCAGAAGATGAAGTTGGAATGGCCTCATATGAAGCCGACAGTCTTGGAGGACATCCACAAGGCTCGATAAGTGGCCCAAGAATTGGAGCCATCGGCCTGCCCGAACTCGACGTAAGAGACGAAGAGATCGAGCTAGTAAGACAATCGCTTGAACCCTCTCGCGACTGGGGCCAGCAACTTGGTTCACGATGTCTATTTCCGCACCCAGGTAAATGGGCCTGCGGGAAGAAGTCAACTCCAACTTGTCCCAGTTGACTATGAACCCTACTCTCTGTGTGGTACGGAGAAGTAGGTCCATGTGAGACACAAGGACGGACACAGAGCTCGCCACCAGGAGCCAGTCGTCCAGGTAAGTGAAAATTCTCAGACCGCGATACATGAGGAAAGCGGCTAGGGCAGAGACTACTCGAGTAAAAAATCGAGGTGCCGGTTGCAGGCCGAATGGTAAGGCTTTGAACCGGAAAGTTTCGCCTTGAAAGGTGAAACTTAGTATGTATCGGTACATGAAAGTAAGCATCTTTCTCCGAAGTCCACCGAAATGGCAACGTCTGACGGTCTGATAGCCGGAAGAAACTAGGCCAAGGTTTCCATGCGGAAACGCTCCCTTGGTATGAAGGTATTCATGACCTTCATATTCAAGATCATTCTGAGCTTCCCCGAGCGTTTGGGAAGTACAAAGATAGGGAGAGACACAGTTGGGGGTGTCTTGTACCGTTTCGATCGCGCCCTTTTCCAGCAGCTCTTGAATCTCTGTGGAGATGTGCTCTAGAAAAAGGGGCGAGAGTGTAGGAGGGTTGCGGCGGATGGCTCCGTGTGGGAGGGGCTCTGCGAGCTTTATGCAGAAGCCTCCTCGCACGATGGAGAGCACGAACCTGTCGTCGGTAATTTCTTCCCAGGCGGGAAGAAGTACTGAAGACGACCTCCTACCCTCTCCTCCAACGCTCGGTCATCGAACTCGCCGCGAATCGTGGGCCTTTTTCCTACCACGAGAAGAAGGCTCCGCCTTGGCTCCAAACTAGCGTGGAGCACTGGGTTGAACTTGCGGTGCACGAGTGGGCTGATAGCCGGAAGTGACACCGCGTCTAGGAGGTGGAACGTTAGCCTGAGCCTGCGACTTCGGAGCCGAGGACTTAAGGCGTTTGGAAGTTCCGCCGCCTGCTTGCGTGATTCAACTTCAAGTTGGATCGCCTAGGTCACCTTGCCTCCAAAGAGGTGTTGACCTGAGCAAAAGGGCAGAATGTCCGAATCAGACATCTGGAGTTCCTGGCCCCTAGCCCGAAGGGAAAGGAGCGTACCCAAGTAGGCAGTCAGTCTCAGGCCAGACCTGGAATGGACTTCCATCAGGTTCGGGAACTTCTCCGCTTTGGTGTAACTTGTACTCATAAGTTGACACCAAGCCTTCCACCTCATGAATGAGGTCACTGGAACAAGACTTTCTCGTAAAGAATCGAGAGTGTCTTGCTGGGAGAAGGTGAAATCCCTGGCCAAGGGACGAGCCTTACCAAGAAGGGAAGGAGGCTGAGAAGCGAAGTCATTGTAGACTCGCTTAAAGTCCTCCGTAAGAGGGATGCCCTTGGAGGGACGCTCACCTTTGAAAAAGGAGAGACGGATGTCCCGAATCGACCCGACTCGGCAAAAACGTGTCGGGAAGATATTTCTCCAGCAGGGCTTGAGTATCTACCGCCAGGGACCGAAAGGTCTGGGGCGTAACCTCAGCCTGTGAAGAGGCATCATCCTCCGAGAATCCCGACTGCGAAGCCTGATCCCAAGAAGGGCGGTTTAGGCAGTCCCAGGATTCCTCCCCAGGCGGAGCACCAAGTGCCGCTGGAAGGGGAGCAGCCCCGACCGGACGATCAAAAGCTGAACGTGGTCGGGAGAAGCCCGAAGAGGGGCGACAAGACTCATGTGTGTTGGAACCCAACAGCACTGAGCCGGATACCTGAGCAGAGGAACCGGATCCCAATCCACTGGAAACAGTGGTGGATAACCAAGGGAAAACCAACGTTCCTAGCCGGATAACCGGTAAAACCGGATTCGGGAACCGGAAAACCGGTATCCGAAAACCGGAAACCGAACCGGATCCGAACCGGATCCGGACCTGGGAGGGTACAGGTATCCCCCCTTCCCCCAGGGGGGGGGGGGGGGGGAGGGGTTGGAGTCAGGCGTGGTGGGGGTACGGACATAGAGTCCGACCAACCACTCTTCTCCACAATGATCTTCAGATAATTCAGAAGTGCATGGGAGACGCCCGACTCAGAAGAAGTAGTCGCCCTCGGAGGGCTAACCCGCTTCTTCTTGGCCTCCCCTGACACAGTTGGTGAAGACTCGGTCGATGTCGAGGGGAGAGAGTCCGCCCCGCCGGCCGGCTGGGCAGGACCCTGGCGCTTACGTTTCTTGGGCAGGCGAGCATGATTACCGCTCCCTTTACCCTTTTGAAACGGGCGCCGCTTCCGTAGTAAGCCCTGCACTGGGTACATTAGGAAGATCACGACTCCTTTTACTCTTACCCGCCTTGCTTGGATTAGAAGCGTGCGGAGAGACAAAAGGAGCCGACCCCTGAGCAAACACTTATAGGAATTTTTATGGACCTTTCTAAGGCATTTGATACCCTTGATCATGACATCTTATTAACAAAACTTCAGACATATGGAATTCGAGGTGTAACGCTATCTTGGTTCCACGATTATTTATCGGATAGGAAACAATATGTAGTATTTAATGGTACGTCATCCACTCCTTTATCAATTCAATGTGGTGTCCCACAAGGTTCAATATTAGGCCCCCTCCTTTTTTTACTATATATTAATGACATAAGTAACACATCCTCCTTATTATCCTTCATTTTGTATGCTGACGATACCAATATTTTCTATTCTCATGTTAACTTAAATACCCTGATCCACTTTCTCAATCAAGAAATTGCCCAAAATATCAACCTGGTTCAAATGTAATAAATACAAAAAACTAATTTTATTTATTTCAAACATGCCAATACTCGTATATTTGATTTTCCTTTAGCAATATCAATTAACAATATGCCCTTAGAAAGAAAACGATATACTAAATTTCTAGGTGTTTTCATAGATGAAAACTTGAATTGGAATCATCAATTAACCCACATAAAAACTTCGCTAAAAATATTGGTATACTTTATAAAACTAAAAATTATCTTCCGAAAAATACTCTTTTTATGTTATATAATACTCTCATATTGCCATATATTACTTACTGTAATTTAATATGGGCTAACAGTGCTAAAACAAATATTTACCCGATTTATATATTACAAAAGTAAGCTCTCAGAATCTGTTCTGGCTCTCACTATTTAGCTCATACAAATCCCATTTTTAGTCATTTCAAAACATTAAAAGTCTTTGATATTAATTCACTCCAAAGCTTACTTTTTATGTTCAAATACAGAAATAACCTACTACCGGACACATTTAATGATTTCTTCACACTTAATACGAATGTTCACTCATATCCCACCAGTAACTCCCTAAATTATCATTTGGTAAATCCTAGGCTATTTATTGCACATAAGACAATCCGACACCATGGCCCAGATTTGTGGAATTCACTTCCAAACTTTATAAAATCTTGTCAAAATCTTTTTGCATTTAAAGCTCAAGTTAAAACAAGTTTGCTATTAGAGTATAATAGTTCAAATTAGTTACAAAGGTTAAACCACATTTTAAATCAATAGTCCGTGTTCTGATAAATCAAATGATCTTTAGTTACCAAATTCACTGAAGTCCTGACTGATACATTTCATCAACACATTATTCATCTACAGACATCATTTTCATTTTTTTCATTTTCATCGTCATTTTATCACTTTCATGCATGTCACACTTTTCAGGTTTACACACTATACAAAAATCTAGATATGCGTATATTTCGTCTGAATAATTTCCTTATTTGTGCTATTACGTATATTACACTGATTTATTTGGGCTGTCATGTTTTCAAACTTAAGTTTATTATGGCAGTCCGTTTTCTGCTCTCTGAACTTCAATGCGTTGAATAATTTATAATTTATAAACCGAAATGTAATTATATTACTATAAATATGTATATTTTGATCACTTTATGTTCTTTTCATTTTATGTGAATGCATTGTTATATTTTCCCTGTTATTGTATGCTCTTATATGATTGCAGAAGAAAATAAATTCAAACAAAAAATCAAACAAACACATCTATGGCTAGAGAGCGAGAAGTGTCACTCGAGCGAGACGAACTGCGGGCTGGGGTACTGCCCGCAGTTTTATCGGCGAGAGGTATTGGCCTAGTGAGGCACTCACTCTCCCCGTTATACAAGTCTCTATCCCCGAGAGAGGTATTGGCCTAGTGCGGCACTCACTCTCCCGGTTTATCCCGCATGAGTTGGTTGTCAATACAGACGACGAACTCATCACGGGGCGAGCCTCACACGAGGTAGGCCCTAACTTACCTACAGTCGAAGCGATCCGGGGAAGATAACATTGGTGCGAGATGTAACCTCTCGCAGCCAACCCTCCCTGGAGACTTCGACATGGCTGAAAAATAAAGGCAAGCAAACAAATATAGAACTATATATGACAACAACCAACTCACAATACGGAGTGGGAATAAACTCCTATTACGGAGAAACACAACGTTCTGATTAAACCGCTTGTCTAAGCGCGTTGAATCAACCACCTACAGACACGGGGGAAGAGCCCGATGCAGTGTACTAGTACACCGTCTGTGAGTAATGCCCAGAAGGGGAAGAAAAACGGCAAAATAATTTGATTAAAATACCGTGAAGGAGGTTGACTTAGGAAAAGTCCTAAGAGATTTAAGAGATGAGATTTCTCATCCGCCAACAGTTTATAGTTTGTGTCATTCGTTTTAACTTTTCTTTATAATTAAGATCAAATATCAAACCCAAATCCAATGAAAAATTAACCCCCAAGGATTTAAACCCAGAGGTCTTCCATGTAATTCCTTGATTTCTCAAAGGAAAATCTTTACATCCTCTCTTTGACCCTATCCAAAGTGCTTCTGTTTTAGTTAAATTAATCTTACATCCAGAATATCTACCAAATTTGTTCAAAATATCAAACAGTAAGTCAAAAGAGTCTCTAGTTCCATCTACAAAACATACAGAATCGTCAGCAAATAAAGAAATTTTCACTTCATGATTATTTATCTTTATCCCATTTAACTGCTCATCCTGTCTTATTGATAAGGTCATAACCTCAATAACGAACAAAAACATATATGGAGATATGGGGCGGGCCCTGAAAAATACATCTTTGCATGGAAATGCGATTAGTTAAAAAAAGCTGGTCCTCTTCTTTATTTCTTTCTCTTTTTTGTAGCAGAATACTCAATACTAGTTCCAATTGTAACACAACTCAGGGCATCCCATTGAGTATTAGGGCTACAATCTAACTTTTCATGAATTTGTTTAAATTCAATATTCTGTTTTCTTTTAATAATCACTTTAATAAAATCTGCATCATGATGTATGTAATGACAATTAAGCTTCCAATAACCTCTACCTCTTAAGGGATGATTATCATTAAAATGAATTGGTAAGATTGAATACCTGGAGAAATTTTAGATTTTACACAATTACCAATAAAATCACTTGATACCAAAACATAATCCAATCTAGATAAAACTTGAGGTGTCTTTTGATGTCTGTATACTATCTTAGAGTTGGGTGAAAATGTCTCCAAACATCAACGAAATTGTATTCTTCCATGATATCAGAATTCATATTAATAACCCTAGCATTAGAATGTTGCTGTCTAGTACCCTAATAATCTAAGTGGCTTATTACTGCATTAAAATCTCCACCTATAATTGAAAAAGAATGATCAAATTTATCGATTTCTGCAAAAACTTCTAATAAGAAATCTGACTGGGTCATCTTTGTTTGGGGCATAAATATTTACTATGGTTACAGATATACCATTAAGAACAGCCTTTAAAATCTACCATTAGGATCACAAAAATATGAATTTACTTTGAATACAACAGAATTTCTTACAAGTATTGCTACACCTCGACTATTAGAAGAAAAACTTGCAAACCAGCATTGTTCTCCCCATTGGGATTTCCAGAATTTCTCGTCATTTTTAGCACAATGGGTTTCTTGTAGTATATTATATCAGATTCGATATTTCGCCAATAATGAAAGATTTTTCTTCTTTTCACAAAATCCTGAATACCCCTACAATTGAAAGTACCTAATTCCACTACCATTGTTCTTTAAAAGAAACATTATGAAAATACCACCAGTCCTTTGATTGTGGATAAAACATAAAGTGTATTGGTTGATCATCATACATATATTTAACCAAACTGTCAAAATCTGAAGACTAGAATAAGAAATGACATCAAAACACATCTTGTCACAAATAGCACAAAACAAGCAAAAATAAAAGAAAAGATAAAAGTAAAAAAAAAAAGAGAGAAGACACAAATACAGTGTTATTAAGGCAAAAATTGAAGAGCGCAAGTGCAAACAGTCAAGACTTCAAATCAAGACAAGTGCAAAATCATCTAGCTAAATAAACAAGTTAGGAACATACAGTACCAAATCTTGCTGGTAAAAATCAACAAATACACGTAGTAATGTCACATACTTTGATCCAAATAATTTCTAAGAGATCTCTTTAACAAAACAATGTAGACCAGAAAATGTTCTGACATCAATGAGATAAGGAATCAGAGACAGACAAAAAAGAGTTCAAAGTGTGTAGATCTATATTATGTCATGAACTTATGAAAGTCAGAACTTCTTAAGTATTTAGTTATTTTAGACCATGGGAGATCTTGTCCTCACTAAACAAAAATAAGCTTTCCTTCCTTGCTTCTGTAGGCCAGTCTAGCCGGGTACATGAAGAAAGGTCTCCTTCCCTCATCTTTCAGCCGATTTAGCTGATCCATCTTCTCCTTCCTCAGCTGCAGTATGCGTCGAGAAAAGTCCTCAGAAACTCAAAATTCTTGCTTCCTCTGAAGGAGCCCTCTGCTTGCAGTTTGGAAATGCACGCTTTTCGCACCTTCCCCTTGGTTGCGTTTGATGAAAAATCTATGTGGATGATTCTTGGCTTCGCTGCCTTCCATTCAGCTCCCGTACTGTAGGGGTGCGGTGGCACCGTTAAATAGCATAATCATCAACACCAACAAAATCACTCAGGAACGATTTCACTGTTTCATAGCAATTTTCCCTAGAAACTTCTGGGATACCATGTAGCACCAAATTGCTCCTTCTCGCGCGGTTTTCTAGGTCATCGATCTCCACCATCATGTCATCCTTTTCCTTCTTCAGCTTTTTCACTTCCTCTGATACTGTATCCAGCTGGATACAGCAGGCATTGATTTTCTCCTCGTTATCAACAGTTTTTTGCGCTACTTCGTCAAGCCTGTTTATTATCAACGAGTCTATGCGCTCCTCCAGCTTATAGAATTTGTCCAGGAAGTTAGCGAACCATTCCGGCGGGGGCGAGCTAGATCCGACGCCGAGCCCAACGGGCTGCGACACCATCGTCGCGTCGTTAACTATGTCCACGGCGCTCGCTTTCTTTGGTGGAGCTAATTTACCCTTTTCAGGTGTATCAAGAGGTCGTTTCATAGACATGACTTTGGTCAAACTACTCTATAAATAAATATCGACAGTACTACTCACTGAATAGAATCACCCGAACTTCTCTCCAACAAAGATTTGTGAAAAATGTGAAGGATCAGAAGAAAGTCATGCTTCCTGCATCAAGGTGAAGAGCGCCCTCCAGAAATGTATTAATTGTTGACAGAAAACGGTATGGAAAACTATGAAAATCACTAGATAGATTGGGAACTTAGACTCCGGATACACTTAAAAGTGTGTTTGAAGCCCGCCCAGAGGCCAGCCCAATAAGGCAGCCCCAAAAACGCAGGCTCTAAATGTTGGCCCCGTTTACAAAATCGTAAGAAAAGGTGGCCCCTAAAACCAGTCATCATAAGTGAAGATAGAAAACGAAGAAGGAATAACAAACTAATGCATAAGGAAGAACAGAAAGGAAAGACGAGAGAAATATGGAAAAAACAAATATATACACAAGAGAGAATATAAAGAGGAGACGACAAAAATAATTATCAAATACCTAGGAAAGAATGGAAAGAAAAAAATTAAAAAGGGTAAAAACAAAGAAATACAAAAAGAAAAACAGAAAATTAGTAAAGAGAAAACAAAGAAATACATGATATACGATAGAGAGAGAGCGAGCGAGATAAAGAGAGAGAGGGGGAAGAGAAGAAAAACTAACAGAAAAAGAAATACGGAAAACATGAGGAAAACCAAATAATACATAAGGAAATATATAAAACAAGAGAAAACAAATAAATGCATAAGGAATGATGAAAGCGAGATTTGAAAAATAACCCAAAGCAATATTATGAAAGATAAGAAAACAAGGGGAAAAATAAATGCATAAGGAATGATAGACAACGAGAAATGTGGAAAAGTGAGAAATACTCAAGGAAATACAGACATGAGAAGAGGAAAACAACGAGAATCATGAAGAAAGATAGAAAACAATAGAAACAAAACCACTAAAAATACATTAGGGGTAAAGAAAACAATAGAAAGAAAATCAAGAAATAAGGAATAAAACACTGAAAAAAAAGGGAAATAAGAAAAGAAAGAGAGAGATAATATAATAGAAAACATGAAACATAGATATTCAAAAGAAAATTGCGCGCACTTCACGTAGTTTTCGAGTCGGCCTTAGGCCCGTTGTCCGTTTACACCGAGCAGGGCCTGGTGGGTTCTCATACTGGGCCTGCCAGGAACGGGACTCATTCAGTCTGTTTACACCCAGCTCGGGGCGGCTCGCTGGCCATTTTCCCAGTGTAACAGACGTTTTATTCAATATCGAGAGTATATATTCCTTTTTTCCCCCGAGAGATCGAATTTCCTATACCTTTTAGCAATGTCATATATATCCAAAGGAGATTTTTTCTTGTTAATATATTTAAAATTGGAAATTAGAAATTTCAATAGAAAATACATAAAGTGAATGATTATGAATGAAGTCACCTAAAGATTTTGAGTAGGTGCATACACATCTATATACACAATAACATGTACATTATAACCTTGGAATAGGCATGAAGAGAAACTTAATGGTATCAAATTTTACAAGCAATTGAAGAGACTACGCAAACAAAAATATTTGTGCTCAATTAAGCATACTGTTTTTTACAATTAATGAGATAAACAAATTGACTGAAATACATTTAGGTCAAGTATTTGCATTTGAGCTTAATGAGGTTTGACCAAAACATTTTTAGTAATAGTCATATATATTAGTCATATATATATATATATATATTACCTTGAGATAATTTAACTCCTATTGCATGCAGATCCACTTCACAGAGCTTGCTAGCCAAGATCGATCGTGATTGGGTGATGTCTTTTTGTTTGGTCCTCCAATCGATAAGGATCTCCACCATAGCTTTTTTGAAGTTATTGAGATGCTTTGCGAGGATTGCTTGACTTGCCGCATAGGGGTACCCCAGAACACTGCACAGTTTTTCGTATTTGTCAGGTATTATGCCATCAGCAAGTGACATCAATTCGAACTCCATTGAAGGCTCCATTGTTCTGTGGAAAGATCATGACATAAATACAATAGTTTAGGCTGTAGTTTTCCTCCTATGGTTAGTATCTGATCCTATAAATGGTTCCTTGATAAGACCAATTGCTCATAATATATTCCACCGCTACAAGTATATTTCATTCCTATCAAAGTTTAACTTAAAAGCGATATATTTCATACTCTCCATGATCTTACTTCTTGAATATTTATTTTAAAAGTGAAGAAATATGTGTTACAACAGAAAAATAAATTAAAATTCAAACATGTACTGTTCACATTACAGATAATCCGCCTGCCGTACAAATTGAACGGGTATAACACACGTTTATTATTACACCGTGGAACATATTATTTTTTGTTGTTCCAAAGTAAGGCATAAATGCACACTAAATTATTGTTGAGATCCAGTAAGAGAGGCCTTAAACAAAGAAATATAATCAAAAGAGAATTACACATGTTGCCCTTTCTAACTCTGAAGTTAATTATTTGTTATTTCGGTAGAAAAAAATAATGGTACGATCTCTTTAATTAAATGATAATTCAACCATTGTAATAAGTGAATTTGTGTGTAAGAACAAAGTTTGAAAAAATAAGACAAATATGAAAAATGGGATCGTTCAAACCTATACAAATCTTAAACTGGCTTTGTATGCACGGTCAACTCTCCGGTTTCTCGTGCAAAAACATTTCAGTAATATCCGGTTTTCTCCTAAGGAGCCTTTCCCCTCGGCCTCAAAAGATATCGAAGATTGCATATTGATTTCTTTCAAACTTTCACCCATCTGCATGGTTATCTGATTTCTCTGATTTCTTTCAGAGCAATTTGATATCGAAGTCAATTGGATTTCAATCAATATGAAGAGGTGGCTGGCTAGATGGGGGTATTTGCTTTCATCAGACTGGTTTTATTTTATCTCCTTTGTGTGTGCGTGTGAGGGGTGCAGAGATAAGCTTTTTTTTAGCAGGTAAATCGTTTTTTAAACATTATGAATCTGGATTTGAAGGTTTGCATGGTGAAGTTGTAATTCAGAAAAAAGGTTTGCGGTACTACCATGTGAGTTGGAATAACTCCACGTTCCGGTCAGAATGCTGTGGCCGTCGTCAGGATAATAAGAAGAGCGAATATATCAGCAGAATTTATATATGAAGCGGTAGAAATTCTACAGCTTCACAACTTGTTTGTAATGTTAGGCAATTCATTTTTAAAAATCAGCTTCTCGTCAGAAGCAGAAAACAATAACTCTCTTCCATTTCTTGATGTTTTGATCACCCACAGGCCTGACGGTTCACTCTCCCACAGTGTTTACCGTAAACCTACCCACACTGACCGCTATCTCAACTTCCGATCTTTCCACCATCCGTCCGTCAAACGTTCGGTCTCCAGTTCCCTGATCAGGAAAGCTCACAACGTCTGCGTCTCAATCAGCCTTGACAACGAGTTAAAACACATCAAAGCAGCCTTAGTTAACAATGGTTTCCCTCCTCAGGAAATCTGTCAACAAACCCCATTCTCCCCCCACCAACCAGGCACATCTCGTCCTGCACTATTCCCTACACAGCTCATGTCTCTCACCGCATTCAACGAATCCTGCAGAAGGCTAACATACGGGTTTTCTTCAGCTCTAAACACAAACTTCACAAGTCTCTCTACACACACAAAGACACAGCTTCTCCCGACAGCAAACCAGGAGTGTACCGCATACCATGTTCCTGCGGTCAGGTCTACATCGGAGAGACTGGGAGGGACATCAAATCTCGCATAAAGGAACACCGTGCCATAGGTCACTACGACCAATCTGCCATTACCAATCATTCTGTCACTCTTGATCACCAGATTCACTGAGAAGACACCAAACCTGTAGCCCCGCTTCCAACTGGTACACCAGGAAGGTCCGTGAAGCTATCGAGATTCACAGACATAACACAGTTACACAGGACAAGGGTTTATAGATCAGCGACATTTGGTTTTCACTCTTCCAATAATAACTAGTGTTATATTTTTCCGCAGATATTCAACCGTAATTGCTTTCTTCAACAGAATTTTGTGTTTTTTTACTCTTTCTGATTTCGTCATCACCCCTTTTTTCCACAGGTTGTACATGTTTACCATTGTTCATCACCTTTTCCTCCACAGGCAACTCCTGATGTCATCATTTATCAACCCTTTTCCACATGTATTTTAACCACAATTTCTTTCCTCAACAGGATTTCATGTTTCTCTCCTGAATTTGTTCATTTACCATTGTTTTTTTCACCTTTCTCACCTTTCTCTCCACAGGCAACACCTGTCCACTTCATTCATAACATTTATTATATTCATCATTAGGTATACTCATTCTGATGTCATTATTTCACCCTTTTTTCCACATGTTTGTCTTAACCTTAATTTCTTTCCTCAACAGGATGACTTGTTTCTCTCTATAGATTATCTCCAACAGGATTTCATGTTTCTCTCCTCAATTTGTTCATTACCTTTGTTTTTTCACCTTTCTCTCCAAAACCACACCTGTCCACTTCATTCATAACATTTATTATATTTATTATTAGTATACTCCATCTGGTGTCAATATTCCACCTTTTTTTCCTATGTATGTTTTAACCTTAATTTCTTTCAACAGGATGTCATGTTTCTCTCCACAGATTATCTACTGTCCTAATCCCCCTTTTGTTTTCAGCTTATCCAGCGGTTAATTGGTTTTCTTAGTCCTATTGTTCACTAATAAATGTTGTGAATGAAGTGGACCGGAGTGGCTGTGGAGCGAAAGGATGAAAAAAAAACAAAACAATAAAACATGATAATGAAAAAATTGAGGAGAGAAACATGAAATCCTGTTGGAGATATTCTGTGGAGAGAAACAAGTCATCCTGTTGAGGAGAGACATTAAGGTTAAAACATACATGTGGAAAAAAGGGGTGAAATAATGACATCCTAATGATGAATATAAAACAACAAAACAAAGGTAATGAACAAGTTGAGGAGAGAAACATGAAATCCTTCCAACTGGTACACCAGGAGGGTCCGTGAAGCCATCGAGATTCACAAACATAACACAGTTACACAGGACAAGGGTTTACAGATCAGCGACATTTGGTTTTCACCCTTCCAATAATAACTAGTGTTAACATTTTTTCCGCAGATGTTCAACCTTAATTGCTTTCTTCAACAGAATTTTGTGTTCTTTACTCTTTCCGATTTTGTCTTCACCCCCTTTTTTCCACAGGTTATACAGGTTTACCATTGTTCATCACCTCTCTCCCCCCACAGGCAACTCCTGATGTCTTCTTTTTATCAATCGCTTTTTTCCACATGTATTTTAACCACAATTGCTTCCCTCAACAGGATTTCATGTTTCTCTCCTCAACTTGTTCATTACCTTTGTTTTGTTGTTTTATATTCATCATTAGGATGTCATTATTTCACCCCTTTTTTCCACATGTATGTTTTAACCTTAATGTCTCTCCTCAACAGGATGACTTGTTTCTCTCCACAGAATATCTCCAACAGGATTTCATGTTTCTCTCCTCAATTTGTTCATTATCATGTTTTTTTGGGTTTTTTTTTTTCACCTTTCTCTCCACAGCCACTCCGGTCCACTTCATTCACAACATTTATTATTAATATACTCATTCTGGTGTTAATATTTCACCTTTTCCATTTGTGTGTTTTAACCTTAATTTCTTTCCTCAACAGGATGTCATGTTTCTCTCCACAGATTACCTACTGTCCTAATCCCCCTTTTTGTTTCCAGCTTATCCAGAAGGTTAATTGGTTTCTTAGTCCCATTGTTCACTTGTTTTCAATGTTTCTTTTCAACGCAGGACTCGTTTGATGTTACTTATCCTTTCAATGCAGGTATTTTGATGTTATTTATCCTTTCAATGTAGGTACTTTGATGTTACTGTTACTATTTCTTTCTATACTAATTCCGTTTTAATAAGTGAATTGCTACTTCATATATAAATTCTGCTGATTTATCCGCTCTTCTCATTCTCCTGACGACGGCCAGAGCATTCTGACCGGAACGTGGAGTTATTCCAACTCACATGGTTGTACCGCATACATTTTTCTGAATTACAAATTCACCATGCAAACCTTCAAATCCTATATTAATATAAAAGAACGTTGTCTCCTTGAGACAACAACTCCTAAAATTAACTAATTATATATTATATTATAATATCAGCTATCTAATGGCATTAAATAGTGAGGACAGTGCTATGTGAACAAAATATCACTTTTTAATCTTCATCGTGATTATGCAAGTAAGCTAGAAGGAGAGGAGCTTGCAAAATACCAAGTAAAAGCTTGATGATGAAAGAAAATTCCTCCTTTTCAAATAGGCATTTACTAATCTGGCAAGTTTTTCTGGACAAGAACAAAACCTTTCCTTTTGATGCCGAGTAAACTTCGAATAGGAATGTAAGCGTTCGCTGGACTGGGAAAGCGACCGCTGGCAAGAAAACAAGCTTCTGCTTTTTTTTTTGCTAGCAACTACATGATTCAGGCGCGGCTCTACACCCCAATTAACGTCTTTGTAAAGTCGTCAAAGCTTTTGAATTCCTAACGGCTATCGAAGCCCTCCGCTGAGCGAGGAGCAGAAATCCTCGAAAATTCACATTCTCGTATCTCCCCCATTCGGGCCTTAAATATCAGGAGTATTTTTTGAGATGCGAGTATTTTCCTGTTTCAGAGGGCCGAGAAATGAGGTTTTGTTTTTTCCCGACACAAGTCTGGGACGAAATGAATATGCAAACAAATAACATATTGCTAAACTTTAAACTCCAGTCTCACTCCCTGGGCAGTTTCAAGTTTGCGCAGTTAGTAGTTTTGTGTAAAACTGCCATCAAAAATCGAAGACTTAACGTGAAAAATACTGAAATCCTTGCAATCTGATTGGCTGAGAACAAATTTGTCGGTAACAATCACTGACAAGACACGCCCCCTGTTTAGCATACACTCGAGTTGAAACCAGCCTGCATGCACCGCTATACGTGGGACTACACGCGAAGAACGGTAGAGGGTTCATGAATGCATTGCCTTCAATTTTTCCCGACATAACCGTTCGACGGATGATTATGAAAAGATATTTCGAGGATCCCCTCAATATACTTTGAATTTTCATATGTGAAAGTTTTGATCTTGCGCAATGAGAGCAAATATGAAAAATAATGCTACATTTTCAGACTTAATATGGCTCCTCATTTCTTCAAGTTTTCACAAATTAAACAATGATTTGACTACGAGTGATACTAATTATGGGTTAGAGCAACTCTTATTCTGGAATTTGACGTTTAGTTCATTTCATTTAGTTGTTTCTAGGGCGAGATTTCACAATTTAGCTGAGACTCTTCGGTAGCGGTTTTACGTAAACAACTTGTTTATTTTATGCAAATTAAGCAGGAAGGAGCGAAAGCTTTTGGGCAGTTAATCGCAGTGTAGAGCCGCCACTGGGTTGGAATATCTGAAAATGCAAGCAAAAGGTTAGAAAAGGCATTTGCTAGTACTTTAATATTCTTTATCTATACGGGTCATTGTTCTTACGGTTTAAATGTAGTCAACGTGGCTTTATATCAAAAAGTAAGATTTGTTTTTGATTTTGTGATAGTTAAGAGGGAATACGATAAATAGTCAAAACCCGATTCGACTATTGGGTTTTTTACAGACGTGTACTAATTTGTAAAATCAGCACTGATTTTCTTATTTACTATATAAATCTATATACCTACCTATTATGCCTGTAGTCTTGACTACGGGACCCCTTCGAGAATTTAACACACATGAGTCACAATATTGTGCGCACCCCCCGTAATCCTATTGTCCCCTTCGCCACTCACGCGCGTCAACACGCTACGGCCATCTTCCTCTTTTGCGAGCAAACCCAAGTAGAAACATGTTGCTTGCAAGGTGAGGGGAAGGAGGGAGGGTCATAGGTAGGTATATAGATTTATATAGTAAATAAGAAAATCAGTGCTGATTTTACAAATTTACTGCAATAAATCATATATACCTACCTATTATGCCAGACCAGCGCCAACTTAAAGACCGGGAGGCATGTTTCGAGCAGAAGGGAATAGGATTACACCAAAGACTACAAAGAAGACACAGCGGCCTTCAAGGTGGCTGACGCAAACAAAGCTTCACCTGCGGGAACATCCCTAAGGTAGCAAGAAATGAAGGAATTGGGCGAACGCCAATAAGCAGCCTTCAAAATATCAACAAGCGCCACACCTTGAAACAGAGCCCAAGAAGTGCTGACACTACGAGTATCATGAGCACGAGGCTTACTGTCGGATAAAAGAGCCTCTGTGCCAGCGGCCCTAATAGCTTCAACGATCCATCTAGAGATGGAATCAAGAGAGGCAGGAGAAAAAGGCTCTCTAGTGATCAGGAACAACTGATCATCCTTACGATAAGACTTAGTCTTATCAATATACCATTTGAGAGCCCTTACAGGACACCAAACTTTGTCCTCACGCACCGAAGAAAAGTTAGAAAGCGGACAAAGAAAAATCTCAACAGGGCCAGAGGCAGCTGTCTGATTCTTGGCAACAAAAGAAGCCCTAGGAATCAATCTAACGCCTTTTCTCTCCCAGCGAACATGACCAGGAGTAAGACAGAGAGCATGAAGAGTACTGCGCCTCTGCCCAGAGGCAATAGCTACCAAAAAAGAGCGTCTTAACCGTAAGATGATGAAGCGAAGCTTCACCTAACGGTTCGAAAGGAGGTTTCGCCAAGGCCTCCAGGACCTTAGGCAGACTCCAAGACGGCACTAACTTAGAAAAAGAAGGTCGTTTCAGAAAGAACGAACGAATCAAACCACTTAGTAGCGGGGAATTGGAAATCCCCGAACCATCCGAGAAACCCGAATGAATGGCCCCGATCGCCGAACGGTAGCCTCGGATAGTAGAGATAGATCTCCCTTTGTCAAATAACGAGATTAAGAAATCCGCAATTGAACCAATAGGAGCCTTAGAAGGGGTTTGATTTCTCTCTTTGCACCAAAGGAAAAAGACCGAGAGACGGGAATTGTAAATTTCCCTAGTAGAAACCCTACGACTGGACATTAAAAAGTCCGCGGCTCTATCAGAGAGACCCGACTGTCTTGCAGATTCCCTGACAGGGGCCAAGCAGTCAAATGAAGAGACTCCGGACTGTGGTGAAGAATCCCCGATAGGGGCTGTAACACCAGATCCGCTCTTAACGGGAGAACGAACGGTTGAGCCCTTAGGAGGCTCATAAGTTCTGGAAACCAATTCCTCCTGGGCCAAAAGGGAGCTATTACGAGCACCCGCGCCCGATCTTCCCTGATTTTCCGCAAGACACGCGGAATCAGTTGGAAGGGAGGAAAGGCGAATCCCTGAAGGTTCTCCCAGCTGAGGGAGAAAGCATCGAGAGCCCATGCTCCCTGATCGCGAACACGGGAGCAATACTTCGGCAGCTGGTGATTTAGCACCGACGCAAATAGATCCACTTCCAGTGGACCTAGGCAACTGCGAATGCGGCAAAATACCTCCGGATGGAGCGTCCATTCCGATGGAAGATACCTGCCCCGAGACAGAAAATCCGCAATGAGGTTTTCCCGACCGGGGATGAAAGAGGCCACGGGTGTGATTGCCATGCGACGACACCACCTCCACAGCTGAGCTGCTAGGGCATTCAGGGCAACCGAACGAGTGCCTCCCTGCCGATTGATATATGCCGCCACAGTAACATTGTCCGTGAGAATCAGAACCGAACGACTGAGAAGTCGACTTCTGAAATGGAGCAAGGTCAACAGAACTGCCATAAACTCCAGGACATTGATATGAGGAAGAGTCCCAAGATGAGACCAATCCCCCGCAACCGTGCTGCCGTTGCAGTGTCCTCCCCACCCCAACCGAGAGGCGTCCGTCGAAACCGATATCGACGGAAGAGGGGCAGAGAAGGACCTGCCTCGCGCGAGAAACACCTCGCTCGTCCAACAAGAGAGAAGAGACTTGAGACTGGTACTGGAATCCAGACCAAAAGAGAGTCTTTTCCCGGCTTGAAGAACCTGAGGAGATGTCTCTGAAAGGGTCTCATGAGGAGCCGGCAGTCCTTTAAAACATCGACTAGACTGGCTAGATAACCTAGAAACTGAAGCCACTGTCTGGCCGAGACTCTTCTGGCCAGCAAGAGCTTGCGAGCCGCAGAGACAATGGTGAGAATCCTGTCTCGACTGGGCCGAGCCAACTGATTCCTTATGTCTAACACCGCCCCCAGAAAAACTGGGCTGCGAGTGGGAACTAACTCTGACTTTTCCCAATTTATTAGGAAACCTAAGTCTTGAGTAAGATTGACGAGCAAACTAGTCTCGTCCAACAAACAATCGCGCAACTCCGCTAGGAGAAGCCAATCGTCCAGGTAGCAAAAATAGCCGAAGGCCGCATCGCCTCAGAGAGGCTGCCAGCACGGCTACAACCTGAGTAAGAACCCGAGGGACTGGGCACAGCCCGAAGGGAAGAGTGCGAAAACGATAAGTCTCTGAGAGGAAGAAAAAACCCAGAAGATCGCGCAAAGCGCGATGAACGGGAAAGTGGAAATACGCATCTTCGAAAACTATCAAGACCGCGTAGTCCTTCCTCTTGATCAACGGGAGAATGGAGGTCAGAGTCTCCATCCGAAAATGTACTGAAGTTTTCCCGAGCGCTTGGGAAAAACAAAAGTCGGAGAAAGGGAAAAAGACAGCCTGTGAGGTGACCGAGTTCCTATAGCACCTCCGGGGAGCGGGGCGGACAGATCTATGAAGAATCCGTCTCGTCCGTCAAAGAGAACAAAAGCGTCCCCGGAGATGGCCTCCCAAGCGGGGAGAAAGGAACGAAGACAGCCACCAACCAATACTCTGCGACGGTACATGACCGAGGCAGCTGCAGTGGAAAACTATGACCACTGCAAACCAAACATGACGCTCAAAAGAAGCACCGCTTCAATGCGTCCAAAATCCAGCTAGAAATCCTCCGCAAGAGAAAAACGCTCGGAGGAATCCCGCTGCCTGAACCCAAGCAAAGTCGAACCCTGCGCGCGGGTTGACTAAAAGTCAGGGAAAGTTTAGAACAAAGCAATCGCTTCTACCCCACAAAGGGAGAGCAACTAAGGCTCTGCCTGCCCCAGCGATTCGGAAACCGAAGCTTGAGAGGCCGCTTCCAAATCCGCCTGAAATGATCGTGACAAAGAATCATGAACAAAGGCCGAAACGGTCGGATTCACGCATGGTGATAGTGTTCAAAATATTTGTAATCATAGAAAGAAATAAAAAAAACATGAAAGAACGTTATCTCCTTGGTAAATTTTTTTAAACAGTAGATAAGGGGAACTTTCGGGTACGGTATAAAAGTTTCGGCAACTCCTGTGGTTTTATATTTTATACTCGTTGAGAATAAGCATAGTGACATTAGAAATACAAGACCTATTTTGGACAGCATTTATTTCCGACTTGAATGAATGATGACATTTCAGAGTTTGGTATCATTGCAGGGTGGTCTTTAAAACATGGCATGCATACAGAAATATGAATTTACATACATGATAACATATATGTCCAAACAGAGGAAGATAAGTAGATAACGACATTTTCGATATTTCATGCCTTAAACTGAGGATACATAGTTTGGTATTATAATCAAAATCCTTCATACTGATAACTGGTAGACCTCAAGTTGATCCTATTTTATCTGCTATCCAATCGGAGCGGAACATTCGACTATTTTAGAGGGGCGCAATGGTACATTTATCCAACCTCACAAATTTTCGGCATGACAAAATTAACTGACTTTTCAATCAATGTGACGAGTTATTTCCAAGTTAAATTAAAATATATTGCTCTTAAAACATCATGAATTGTGAATGATTTTATTGCTAACATCTCTTGTTATGATTAAATTTTCAAGCCAACCTTCAATAGTGAATCAAAGGGAATATTTGGCCTCGTGTCAAAGTCAATAAAGTGTAAAGCCATTCTTAAAGTATGTTTTAAAATTATATCGGAAATCCCTTCAAAAAAAAAAGCCATTAACATGATTAGCTTATGTATGAACTATAAAAAAGAGGATGTCTAAAAATAATTAATCAAGACTAGCGTAGTCGAATTTGTTAGCAAGTTCAAGTTTTCAAGTTTTTATTTTGTCTTTCAGAAAAAACATGTAACAAAGCATAGAGTGTAATCATAACAGTACAAGAATTTTCTTCTAATACACAATTTCAGAAGTATACAAAATAAATAAAGTGAAGAAAGACGAGGAGACCTTGGTTGAAGCACAGCTTGTTGATTTAAGGTCCCTCAATTGATATGACAAAGATAACTGGTTCATGATTTCAAAAAAAAAGAAAAACAAACAAACAAACAAAGAAAAGAAGTGTATAAATGTGAAATATATACAGCTATTTACAAAATACACCCAGAAAACAACTACCCAATGATGCATCGACCACAGCATGGACCTAATGATCCAGGTTCTTGATCATAACTACCATACTCGAAGATGCGCACATCCCCATCACACCAGGTTAGTTATAACAAACATCGTGTGTGTGTGAAATAAATGTCATATGAGCAGGAACAGCCCATCCATGGCAACAACAAAATACAGGCCCAAGCTCATCGATACATCGATGAGTTATTACTCTCTGGGTGCATAAGGCAAGCAGGAATACAGTTTATGTCGTATTTACAAATGGATGCAAAGAAGAAGAGGAAGAAAAGGGATTCATGAAGGAAGAGAAATAGGATAGAGAGTAGAGTGAGGGAGAGAGCACTAGGAATATAGGAAAAGAAAGAAAGCAGACATAACTGACAACATGAAGAAAGGAAGGGGAAAAAGAAAGAAAACAAAAGTGGAGAGAAGCTGGCAAAGGAGGGAAGGGGAAAATATTCAAGTTATACTACGATACTATAAAGAATAATTACATATATCAGTATATTTATATTAATGTGTCATCCACATACTTGTCAAGTAAATATAACTTGAGTCCACGATTAAAAACTAAGATGCTTGGAGCATCTGTTACTGTAGACTGAAGTGAATTCCAGAACCTGGGGCCAGTGGACATTATAGTTTTCAGAGTGAACGTTGTCCTTGCATATGGTAAATGGAGAGCAGAAGCCTGTCTTGTATTATGGCTGTGAATTTGGTTATTTTTTCTAAAGATTTGAACAAGGACAGGAGGGAGGTCCCCCTAGTGAGTGTTAAACATGAACATACCAAGATGCATTAGCTCGCCCACTTCTCTCACTTGCAAGTATCTATAAATTCACTGTAGTGGTGTTAATGACACTTCAGTTAATATTTATTTATTTATTTATTATGGTATATGATGATTGACATTGGGGGGGGGGGGGGGGTTATTTTAAGATTCTGGGGACCGACCATTAACGTCATCATCCGAAACACGTGACTCCAGGTGGATTACAGGTGCACGCCACAACGCCCAGTTGAGCATCAAAAACTCTATGTATACGCTAAATTCCATGTTTTTTATGAATAAGTGCACAGTTAGCTTACTACTCGGCTAGACTAATTTCCCGTGTCAACATGAGCTATGCTGCAGCTTGTCGACCCAATTTTCGTTGAGGAGCGGTCCAATCAACACGCATCTACAAAACTTAACCCTTTAATTTGCATATGAATCTGTACAACTTCCTTTGTAGTTTATCCAACTAGAAATCGTTCCATGCAAGACGACTCCAATGTCATGAATATTCAAATTAAGCGTCGTCAGTTGTCTTCTTATATACACCAATCAGCTGCGTCGCCTCTGCCATGTCTGCTGCCGCACCCTTTGATTTGCATGTGAATGCGGATAACTTGCAATTTATTTTAATATATTGGAATCGCCCTGTGCTTCTTGGTTGTTGAAGATCTGTTTTTTACAGACATGTATCAAGTCTGGGACCGACCTATTACGTCACCATCCGAGGTTGTGATAGTTGCCTCAATCTTTATGAATATTCATATCAATCGCTACCAGTGTTCTTTTATCAGCCACACATTTTGATTCGCATGTTATTTTCTGCATCATGACTATATGATTAAGAAGCCCTGTTGGAAGTACGTGAACTCTTACACTAAATATGTTAGTTCTAGATGCTATCCAAGAATTTAAGAAGCAAAATAAGAGTGTATACTTACTTTCAAATTGTCTTGTCTTGACAGGTGTAAAAATCAAAATGTCCAATTTGTGCTTTCTGATCCAATGAAAATTTGTTTCTGATGATAATGGTCAAATTATTGCAGCCATTACTCCAGGATGGTATGATAAATAGCTGTGCTGCAAAACGAAGTGATGGGTTTCCTGGTACTAGTATGTCGTCGAACTGATGACTCCAACTAAATTCAAAAGATTATAGTTGGAGATCCGACTGAAACTTCCACTTACACCACTAAGTTCCAGAATTAGTTTATTTTAAAGGACATATATTAAATTTAGTTAAAAGGCAAACGTGTCTTTAAATTCCACGTTCTGTGTCTGGATATAGAGAAGGCTTTTGTTTTTCGCTTCGGTGAATAACAGTGCTGCATGAAGAAATGACGAATAGTCTTCTGGTCCGTATAAAATTGATGAATCCAGTGTCATATAAAACTATATTCCTCCCAAGGAGGGTGTATGCTTTTTAGTGTCTTTGTAGAAAAGAAGTTTAATCAGGAATACATGTAGATGAGTTCGGATATCTAATAGATAACTGCCTAATTCTTAAAAAGTCTAATTCTGCACGTTCAAAACTGTCACTAGTCTGCGCTTAAATCTAGTATTCAGAGCTCCCGATGTGGATCTGTCGCCCTTCCAAATGCAAATTAAATTTCAAACTGACTGCAAATGGCAATATCATATTTTGGGGTGATTTGTTCCGCTTCTAGTAGTAACCCAACGAAAGATTATGAAGAGGCCATGGAATTCTTTTGTGCTTTCTAACCTTTAACCTTGATGACGTGCATTAAATGTAAACAGGCATTAGAAGAGAGCAAGGAACAGGAATGCAATGTATTGCTTTCTATCTTCTGTACAGAAAGTACCACTTCTCCTACCAACGCCGGAACCACTACCATCACCATCGGTAAAGAGATAACGAAGGAATCTAAATGTATAAAATACAGGCCGTTTAAGAGGTTTAATGAAAATGGATTTAAGCGAGATTTATGCAATATGGATTGCAGCTTTTGGGGTCAAAATAATGATATTAATGTTCTATGAGGAAAATGGAAAATATCTTCATTAAATATTGTTGATATAATATCTTTCAAGACACGTAGAATTAAAGGTCAAGTCCACTTCAATATCAAGTTGATTTGAGTAAAATTAGACAAGCATTTTGAAGTTTTGCATTATTTCATGAAACAGTGATATGCATATAGCATATGCATATGCAAATGAGTGAACCGATGATGTCACACACTCACATTTCCTTATGTATTTTATTATATGAAAGTTCAAATATTTTAATTTTCATAGATGTGATAATAAAGAATCCCGTCCTTGTATGAAAATAATTTACAATAATGATGATTTTACTTGTTCCATATGGAGTCAAACCATGTTTTACATCACTGAAGCAAAAAAAAAATGAAATATATGATATTTCATATAATAAAATACATAAGGAAAAGAGAGTGCATGACATCATCGGTTCATTCATTTGCATACCGCCCATGTTATGCATATCACTGTTTCGTGAAATAATGCAAAACTTCAAAATGCCATAACTTTCATATTTTACATCCGATTTCAATAAAATTGTCACTGTTATGCTTGTTTAAATTTACTCTATTTATTCCAGTCAACTTGATATTAAGGTGGAATTGGCCTTTAAAGAAAAACATACGCCTTGAATTACAAGTGATATACGGGATATTATGATACACCGAGATCAGAAGTTGAAGAAATTCATGAAATCAAATGCTGAAGTTGATTGGGTCATGTATAAAAAAAGACAACTTAGAAATTAAGTTAATAGATTAGTTAAGTCAAGTAAAAAGAAATATTTTTATAAAAGAATTTTCGATTGTAAAAATGATAAGAGTGAATTATGGAAATATATTAAAAAGATACTACCTGCTAAAGGTAAACCTTCATTAAATAAAGTTGTAGTCGAGGGAAATGAATTTGATGACCCGGTGTATATTGCAAACCATTTTAATGATTGTTTCATATCAGCCAATAAGGACTTAACTGCTAAGCATTCCCGTATTATTGCGTCGCTGAAGCAGCACCGATTCGGCAGCGCTATTAAGGACACCGCTATACATGTTTTGAATCTTTCCGATTACAAGCTCTCCGAAACTGAAGAATTTGTGCTTGCGCACGGGTTCAATTTCGGCATACCCAAACCTCACATTAGCCGTGAAGAGGTGTTTGCGGAATTCGAACTCCTCTATTCACAGCTAATGCGGCACAATCCTACTTGCAAGGATGACGCAGCTTCAGCCAAGGCGCGTTTGGCTGATCTCGCGCACTCGTATTGTGGCATACCCAACGACATGTCCGATTTCCATATGACGCGTGAATGTATGACGGCTGTGCGTGGTCTTAGATCTAACAAAGACATTCACATTTGTAAACCCGACAAAGGCACCGGTGTTGTTCTTTTGAATAAGCGTGATTATGTTGGTAAGATGATGGATGTTCTTGATGATGATTCCAAATTTCGGTGCATTGGTCCTGCATGTAGTCACGATCGGACCAGTTGCCTCGAGGGTAGGTTGCAGCGCTACCTGCTAGATTTGCGTAAGAATGATCAGCTAGCACATAATATTTATGACAGGATCCGCCCGCATGGCTCTCAGCGCCCCCGTATGTATGGCTTACCGAAGACACATAAAGCCAATACCCCGCTCCGCCCTATTCTCTCCATGACTGGTTCAGCACAGCATGAACTGGCTAGGTGGTTGAGTGAGCTCCTGCAACCTGTGCTTGAGCGATACTCAACCTATGCAATTAAGGACTCTTTTACATTTGCTCGGTCGATTCGTCAGATGGTAATTAGTGAATCTGTCTCTTTATGTTCATTTGATGTCTGTAGTTTGTTCACCAACGTGCCACTAAAGGAGACCATTGATATCTGTGTCTCCGCCCTCTACCATGGTGATTTGGATGAACCTCCTATCTCTGAATCCGTGTTTGTTGAACTAATGAAACATGCTACAAGTGCTGTCGAGTTTAGCTTTAATGATATCATGTATTTGCAGATCGATGGTGTTGCTATGGGTTCCCCGTTGGGCCCCGTGCTTGCTAATATCTTTGTTGGCTTTCATGAAGCTCGCCTTCATGAAAACATTGATCCTAGCCTTACCCCGCTCACCTACTTTCGTTACGTTGATGATACCTTTGCTATGTTTGATTCAAGCGCTGCGTGCAAGGACTTTCTTACACAACTCAACTCGCTTCATCCGGCGCTTTGGTTTACATGTGAGATGGAGCAGTCTAACGCGCTTCCATTTTTGGATGTACTGGTTGAGAAGAGTGACGGCAAACTTCTCACGTCCGTATATCGTAAACCTACGATTATGGGCCAGTACACGCGATGGGATTCGTACAGTGCTACATCGTATAAAACTGGTTTGATTAATAGCTTAGTGTGTCGCGCCTTGCAAATTTGTTCTCCGTGTAAGCTCAATCCTGAGCTTCTTCGCATCAAGCAAATCCTACGAGACAATGGCTATCCGGAGCTTGTCATTGATCGCGTTGTGCAGCGTACTATTGATTCGCGGACTCGCCCTGTGTATGGGCCCAATAAATGCCCGGTCTACCTCAAATTACCTTGGCGAGGTAAAGTGTCTGATAAGTATGCGCGCGATATTAACCCCTAGCGGACCGTGGGCGGTTATATCCGCCCGGGAGTTATCCTTACAGCTGGCCGTGGGCGGCATCTGCCGCCCGCCAACTATCATCACATTTAACATCAAATGTCAAATTATTGCCAAAATATTGTAGTTTTCTAAATACATGAAAAGCTTCATTGTTTTATAAACTTACGATTTCGAGTCAGTTTGATATGGGGTTACATTCGAATTTAGTGCGAAAACATGATTTCTTGGTAGAAAGTCAGATCACGAAGGCATAATATACTACGATAACTTTCTTGAGCTCGCGCGCGCGGAAAACATATCCCAGAATGCATTACGTCGCTGGGCCCAGTAAAGGTCCTTTATATGTTACTTGGAATGTACATGTACATTATAATCCCACTCTCCTACTTGTATACAAGCTGTGATCACAATGTAGTAAATACATAACAGAAAGTATCCTGGGCTTATAATACAAAAACTCCATCCTATAGGCATTTCTAAGACAGGAAATGGAACAAAGGAGCGTTATGTAATAGGACAAAGAGGTAGGGTTCTGCAAAGACTTTTTGTCAAAGAAAAGACAAGTTCAAGTCCAGACACTATGAATAGAAAGCTCTCAGCTGAGATTATCTCCCTGTAATACCTCCCTGAATGGTTATCAAGTTGTAAAACTGTACAATATATTTTGTAGGGATACATCGTATCATCCTAATAATTTATTTTTCTTATTTTTGGTAATGCTAGCCCCTCTGTACATTTCTGACAGAACCCCTATTTTTCACTTGGATTGGTCCAATGAACTTGCTAATGCAACACCCCTATATTTCCTGAATGGAACATTCCTATTATTCGTGCTCTGAAATGGGTCAATAGGGTTTACATGTATGAACAGAGAAGAAAATGAGAGTTTTGACCTCAAAAAGTAAGATTTTTATATCATTTAGTTTGTGAATTTAGGGGTGGAAAAATGAATTACTTTTAATGTTTTCATTGAAAGGATATATTAGAGAATATATTTTGTGTAGAAATTAATTGTGTAGGATGAAGAGAAGGTATGATAAAATGGTGATAAACATGCATGAAGGTTAAAGTCTGACTTTGCCTTTTTTTGGGTGGCCAGACAAGGGGGGAATGTACAGAATGGGTGGCACGGTAGGGGTTAAGCATACAGTGTCGCGCTGTTACTTTGCCGTGGCTACGCGTGTCGTGTTCTCTACTAATAGAATGCTACCCGCAGTTCGCAAGGATGTACTGCCTTCCCCCCAAATGAGCAATGTCGTTTATCAGTATCATTGTCGGTGTGAAGCCGTCTACGTTGGCCGTACATCTCAGCGTCTAGCGGACCGCATTAAACAGCACGTACCCTCCGTGGTACGACAGACATCAGCTGGTAGCCGAGCACAGCCGAAGCGTAACTGCAAAACCGCTGCTAGCGTCGCTAATGTTCAATGCCGCAGTCACAGCGACTCTGCTATTGGTCAGCACTTGCTAAATAGTCCGGCTTGTTCCAAGGCGTATAACCCGGCTCAGTTCACTATTGTTGCCCGAGCACGCAGCTTTCAACATCTTCGCTTCTTAGAAGCGTTGTTCATTCAGTCGAGAGATCCGCTATTGTGCCGACAAAAGGAGTTTGTACAAGCGCTTCGATTATTCTAGCGTGCCCGGATCCTACCCGGGTCGTTATACACACCCTTCCTTGACTTTTGTATTTTCTTGTATTCTCTCATTCCTGCGTTGTGACCCGATGAGTGCAGGTCGAAAAGCTTCGTCACTATGAATTTGTTAAATGTTATCTTTAAGTTTTGTAGTACCAATCGTCTGTTTGTATATATAAATTCACTGTATTTGTGTTAATGGCACTCCATTTAATAGAAATAGTTAAATGTCAATCAAAGTCATAATTTACAATTGATGGAGAGACGGATTGAATGAACAGTCGTTACCCTGACCCCCCCCCCCCCCCCCCCCCCCCCCCCCCCCCCCCCTCCCCTAATGCAAATTCGGGCCTTGACGGGTAATATTCATGCTGGATCACCATTGACTCGGACCCCTCCCTTTAACGGGCGCATTTTAACGGACATATGTGTGATATTTGCTTCCAAACAGTAATTTATAGCATCGCAATATACATGTTTTCAAATCTGGCAAAGTCGGAACCTGGAATAATAATAACGATGACAAGTCATGCTTGTGAGCTGCATTCTTCGTATTCTATCCCTATTTTATTGCGAGAAGTGGAAGTATTCACTTGTCCAATAGATCTCTAACCATGTTCTTTTTTATGAACCTCAAACTTGTATGCTTTACCTTTGCATGAAGTAAACTACTTCTAACATTAAACAGTGCAACATATTGCATCCTTGAAATTAACGAAATGTATGGCGCAGGTGCCCATAATGACAAAAAGCCTCCAAATATATATGTGCGCATAAGATCGTTAAATCAATGTATGTTTTTACAATGTATAAATTCATGTTTGAAGACATGAGGTTCATCCTTTTTACTAATTTTGTGATTGTCGTAAAAGTATGGCTTGATAAAATTCCATGGAGGAAAATTTCCTTGGGCCACTATATTTATTGAATCAATATCAAATGGGAATTCATGTATTTTCTCTCTAAAAAGCATACGAGTTAAAGGGAAATTAACCTCAGCGTATGAATTAGCTTATTTTGAATGGTGTAGTATATGCCTCTTATTTGATACATGCAATTTCATGTAAAAACACAGGATATAGATATAAATCACTATTTTCCAGCCAAGTTATCGTCTGCTAGCAATAATAAGGGGGCTGCCATTACTTTATGTGTACACGAACATATTTTTCATCCCAAGTAAAATTTCCTTCATCGTTAACTTGTAATTGATTTTTAGAGGACAAATATATATTAGATAAAGTCACATATTCTGAAATGTAAGTTTAGTTTTATATATTTTTTAAAAGGTCTTAATTTGTTCATAAAAAATATACTTCATAAAAAATATACGTCAAGGACGGAGAATTGACGTCAAGGACGGAGACAATCGTAACAATACCAAAACAAAGCGAGGAATCTGCTTTACAGGATGGCTATTAGAACTCATGGGTCGTCAATTATCTAGGCCCATTGCCAATAACAATCGTAATACAATCAGAACAAAGCGACGTATCTGTTGTAAAGGTAGGCTATTATCAATGCATATGGTACCTAATGATCCGTGTCATGCACAAAATGGCAGCCTCCATGGAAAGACGTAGCAGACAATAGGTGCATCTAGAATATCACGTGGGGTTAATTGTCCTTTAAGGGTATTTTAACACAATGTTCCCTGAAAACCTCATTTGTTGGATGCTCTGGTAAAGCAGCCAATTTAACTCTGTATTTGAGAGAAAGTTGTTGCCATCTTAAATCTAGAGGTAGTTCATTAGTTTCAACCTGGAGAACATTTATTGGAGTACTTTTTAGTCCACCTGTAACAATCCGTAATGCCCTAGATTGAATCCTGGTTAGACGCAAAAGATTAGTTTTATTCATAGTCAAGAAGGCCTGACATCCATATTCCAATCTTGATCTTATAAGAGATCGATATAATGTTAATAGAGCTTGCCTATCAGCACCCCAGTCCGTTCCTGATACACATCGGAGTATATTCAGTCTCTTGCTACATGTTCCCATTAAATATTGAACATGCTTATTCCAATTTAATATTGGATCAAATACGAGTCCGAGAAATTTAAATTCTAGCAAGTTCTATATTATTCAGGAGTAGTTGGATGTTTATTTTCTTCCTGCTTTTGGTGAAAATCATAAATACAGACTTAGATGTAGACAATTTAAAGCCCCATAAATTGCACCAAGTTTGAATTTCTCCGAGGATACGAGTCATTTTTCTTTGTAGATAATTTATATTTGTACCCGTTGCCCAAATAGCACAATCGTCAGCAAATAAGGAAACAGAGGTATTAGCTTCATTAACCTTAAGGTCATTAATCATAATTAAAAATAATAGAGGACTAATGACACTCCCCTGAGGGATACCATTATCTAACATTACAGTTTCAGATATCCGTGTCCCAACTTTTACACATATTCTTCTGTTAAATATGAAGCTCCGAATCCATGATAATGCAGTACCTTTTATGTTCAAGTTATATAGCTTGTATAACAAACCCTCCTTCCAGACCATATCATATGCCTTTCTAAAGGCCGATTGATACATATTAATTTTACCCTCTTTTTCTAGGGTCCATGTAAGCCTAGAGACTACCATCCGTTCCATTACTTTACACAAGTTAGACGTTAGAGCAATTGGTCTATATGATATGGGGGCAGAGGACACCTTACCAGGCTTTAAAATAGGAATAATTAATCCCGTATTCCAATTTAGAGGAACACTACACTGCGTCCAAGACATGTTACATAACTTTAAAATAATATTTAAACTACAATCAGACATATGTCGAAACATAATATAACATAGTTGGTCTTGGCCAGGTGCTGTATCATTACTTTTTTGTATAGCATCCTTTAATTCCTGTAATGAGAACTGTTCATTTAATGGACTGTCATCATGAATATTATTGAATATAATATCCCGATTTTCATGTTCAAATTGTAGTTTATTTTGTTGGAATTGCGTTGTGTAATTATTATTACTACTAATTTGAGCATAATGATTGACTAACATATTAGCTTTGTCAATATTAGTTATAGCTTGCTGATGTTCCTTAATAAGAACTGGAATTGTTCTACTGGGCGTATTTCCTTGCATTCTCTTAATGACCCTCAACACTTTTTTATAGTTTTGTGGTACTGGTAATATCAGAGCAATAGTTTTTCCAGGTGGCCCTCTTTGTTTGGGCCTTATGTTTCTTATAAAGTAGTAAGTCATATAAATTTCCCGTACGTTTTGCTTTAATTAAAGCTTTATTACGTTTTTTAATAATTTCTTCACATGTATCATCCCACCATGGAACAGGCGGCTTCTTTCTGGGGCGAGATTTTGGGATAGATTTTTCCGCAGCTAAAATAATAGCAGATGTTATCTTTTGTTCAAAATGTTGAACATTTATGTCAATTAGTGATTCATTTACATATTGATCACATAGACATTTAAATTTATCCCATTTTGCGGCCTTGAAGCACCAAGAGGGTGTAAAAAGCTCCTCGTGAGTTATATTTACACCAATATTAGTAGATACAATGAAATGGTCACTATTACAATTTTGATCGAGAACTGACCAAAGACATTTCGATGCCATTCTTGCACTAATAAAAGACAGATCTAAACATGATGATGTTCCTGTGAAAGAATTAAATCTTGTTCCTGTCCCATCATTTAGAGAGACTAAACCAGCATCATCAATGACATCTTCCACTGTTCTACCATTTGGCGTAGTAATTGGGCAACCCCATAATTCATTATAAGCATTAAAATCGCCACAGAGGAACACATTTTCCTTCATATTATTTACTATATCATAAAGAGGTTTGGCCTGGATAGGTTGTGTTCCAGGAAAATATACATTTACAATATTAAGCTTACCTTCATTAGTTATTATTTGACAAGCAACTGCTTCCAATTCACTTTCGAGAGCAATTTCAGAATAATGGAGTGTTTCTTTAACAAATATAAGTACTCCTCCTCCTCGCAATTCACGGTCTTTACGTATAGCAGGTGAATAGCTATTTAAATTACATGGAACAAATTGTTTAAGCCAAGTTTCTTGGATACATATTATATCTGGTTTTGGATTAAAAGTTTCCAACAAGGTTCTAAATTCATACATATGAGCCCGAAAGCTGCAACTATTCCACTGCCATATTAATAGACCCATATTAATTACCCATTTGATGGGAGCACACTTTTCCTCATTTTGTGTGCACAGTTAAAGATTTCTTTAGAGTCTATATCAAAATCTAGACATTCAGACAAAACAGTGGTCATATTTCTCACAATATTTGATAAAGATTGCTTTCCATCTTTACTAGCCATAAAGATATTGATGGCCAAAAAACTGAACATGTTAATTGGGTCTTCACATTGATGAAATGGCCAATCAATAGTTTGTGACTCTTTTTCAAAAGAGCATTGAGTTGAAACATCAGTCATTTCTGGCTTCTCGTTATCTTCAACAAAAACTGAATCATGATACTCATCGTAATCAAAACTGCTTCTCACAAAACTAGGATTAATTGATGTTGGTTTGGTTTTGTGGCCTTCCTCTACAGTATTACTTTTCGAGGTGCTAGCAATATTTGCTGGTCCAGCATATGTGTTGTCATTTTGTGCATGTGTTATATTGGCTTGCTTAACCGCATTTGCATAGCTTATACCAGTTCTTTGTTTGATGTCATTGGCCTCCTTTGCTTCTTTAAACTTAGGGCACCCAGCATAAGCAGCGGAATGTTCCCCACCGCAATTTACACATTCCGGAGAATCTTTCTTAGTACATTCCTCAAATGTATGTTCCCCTCCACATCGCACACATTTTGACTTAGGGCTTCTACAATTTGTAGCGATATGTCCAAACATTTGACATTTATAACAGCGGGTTGGACCCATTTCGATATGTCGGATTTCATGGATGAAACAGTCTACTTTAACTGTATTTGGAAGAGTGTCACGAGTACCAAGCTTAACAATTTGTGTAGGTGTACCACTTCTAAATACTCGCTTAATATAAGGGAAATTACCAGTTATAAGAGATTTAACTTCCTCCTCACTCATATCAATAGGTATTGGGTAAATTGTACCAAAAGACATGGGTTTAAAGGGCTCTGGTTCTTTTACAATGACCTCGTAGCTTCCAAGTTTTTTAATTAAAAGCAACTTTTTACTTTCGATTTCCGAGCATTGTACTTTAAGTTTGCCATTGGGCAGTCGGAATATTGCCTCCAAGGGTCCAGAAATCTCATCATTCAAAATTTGTCCTAGTTCTCTATGATGGACTTTGGAAATATTTATAGTTTTACCTTCAATATATACAGTTTTAGTCTTATTTTGTCTTTTAGTACGTCTATCATTGCCTTCATTATTAGTAGATTCAGCACTATTTGATCTAAGTTTTCGCTTATTGCGAACTACAGTAAAATCCATATCTTCACCTTCATCCGTCATTATCAGATACTTAGCTTCAATATTTCTGCAACCGGGCTGACACGAAAACAAACAGCAACTGCTGAAGTGTGTAGATTAAGCCGCTCCGGTACTCTAGACACAGATACGTTTCCCGCCTTAAATATTAAAGACTAGTGACAAATATACGTCCGTACAAATATACAACTAATAGCATAAACCACCGATATAGAAGCCACTCTACCTCACTTGTTGGAGCGCAGCTTCAGGTAACCTCCGCATACACTTCCCAAGCTCAAGTCCAAGTCCGTGTCCAAGTCAGGTGTCTCAAGTCGTGTCTGACGCATAATGAATGTGCGAAAGCTCATGTAATTAAATATCTACAAAGCGTTTTATGCAAAATGACTCGAATATCATGAATATTACAACTAAATGTAGTCAATTTTCTTCTTACATACACAAATCAGCTGCGCTTCTGCTGCGGCACCTTTTGATTTGCATATGAATGCAGATAACTTGTATGTTATTTTAATACGTGTACATGTATATTGGAATCGTCCTGTGCAAGTTAACACGATATTTATAAATATTCATATGAAGCGTCGCCATTGTTCTTTTAACATAGTCTAATTATCTGACTCACATTTGGTTGGGCATATTTTTCTTGTGCGTCATGACTATATGATTCAGAAGCCCTTTAGGAAATATGGCGACTATTACGCTGAACACGTTAGTTCTAGAGGCTGTACTATACATGAATGAAAATTGATTTATTTTAAATATATGTATATATGACTGTATACTTACTTTCAAATTGTCTTGATTGGTGTCAGAGGCCTACTGGTCAAAATAAAGCGGCTTGTGCTTCTGTTGCCGTGGTGAACCAGGAGTGCTCCAAAAGGGAGTGACGGGTTTGCTGAACACTCCAACTGGAATCAGAAGATAGAACATAATTATGACCTCATACTAACTTGGCTCACAAGACATTTCTGATGTTGGTCGTACAGGCTAATGCACCTTTCAATCGACTCTTTTGTTTCTGGATATAGATAAGATTTATCTCTTTATTTCAGTAAAAAACATGAAGGAATGACGAATAGTTTCCTCGCCAAGATAGCTGGTGAATCCAATGTCACATTAATGGAGTTAATATCATCTACTATGTAAAATTTGTAGTGGGGCCAGGCTCGACTATCACTTGTGCTATTTTCTGGTCCCATTTACCTGCTATTATGTTTCAATCTTGTAACAATATTACTTTAGGACAAATCTTGTACACAATATTGTGGGGGAATAAAATCATTCAATTCATTCAATTAAACATAAAACTATAAAACGAGAGTGTATTGTTTTATTGTCTTGACAGAAAAGATTATACCTCTTCCTCTAGAATACATGTAGATCACTGATCATATCTTTGTTGGAAACTCGAAACCTGCACTACTGAAAGTGATACTGATATGCAGATTAGTATTTTTTAATCGATCGGAGCTTCTAAAAGTGTATCTTTAGATCACTCTGCCCAATGCAAACTAAATTTCATACAATCAAAAAAATAATAAACCAAAATCGCATTGACATTATGGGATGGGTTGGTGCGCTCCTGGCGGGAACCCTACAAAAGATAGAATAATGCGACAGTGGGATTCTTTTATTCGTTTTAACCTTTAACCTCGATGACGTGCATCAGTCGGTAAACAGGAATTTGAATTGAGTGAGGAAGATAAATGAAAAGTGAACTTAACGTGCAATGTATTCATCAGCTAAAAAAAAAATATGTATATGCCAAGTTTCATGCTTTTTTGAAAAGGTGCACTATTATTTACCTATTCCGCTGGACTATTTTTCCAGGTCCACATGAGCGTTGCGGCAGCCTGTCGATCCAATTTGCATTGTGGAGCCAGTGGTCCAATCAACGTGCTCTTAAAAAACTTCACCCTTGAATTTGCATATGAATGTGCACAACTTTGTAATTTCATATCTCGGAACCGTTCTATGGCCACTCGAATATCAGGAATATTGAATCTAAGCGTCGTCAGTTTCCTCCTTACATACATCAGTCAGCTGCGTCGCCTTTCCTGCCGATGCGGATAGATTGTTTTCTACTGCGCCTTGACTTTTTATGAATATTCATAACAAGTATTGCCAGTGATATTTTTACATAGACCAATCAGGTGCGTCGGTTTTGTGCTGCACCCTCTGATTTTCATATTTTATTCTGCATCATGACTATAATCGAATGACTCTTACATTTTACACGTAAATTGGAGAGGATATACATGAATTTAATCAGCAAAATGATGAGTGTATACTTGCTTTCAAATTATCTAGTCTTGATTGGTGTGAAAATTAAATTGTCCACTTTCTGCTTCCTGAAATGCAAACTAAATTGCATGCAATAAAAAAAAAATCGCATTGATATTATGGGATGGTTCGTTCCTCTTCTGGAGGGAACACTACAAATGGTAGGAATCAGGTGCGTCGGTTTTGTGCCGCACCCTCTGATTGACAAAGCGATTATGACATTCTTTTTGTTCGTTTAAACCTTTAACCTCGATGATGTGCTGGTAAACAGGTATTTGAAGGGAGAGAAGTCGAACGTGAACTTAGCGTGCAATGTATTTATTACTCTCCAAATTCTGTAAAAGAACTAATTCTACTCATAATTCCACTGCCGCCATTTCTTCTTCTTCTTCTCTTCTTCTTTTCTTCTTTTTCTTCTTTGTCTTCTTCTTCTTCTCATATTATCTCTAGCCCCCTATACCATACACCACCGTAAAACCAGTTGCCAATGCCAGAATTTCTAAGCGCACAAGCGAGCAAGTCCGCTAGCTCGCTTACCATCAAACCGCCCATCAAGGCCCAATATTTCTAGTCCATACTTTCTGACAATGTGCCCTACGAAATCCAGTTGGTATTTTCTTATGGTAGCATTCAGGTTGCACCTCACTCCCATTATGTCTAGTATTTGATCGTTTGAGATCTTCTTCACCCATGGTTCCCTCAACAACCTTCTCTGACATTACACGACAACTCCTAAAAATCACTAGTACTGCCCCCATACATATCACCAGTATCACCACGACCTATACTTCTACTACAATATTTTCAATTTCAATTTATTCAACTTATTTCATTCATTCATTAAAAAAGTACATTTACAAAATTATAGAAGAATGAAAGTAAAGTGGTGCATGAAAGGAGGAGACAGCTGCCACTAAAAAAATGTATAAACATACATGATACGAAAAAAATGTATACATAAATAAGAACAGAACCAAAGCAAAGCAATAATCAAACAATATAAAAGTAAGAGTAAACCCTGATCATACACTCTTAAAAATGCGTGGTCAAAAATAACCCTAAACGGGGTTACAAATGACCCCGCATGCGGGATTAACTATGCACAAACCCCGTGCGGGGTCACCCAAAGTAACCACATAGCGTGGTTACATTTCGACCCCGAATGTGGCCAAATTTAACCACGATTGCGTGGTCATTTCTGCATAACTTGACCCCGCATAATTTGACCCCGCATACTAATGATCATTACCTTATAACCCCGTCAAAACGTACGGGGTCATTTCTTCCGACCACGCAACGTGGTCATTTCCCGTCGGACGGGGTTGATACTTCTGCCGGATGCGCGTGTACCATCCACGTTTCAAAGATTAAAAAAAGAAGCTAATGTCAAGTAATATCATAACATAACATATTTTGTATACTATGACCTATAAACTATACTCTCCTATCGTATAGCATATCATACCCCTATCATCCTACTTTAACCCTACTCCTATTATAGTCCTACATCCTATACCTATATATCCTGAAAACCTTTACTTTATTATATAGGGACTGTATTGCAGTGCTTGCTAAAAGTGGTTAAAGATTTTAATTTAATTTTCTAATGTAGATTTTTAGATCTTTTAACCTAATTACATGTTTGAATATGTACAACATAATAATTAGTATATATACATTTTTCATCACATTTCAAAGTGCAATCATTGCATAAAAACTTAAAAATCAAGTGTCATTTATATATATAAATTCTGGTTGTTTACGGTTGCTCATGGGTATTCAGGATACATCATGAATATTCATGACAATGGCCCAACGTTTAACCAAGTAGAAGTCGGACCAATAATTTGCTGATGAATAAGCAATATTTCAAATGGTTAGTGATTAACCAGTGAAATTGGAACATTGTGACCAACATATTTTTGGAAATAACCCATATGGTGTTGACCAATCGCATTGGTACATTTTTTGACCAGTCCTTTTGTAGAGTGCATTAAAATTACCAGTTTTTACTACTACTACTACTACGCTTAACGTTGTAGTTACAACATAGTAGACTGCATGAATTAATGCACTTCCCAAACTGAGACCCAAATAGCAGTTCTATACCGTTAAAACGCATTTGTGCCTACTTCATGACATTCAACAGCTTACATACCTCTTGATTATACACTGCCTTGCATCCAGGGGCCTGGGAGCTGGGGGTGCTGTAGCTAACAAGTAGTTAAAAAGAGACCCTAACAAGCTGAGGACCCTGAATATTAAAGTTGAAGAACCCCCAGGCAACATTGCAGTATTAAAGCAATGTAGATCTATACCATTAATAATACTGTTGGTGGAAATCACTTGAGTTTGTATAATACTCCTATATAATTTCATAATTTGGTACAGCTTAAAGTCAATAATTCCAAGATAATTTACTATCAGAACTTCCACCTGAGAATTTCAGTGAAATAGAAATACTGCTCCTGCTGCTGTTGATATGACAAACTATACTACTCCATGCTTACTCCTAACAATACTACTACTACTACTACTACTACTACTACGACTACTCCTACTACTACTGCTACTACTACGCTTAACGTTGTAGTTTAAACTTACTAGAACTGCCTGAATTAATGCACTTCCCAAACTGAGACCCAAATAGCAGTTCTATACCGTTAAAACGTATTTGTGCCTACTTCATGACATTCAACAGCTTACATACCTCTTGATTATACACTGCCTTGCATCCAGGGGCCTGGGAGCTGGGGGTGCTGTAGCTAACAAGTAGTTAAAAAGAGACCCTAAAAAGCTGATGACCTTTTTTTTTTTTTTTTTTTTTGTCAGAGTTTCTTGGACTTAAAAAGAGACACTAAAATGCTAAGGACCTTTTTTTTGCTCACAGCACCCCCAGTAACAAAATCGTTCCCATGCTGCCCCTGCTAGCACCTATTGTTGAACTCTAACAGCCCTAGATTTGACAGAGCTTTTGATTCAAAACGTATGTATTGAACGAACTGTGGTCATGGTGATTGTGTTCAAAATATTTGTAATCATAGAAAAAAATCAAAAACATGAAAGAACGTTGTCTCCTTGGTAACTTGGAACTTTCGGGTACGGTAGAAAAGTTTTGGCAACTCCTGTGGTTTGTATTTTATATTCGTTGAGTATAAGCATAGTGGCATTATAAATACAAAACTTATTTTGGACAGCATTTATTTCCGACTTGAATGAATGATGAAATTTCAGAGTTTGATATCATTGCAGGGTGGTCTTAAAAACATGGCATGCATGCATAAATATGAATTTACATACATGATCACATATAATTCTGTCCAAACAAAGGAAGATAAGGAGATAACGACATTTTTGATATTTCATGCCCTCAACTGATAACTGGTAGACCTCAAGTTGATCCTATTTTTATCTGCTATCCTATCGGGGCGGAACATTCGACTATTTAGAGGGGCGCAATGGTCCATTTATCCAACCTCACAAATTTTCAGTCATGACAAAATTAACTGACTTTCCAATCAACACGTCGAGTTATTTCCAAGGTGAATCAAAATATATTGCTTTTAAAACATGAATTATGATTGATTTTTCTAATATTTTCCTGTTAACATCTCTTGTTAACTTTCAATTTTGAAGCCAACCTTCAATAATGAATCAAAGGGAGTATTTGGCCACGTATCAAGGTCAATAGAGTGTAACGCCATTCTTAAAGTATGTTTTAAAATTATATCGGAAATCCCTTCAAACATAAAAGCCATTAGCATGATTAGCCAACAGAATTCACTATATGTTACAAGAAAGTGTAATTTTAGGGAAGAAAGTGGTTATGTAATGTCAATAGATTGTTACTTGATGTTTGTATATTACATGGGCGGATGTGTATGCATATATACGTGTAATGTGTACGTGGAGTGTGAAAGCCTTTGGGTCCACGTTAGAGGTACACGTAGATGGGGACACCGTCCATGGGTTTCGTGTATATGCAGGTCTGTTGGGAATGACACCATTTGTATTGTTATCGTTGATTTCGCATTGAACCTTTGAATTTATTAATGCCTTGTTCACTTTGGTAACGTATATTTATTTAAATGTTATTGACATTTAATTTTGTCACGTGAAACGTATAATTATAAGTTATTTCTCTGTAAGTGTCATTTACCACTGTTTTTTGGTGACCCGGCTTTCTCGTGTTCATAGCGGTGCGTCGGCCTAATGGCGATGGAAGGAGGAATAAAGTTCATTGACCCAACTTCTGGCTTTCATTCGTATCTGTGGCGTCTGGAGTGTGCCCCACTTCTTGCTCCTGCTGTCCCTTACTACTCGGCCCCTCTACAAATGCAACACTACAAAAGCTTACATACCTCTTTCTTACAATGCCTTGCATCTATTGTTGAACTGTAAAACCCCTAATTGACTTGGCGGAACTATTGATTCAAAATTTTGTATTGAAACAACTGTGATAGTTCAAAATATTTTTAATCATAAAAATAAATCAAGAATATGAAAGAACGTTGTCTCTTTGGTAACTTGTGTGCTGGAGATTAGGGACTTTACGGTACGTTAGTACAATATATCTCTTCGCTAACTTCTGTTGTTTGTATTTTATTTTCGTTGAAAATATGTATGATGGCAATATGAACATGATACCTATCTTGGACGGCACTTCCGATTTGAATGAATGATAAAAGTACAGAGTTTGGTATCGTTGCAGGGCGGTCTTTATAACATGGCATAGGAATGCAAATTTAAATACACGGTCAAACCTATGACTGTTCAAACAAAGGAAGATAAGTAGATAACGACATCGATAGCCGATTGAAAGAACATCAGTTGTGAGATAATTTTAATGAAATTGACACAGCGCAATAGACCTGTTTACTAATTTACTGCACTTTATGCATGTTTCTCTCCAGAATCCTTAGTTACCATCTATTTGGTGCACCTGCTATGCACAATGGCATCTCTATAGATGGAATCCATTTTGCATACATTAGTTATTGCTATGTCGGGCAAGCCTCTGGCAAGCTTTTGAGTGGTCAAGAGAAACTTTTGTTCAAAAAGTATGCATAAAATTAGTAAACAGGTCTATTGTGATATCCCATGCCTTGAACTTAGGATACATATAGGTGTCATGGTATTGATTTATAGTGATAACTGGTAGAGCTCAAGTAGTTAATATTTAATCATATTTTTATCTACAATCCTCTTGGAGAGGACAACTTGCGTATTTGGATGGGAGCAAGGGGGCACACCCCACCCCATCCCAAATTTTCAAGCATGAAACAAAAAATGAAAACGATTTTTCAATCAATCTGATGAGGTATTTCCAAGGTAAAATCGATCGCTCTCAAGACCTCAAATATCTATCTTTAAATATACTAATCAAAAGCTTACGCATAAAGAAATAACATTTCAATCAAAACGAAAGTAGGCCAATTTTGTTTCTCGCTCACTTCTGTCCCGATGAAAATTATATATATATATATATATATATTTATATTCATCGTACTGTTGTTAATGACACAACAATTGATAGGAATAATAAAAGTCAACAAAATTCGTAATTTATAATTTACAATTCATGAAGAGAAAGATTAAAAGGAACATTCGTCGCCACCCCCCCCCTCCCCTCGTGATCTAAACTACTTGAAGAGTTTAGAATGGATACTTAAGATAAGCCGAATTCGATGTTTCTTTTTTTGTTTGTCCTAATTTTCTGAACGAGTAAATCTTCCAACAGTATTAGAAAGATAACTCATTATGGACGTAAAAGATATACTCTACATCACAACCATTAGCTAAATAAAAGGCGTTTAAATCATGACGGGTAATTTCTTGCTATACAACTTCACTTAAATTATTTAAAGTTTGAATAGATACATATGATTTACCCATAACGGGTGTATTACTTAAGTGTACACATTCCTAGCGATGTAAGTGTGATTTTAGCTTTAGAACGGCAATATGATTATACAATTATAATTTATGTACTTTGATATCTAGCTATTAAGGCCAAACCTGGAATAATGATAATAACAATGACATGTGACTTATGAGCTCCTTTTTCTAATTCGAATCTCTTATTTTCTTGTGATATCTGGGGTTATTCACTCATACATTTCTAACCATGAACTTTCGTTATGAACATCAATATCTTTATCTTTTAACTTTGCAAGAAGTAAAATACTTCTAATTGTGACCAGTACAACATTACGTCACTGAAACCAACCAAATGTATATGGCGCAGGTGCCCTTAATGACAAAATATAAATATGTGCAAAATGAGATTACAGGTTACAATTGGAAGCATCTTACTAATATATATTAACTCATTGACTTCATAATAATTAAATAGATGGAATTGCTTTTAAAAAAAAAATCTTTCATAATTCTTAACATATCAAAATTCGATGTTATTAATTGAATTTTGGACAAAGTATGCAGGAAATATATATATATATATTTTTAGAGAGGCCACAACGAACCTTTGGCCACGAATTATTGGTGCCCCTGCCCTATATCCAGAATTAATCAGCATCAAAAACTCTAGGTATGCCAAATTTCATGTTTTTATGAAAAGGTCCACAATTATTTCACTATTCCGCTGGACTATTTTCCCAGGTCATGGGCGTTGCTGCCGCCTAAGCTTAAAGTACAACGTTAATGATTTTAAATATTGGCTTAATACTTATTATTGCATAGATGGCATAAATTAAACAAGGTTATCCAAATTCAACGCTTGGAAACATTTGAAGTAATGATTATTATCAATTATAAAACGGTAAAATACAGCCCCCGATATAGCAGCTGAAGAGCTCCTCGAACGCTGCTGAGATATGTGACGACACACCCTGGAACAGTCCTGTCTAAGCAGACGATGTCCCATAACATCTTACACATTTTTCAGAGCCTATTTTGTCATCTCCTCTTCACTTATTTCTCTTCCTTCACTAGCGTCAGTCTTAATGTTAGTCTGTTGCCTCACTCTTAACTTCGTGTATGGTATTATTTTGATGAAAAATGCAGCGTTAAAAAATAAAGGAATCAGTCACTTGTAAACAAAATAAGACGCCATTGTATTTTCAGCTGCTTGCACCGGGGCATGTTCGGCTTTTCAAGAGGGAACGAATACCATCCTGCTATTATTCGGAGGGCTTTTCAATTTGAAAGTGGGGTTTATTTCATTGATCATTGACCCTTCTCCTATGTATTTACAATCAAACGGTTTTAGCTATCAGAATCAGTTTCACTTTCCCTTTATAATGGTGTGAAATAATGTCATGTTTAAATACACCAAACTCTTTATAATTTGATAAATAATTGCATTGCAATTACGTTCATTCATTATAGGACGTCGTCTGCTTAAGCAGGATCGATCCCGAGTGTGACGACATCAAAACATCGCTATATTTCTGGCGAATCCTCGGATATTCCAGATGCTGAGAAGAGCTTTTATTTGTGTTGTTTTTATAATCACCAGATACGCAGTTGACATAAAACTTATAAGATTGCCATCTGTAAGCTTCCCAGTTTCTAGTGATACATTAATTGCCATATTTGTGATTTTCTTTGAATATCTACTTTAAGCTGTGTTGAGTAGCGGTCCAATCAACGTACGCCTACAAAACTGCAATGATATTATGGGATGGTTTGTTCCTCTTCTGGAGGGAACCCTACAAAAGGTATCGTGTTTAATGACGAAGCAACCGTGAAATTCTCTTTATGCGTTTCAACCTTTGACCTCGATGAGGTGCGGGTAAACAGGAATTTGAAGTATGTAGGGTCCATGGAGTAAGTAAGAGACAGAAATCGAACCTGAACTTAAAGTGCAGTGTATTTATTACTATCCAAAATTTTACGAAAGTATTTTTTCTCGCTTTCCAACAGCCCGCCCATCAATGGCAAATATTTCTCTTCAATCCTTTCTGATGATGTGCACTACAAAATTCAGTTCGCATTTTATGATGGTAGGAATCAGGTTGCACCTCTCCCCCATCATGTCTAGTATTTGTTCTTTTGAGATCTTCTTCAAACATAGTACCCTCAACAACCTTCTCTGACATCACATTTCCACCGCTTCTAGTCTTTTCCGATTCTTAGTCCATCATTCAGTTGGATTTAGCAGTAGTGACTGACTATACATAGCATGTTTGGAACATTATTTTGAAGCTTTAGTTTAGTGATTTATCACACCAATTAAAACAACTTCAAAAATCACTAGTACTACCCCCATACATATCGCCAGCATCACCACGACCTATACTGCTACTATTGATAGTCTCAATTTCAATTCATTCAATTTATTTCAATAATTAAAAAAAAAATGTAGACGAATAACAGTAAAGTGGTGCATGAATGAGAGACAGCATAGGAATATTGGTGCCGCCACAACAAAAAAAATGGAATTTCTCTCCCAGAATTCATTAAATCCTGTTGTTCCCTTTACTCATTTAAAGCCAAAGTTAAAACGATGTTACTATCGGAATATGCAAGGTAACATTTCTGTGTCAACTCTTCATCATCATCATCATCATCACTGTTATCATCATCATCATCATCAACATTTCATCATTAATATGCTTTTAACTTAGGATTTCAATTATTTATCCATTCTACTTATTTAAACATGTTTTAGCTATTTCATAATATTTGTCTGGGGCTGCCATATTCTCAAGCAAATTGCTTATAATGGCAGTCCTTCTTCCGCTAATGATTTTATATTTGATGAATTACAATAATATGACAATTTATCATTTCGTGTTTGTTTTTGAAAAATGGTTGTTACATATACTTGTTTATTTATGATTCATTGCCAAATTGTATTTAATTTTATATAATATGTTACCAAAAATGTGGTACCTATATAAATGCAGAAGAAAAAAAAAATTTAAAAAATAAAAGTGTATAGACAACATGATACCAAAAAAATATACAAACATAAATAAGAACAGACAAGCATAGCAAAGCAAAAATCAAACAGTATAACAGTAAGAGTAAAGCCTGATAACACAAACTGTAAGCTAAGTATTATAAGTATTCAGTATCAGTGATCCAACCTCCTTTTTAAAATATTAAGATAAGGACTTCACTTGATATGTGAAAGGTGTCTTTTTCCAGATTTTGGGGCCCCCTGCAGAAGATAGTTTTTTTGCTGCATTTGTTCTTGTCAACATTAAAATGACAGAGGGCACTTCGTGTGGGCATTGATACAAAAGTTACCAGAGAGACTAAAAGGGGGGGGGGGGGTAGTTTTGTTAAAACAAAAATACATTAAAAATGCTAAATTAAAATTGAAGAGGTCGTCTACATTTAATATTTTCAAATTAGAAAATAATAGATTAGTATGAACAAGGATACTGGCATGGGAATAGCCAGTATCTACTAGCCATTTTTTCTGTAATCAGAATGAGCTAGGCACTGAATAGTTAGTTGAATATCCCCAGGCAACATTGCAATATTAAAGCATTGTAGATCTATATCAGTAATATTATTGTTGGTGAAAATTACTTGAGTTTGTATAAATATTCCTATATTATTTGATATTTTGGTACAGCTTAAGTCAATGTCATCATTCCAAGATAATTTACTATCAGAAGTTACATCTGAGAATTTCAGTGAGATAGAAACACTAATACTGCTGCTGCTGTTGATATGAAAAATCTACTACTACTACTACTATACGCTTAACGTGGTAGTTGCAACATACTAGAAAGCTTGAATTAATACACCTACCAAAATGTATTGAAAAAAAAATGTGGTCATGGTGATAGTGTTCAAAATATTTGTAATCATAGAAATAAATCAAAAATATGAAAGAACGTTGTCTCCTTGGTAACTTTTTTGTAACAGTAGATTAGGGGAACTTTCGGGTACAGTAGAACAGTTCTTTCTCTTTGGCAACTCATGTGGTTTGTATTTTATTTTCCTTGAGAATAGGCATAGTGGCATTATAAATACAAAACCTATTCTGGACAGCATTTATTTCCAACTTGAATGAATGATGAAATTTAAGAGTTTGGTATCATTGCAGGGTGGTCTTTAAAACATGGCAGCATGCAGAAATATGTTTTTACATACATGATCACATATAGGTCCAAACAAAGGAAAAACGACATTTTTGATATTTCATGTCTTAAACTGAGGATACATTCATACTGATAACCTGTAGAACTCAAGTTGATCCTATTTTATCTGCTATCCTATCGGAGCGGACCATTAGCCTATATATTTGGAGAGGCGCAGTGGTGAATTTCTCCAACCTCACACATTTTCAGGTATGAAGAAAATAACTTACTTTTCAATCAACGTGAAGAGTTATCTCCAAGGTAAATTGAAGTATATTGATATTAAAACATCATAAATTATGATTGATTTTTAAATATTTTCCTGTTAACATCTCTTGCAAAGTTTAGATGTTGAAGGTAACCTTCAACAGTGAATCAACGGGAGTATTTGGCCACGTATCAAGGTCAATAGAGTGTAACGCCATTCGTTATTTTAAGTATGCTTTAAAATTATATTGGAAATCCCTTCAAACATAAAAGCCGTTAGCTTATGTATGAACTATAAAAAGGAGCATGTCTAAAAAAAATTAATTGAAGACTAAAGTAGGCCAATTTGGTAGCTCGCTCACTTCGCTAAATTGCAAATATCTATAAATTCACCGTACTGGTGTTAGTGACACATCAGTTAATATAAATAGTAAAATTGATGAAAACACGGATTGAATGAACAGTCGTTGCCTTGACAAAAAGATAAAAAAATAAAACCGAAAATTGAAAATAATATTTTCTTACATATAGAACCTCGAAATCTTTAGGGTTATTTTATCATAATGTGCACCTGCGCTATGTATTTTGTTGATTTCAAATATTCAGGCCGGTATTCCGAACGCCTGTTTAACTTAAACCCCAGTCTGCGTTAAACTAGAGCTCTAATTTAAACTGACATACACAGCAAGTGCAGTCTAAATATATATATAAAAAGTTAAACCACACTAGACATGCTAGACTGGAGTAAAAGTTAAACTGGAGTTCAAAATGTGATTTTCTAAAGGGCAGGTTTAGAATGGGTTTAACCCGCACTTAGACTACGGTTTAGTTTAAACCGGAGTTCAGAATAAGGGCCATGATGTTTTACTGATCATAATTAGAAACATTGTACTCATATACAGCCCTGGAAGAAATATTATACCAGCTACGTTTGGAGGCATACGGGCATTGACGGATAGTGTTAAAATCCATAGTCTATGGAACTATGATTATCAACAGTTAATTCATTATTAATGGACTACTACTCCCCGTTACAATTATCTTTGTGACAAGTACCCCAGGACAGTTACCCCAGAATGACTACAACAATGAAAATATTCCCGGACACATTTTCCCAGACAATCCCCCCCCCCCCCCCCAATTTACCGGGGTAACCTCGCTAGTCATAAGGACCGCTCTCCATAAAACGTGACTAAATGAATAGTGGATTTGTATGAATAGGAGTCCTTCTAAATAGTGAGCAAACCTTAGACAAATTACCTCGCTATTCATAAGGACTTAACTCTATTCATGAGGACCACTATTTAATTACTATTCATAAGGACCGCTATTCATAACGCATGTTAAGTGAATAGAGGCATTCTATGAATAGCGGTCCTTATGAATAGCAAGCGGACCTCCATTTTCCTATGAGAAAGTGTTTTTGGCAGCATAATATACTATAAATGTCTGAGAGGATGAATTTTCAAGTATTACTTGCCTTGGTTTGAGCACTATATGGTCATAATTCTATCGAGAACATTTGAGGTTACATAAAAAATTTAAGACAATTATATAGAAAATCGGAGTTATCGAAAAAGAAAAGATTCTAGCTACATGAATAATATGATGTGAAGAAAGAGAAAAAATGCAATCCCTTATTGACAGCGTGCCTACCACAAGGCATAGCTGCTATCATCAAATATAGCAATTTTTTCCACCACTGAGAACTGAACAAACTGCCTCCAGTAAAGTGAATATGACTTAAAGATAAAGTAGAGTTCTGGTCATGCAATTACATTTTGAAAGAAACTCTCTCAAAGCAATTGGGAAAGCTTGACCATGTCTGCATAAGAACTGTTTTATACTATGTTGTCTTAGAATCATCAAAATAGATACGAAATTGACCCAATCTCACTGAAAAGCCCATGTCCTGCACACAGAAAGGGGTATATTGGTCTACACACACTTAATGCTCCGCCCGAAACATTTTAGTTATTTCTAGTCATATTTTGAATATAAGAGCATTTGAAGAGTAATCATTTTTTCAGGGGGTGTTTCTATTATGATGTTCTTCCAAACTGACATAAAAGCAATGAGAAAGCTCACAAATTATTTGTCACCTTTCCCAAAACTCAAGATTTCCTTTAACCAGACAATCAGGAAAAACCTCCTGGATGATTATCCCAGAGACCGTTACTGTCCGAACATTTGTTTCAAAACCTTCCTACCCCGGAGAATATCCACAGGACAATTACCCTCTACGATATTTTCATTATGTTAGTTAATCTGAAGTATCCATCCATTTGGCGGTCCAGGTCCTTTGGGAATAGTTGTCGGGGGGGGGGGGGGGGGGGGGGGGGGGTCCTATGGGTAATTACCTGAGGGCAATTGTCCGAATGGTTAGTTATTGTATAGGATAATTGTTTTAAGGAGCAGGTATCCACTCATTATGAGTTAGCTAGTACAAATCAGTTTTAAAGTTCAATTGCTGATGTAACCACATACGCCTTTAAAAGGAGCTGGACAGGTATTACAAGGTTTCTTTTCTCCAGGGCTGTACAATATATATCACTGGCTTCAAAATAATTGGAATGCAACTTTATTTGAAAACATGGACATCTTAAGCACTTGTTCGAATTTTGAGTTCCTGAGCTAGCCATGTAGAAAATATACCATGTGGTGGACATATTTAAAAAGGGCAATACTGACTTCAGGGCCCGATTTATAGGTGGCCCTATATCCAGAATTGATGAACATAAAAAAATGCACAGTTGTTTACTATTCGGTTAGACTATTTTCCCAGGTCAACATGAGCGTTGCCACAGCTTGTCGACCCACTTTGCGTTGAGGAACGGTCCAATCAACACGCATCTACATAACTGTACCCTTCAATTTGCATATGAATGTGCATAAGTTCCTTTGTAATTTAATATCTAGAAATCGTTCCATGCAAGACGACTCCAATGTCATGAATATTCAAACTAAGCGTCGTCAGTTGTCTTCTTATATACACCAATCAGCTGCGTCGCCTCTGCTGCCGGCACCCTATCATTTGCATATGAATGCGGATAGCTTGCAATTTATTTTAATATATTGGAATCGCCCTGTACTTCTTGTTTGTTGAAGATTTGGTTTTAACAGACATGTATCAAGTATGGGACCGACCTATAACGTCACCATCCGAGGTTGTGATAGCTGACTCAATTTGTATGAATATTCATATCAATCGCTGCCAGTTTACTTTTGTCAGCCGCACATTTTGATTCGCATGTTTTCTTCTGCGTCATGACTATATGATTCAGAAGCCCTGTTGGAAATACGTCAATTCTTACATTAAACACGTTAGTTCTAAATGCTATCCAAGAATTTAAGAAACAAAAATATGAGTGTATACTTACTTTCAAATTGTCTTGTCAAAAATCAAAATGTCCAATTTCTGCACTTACTCAACTAAGTTCCAGAATTAGTTTATTTCAAAGGACATAGTTTTAGCTAAAAGGCAAACATGCCTTTAAATTCCACGTTCTGTGTCTGCATATAGAGAAGGCGTTTGTGTTTTACTTCGGTGAATAGCAGAGCTGTATGAAGAAATTACGAATAGTTTCCTGGTCCATATAAAATTGATAAATCCAGGGTCATATAAAACTATATTCCTCCCTTGGAGTGTATATGCTTTTTATTGTCTTCGTAGAAAAGAAGTTTAATCAGGAATACATGTAGATCAGTTTGGATATGTAATAGATAACTGCCTAATTCTTAAAAAAACTCTAATTCTGCACTCTCAAAACTGTCACTGGTGCGCGCTTAAATCTAGTATTCAGAGCTCCTGATGTGTATCTGTCGCCCCTCCAAATGCAAACTAAATTTCAAACTGACTCCAAAAGGCATTATCATATTTTGGATCGGTTTGTTCCGCTTCTAGTAGTAACGCAACAAAAGATTAAGAAACCATGACATTCTTTTGCGCTTTCTAACCTTTAACCTTGATGACGTGCATTAATTGAAAACAGGCATTAGGAGAGAGCAAGGAACAAAAAAAATACGGGTCTACCTTTTCCAAAAGTTGACAAACCTGTATTTGTGTGCCCCCCCCCATACTAAATACTGCATGATCCGCCCCTGGCTACTGCTCCTACTATTTCGACTGCAACCGTACCCCAAAATGTTCATACTCAAAATGATTTAATCAACCTGTAATCTCTTGGTACTCTGATAAAAATTTTCGACACAGCGGTATTACTGGAGGGTTTGTTCCTCTTCTGGAAAAAGGTAGCATATTTCATGAGCGACCGAAATTTTCTCTTATGCAAGATAAGCTTTTAGCTTGATGACGTGTCAACATTTGTTTGAAGAAAGCACTGCAATTGGAACAAAATACAACATGGATTTAACGTGCAGCTTCTTTACTCTGCTATTACTATACTACATACACTATTATAAAACGGGTTCAAGAATGTAGCCATCCTGATTGGTCAAATAACACCACGTGACCGTGCAAAAAAGTGATAACATACGGCAAAGGGGTCTAATGCACATGTAAACATGTAAACATAAACATGTAAACATTTATGTAGCGCAAAATATACGACTCGATTTTGCTATATGTTTTTACACGCTATACCGTATACGCTATCGATATCGCGACATCGATTGTCGCGCTAATGTCAACAAATCAACAAAAAAAAATCAACAAAATTACAGCTGTATATAGCGCTACCGCGGTCGGATCGGTGCAATGCAGTACCGTAAATGAAAGTTTATAATACCTCCATTTTCCTATGAGAAAGTTTTTTTGACAACATAATATACTATAAATGTCTGAGAGGATGAATTTTCAAGTATTACTTATCTAGGTTTGAGCACTATATGGTCATAATTCTATCGAGAACATTTGAGGTGACATAAAAAATTAAAGACAATTATATAGAAAATCGGAGTTATCGAAAAAGAAAAGATTCTAGCTACATGAATAATAATTATGATGTGAAGAAAGAGAAAAAATGCAATCCCTTATTGACAGCGTGCCTACCACAAGGCATAGCTGCTTTCATCAATGCTTGGAATCCAGTTTGCATACATTATTTGTTGCTATGCCCGGCAAGCTTTCAGGTTGTCAAGAACAACCTTTGTTTGAAAGGTTTGAATAAAAATTGCACATATTACCGAAGCGGACTATTGGGGTTTTTACAGACGTGTATCAATCAGATATGATTATTTACGTCTGGGGACCGACCTTTAAAGGAGAATTACGCTCAAAAATAAAGACGATAGTGTTCAAAGGTGTTATTTATTCCTACTTGTTAGACTATATGGCTTCGCGTCAAAATATACGAGATCGATACGAATCAAATTTTTCTGAGCAAAATTTACCATCTGCTAGCAATATGTAGCGTCTGCTAGCAGCACATGGGGGCTGCCATTTTGTTTATGTGTACAAGAAGATTTTCTTAATCCAAATGCTCAATTGCCTTTTTCAAAATTAAAAACCCATTTGAGATTAAAAATATAGAATAGATATGTCAATTTATTTTTAAACTGAAGATTTCCTTATATATTTCTGTTGAAAATCGATATTCGCTTAATAGAAATCTATTTTCTCGATACTGGACGTATGGGACGGAGTAAATTAATTCAAATTTTATGGATGCTTCTTCCCTGAGCATCTATAGCGGCAAACTATGCATTCACCTGCTTTCGGATAATGGACTTGAAAAGCCAGAATGCATGCTGCATATATTATGTTCTGCTCTGTTTGGCAAACCCCAGAAAAAAGATTTTTGTTAAGCAAAACCAGAAAATTTAAAAGTATCATTATAAAGATTAAATTTTTATAATACATGTAAAAACACCCACTTTATATTTTCCGTCACATATGGGATTTTAGGTAATGAAGAAAATCAATTTAGGATTTGGATTCAAAATATCTTCCTGACTGGAACATTTCTCAATGGTTCATGTACAACTCCAAATCAGCAAGAAAATGGCAGCCCCCATGTAAATGAGTAGGAGACGATACTGGGTGTTGGAATATCTTTATTTATACCCTTTTCTGATATCTTATTAGAAAATGATTTAGGCCAATCAGTAGGAATATATTACACCTTCCAATATAAGTAAATTTGTAATCAGGGCTTAATTCTCCTTTAACGTCACCATCCAAAACACGTGACTCGGGTGCACGCCACAAGCCCACTTGAGCATCAAAACCTCTATGTATACGGTAAATTCCATGGGTTTTCTTATGAATAAGTGCACAGTTAAAGTTTACTACTCGGCTAGACTCATTTCCCAGGTCAACATGATATGCATGAGCGCTGCTGCAGCTTGTCGACCCAATTTGAGTTGAGGAGCGGTCCAATCAACACGCAGATCTACAAAACTTAACCCTTTAATTTGCATATGGATGTGTACAACTTCCTTTGTAGTTTAACATCTAGAAATCGTTCCATGCAAGACGACTCCAATGTCATGAATATTCAAAATAAGCGTCGTCAGTTGTCTTCTTATATACACCAATCAGCTGCGTCGCCTGCTGCCACACCCTTTGATTTGCATGTGAATGCGAATAACTTGCAATATATTTTAATATATTGGAATCGCCCTGTGCTTCTTGTTTGTTTGTTTGTTTTTCTTTACCGACATGTATCAAGTCTGGGACCGACCTATAACGTGACCATCCGAGGTTGTGATAGTTGACTCAATCTTTATGAATATTCATATCAATCGCTGCCAGTGTTCTTTAATCAGCCGCACATTTTGATTCGCATGTTTTCTTCTGCGCCACGACTATATGATTCAGAAGCCTTGTTGCAAGTACGTCAACTCTTACATTAAACACGTTAGTTCTAGATGCTATTCAAGAGTTTAAGAAGAATAATATGAGTGTATACTTACTTCCAAATTGTCTTGTCTTGACAGGTGTAAAAAATCAAAATGTCCACTTTCTGCTTTCTGATCCAATGCAAACTTGTTTCAGAGGATAATGGTCAAATTACTGCAGCCATTGCTCCAGGATAGTATGATAAATAGCTGTGCTGCAAAACGAAGTGACAAAAGATTTAGTTGCACATCCGACTGGAAGTTCCACTTACACAACTAAGTTCCAGAGTTAGCTTGTTTCAAAGGATATATATAAGATTTAGCTAAAAGACAAACGTGCCTTTAAATCCCACTTTTCTATCTTCTGTACAGAAAGTACCACTTCTACTACCAACGCCAGAACCACTACCACCACCATTGGTAAAAAGATAAGGAAGGAATCTAAATGTATAAAATACAGGTTGTTTAAGAGGTTTAATGAAAATGGATTTAAGCGAGATTTATGCAATAATGGATTGCAGCTTTTGGGGTCAAAATATTGATATTGATGTTCTATGGGAGAAATGGAAAAGATCTTCATTAAATATTGTTGATATAATACCTTTAAAGACACGTAGAATTAAAGAAAAACATACGCCTTGAATTACAAGTGATATACGGGATATTATTGATTGGGTCATGTATAAAAAAAACTTAGAAATTAAGTTAATAAATTAATTAAGCCAAGTAAAAAGAAATATTTTCATAAAATAATTTTCGATTGTAAATATAATAACAGTGAATTATGGAAATGTATTAAAAAGATACTACCTGCTAAAGATAAACCTTCTTTAAATAAAGTTGTAGTCGAGGGAAATGAATTTGATGACCCGGTGTATATTGCAAACCATTTTAATGATTATTTCAAATCAGTCACTAAGAACTTGACTGCTGATAGTAGTGAAATCTCTGGAAGTCAGTTTTTGGCTCATCATAATTTATCTCAAGAAAATGTAACTTTCAATTTACCCATTGTAAATGCTGTTGTTGTCATAAAGAGTTTAAACACAAATGCTTCTTTAGGCCTTGATGGCATAAGTTGTAAAATACTTAAACTATGTGGTCAAGGTGTGATTCCCTCACTTGTGACCTTGATAAATAAGTCTTTTTCATCTTGTTGCTTCCATCGTGAAAGGGAGGAAGTTTTACCTCTTCATAAAAAGGAAATTTTGAAGAAATGAATAATTTTCGACCTATCTCTGTGTTATAAAGTGTAATTTCTAAGATAATAGAAAAGATTATAAACATGGAACTAGATTCGTTCTTGAATGACACTGATATTTTATCTGAACACCAATTCGGATTTAGGAATAGTCAACTGTAGCGGGGTTTTTTCAGATATATATTAATGTTTAAATGCATTAAAGGTATTGCCCCCTCATGTTTGTCGAAGTTATTTAGTTTTAGGAAAGACCTTCATACACATGGAACTAGATCATCGTCCCAAAATAAGTTCCATTATCCCAAATGTAATACAGAGTCCTTCAAACATTCTTTTCACTATTTAGCAGTCTCACTTCGGAACAGTTTGGCTCTTGTCAAAATATACAATCTCTTGCATCCTTCCGTCAATATTTGCAGAATAATCTATAATTGCCTTCCTTATATTTCAATTTGTTTATCAATTGCGTTTGTAATTTTCGCATGTGTTATGTCATTGCTGAATAAGATGTTTATAATTTGTTTATTACACATAATTAAACCATTGCTATGACGTTAGTCTATTCAATAAAGTGTAGATTATTTTTAGGAATGTACGCAATGGTTTAAGTCAGAGAATAGCCTTGGAAGTGCAGATTAGCCACTTCCAATTTACTCGGCTACTCCTCGTAGATTCGGAACTACGAATCTACACTTCCTCGGCTATTCTCCTTTACTGAAATTACACATAATGATATTTATTAAATATTCATGTATGATGCTCGCATTTTATTTCTATCTTGTACAGGACCCCAAGGGGAGCAGCATTTGTTGATTTGGTTCCCTGGTTAAATATTGTGAATAAATAAATAAATACATTGTGAATAAATCACCACTAATTGGAGAGGCAATACCAGAATGTAATAAGCAAAATTATTTTTGTATACTTAGTTTCAAGTTGTCTAGTCTTGATTGGTGTGAAAATTCAAATGTGCACTTTCTGCTTTCTGATCCAATGCTAATTTGTTTCTGAGGATAATGGTCAAATTATTGCCGCAAATGCTCCGGGATACTATGATTAAAAGCTGTGCTGCAAAACGGTTTCCTGGTATGTCGTAGAACTGATGATTCCAACTAAATTCAAAAGATTTAAATATTTCTACTACTACTACTACAACAACTGCTACTAATACTACTACCACTGCTGCTGCTGATACTACTACTGCTACTACTACTACTACTACTACTACTAATATTACCACTACCACCACCACCATTACTACTATTACCTAAACTATGACTACTCGTGTTTTCTACTACTGCTACTACTGCTACTACTACTACTTCTACTACTACGACTACTATACGACTACTACTACTACTACTACAAATACTACTACCATACCTACTACTGCTACTAATACTTCCACTACTACTGATTCTACTACTACTGATACCTCTACCACTACTTCTCTTTCTAGTACTACGACTAGTGCGACTACAACTACTCATACTTCTTCTGCTACTACAGAAATATATATTATTCTACTTCTATTACTCTACGTATTGTACTACTGCTACTGTTGCTGATTCTACTGCTACTACTACTATGGTGCTGTTACTGGTTTTTAATATTACTACAACTGCTATTTGAAATATGAAAGTTTTTTTTTGTGATAGTGAAGAAGGAAAACCAAAAATAATCAAAGTTCGAAACTAACGTATTACAGTGTTAGCACTCTGCTTCGCTTGATAGATACAACATACTACACCGTCTAGATTTATACACTACCTAAACTGAGACCCAAATATCAGTTCTACCGTTAAAAGCAGTTGTCCCTACCTCATGAATGTGTAAAGGGTCTAACGTACGGTCGCTGGGGTCGTTGGTGGCAGGCTTCATAACCTGTGACCTTCACCCGCTTTCTCGTGTTCATAGGTAAGAAGCATTTACTTTTATCTCTGTTTTTAATTAATTATTTAGTGTAATTACATATATATAGTAGACCAGCCAAACATCCAAAAAGGCTCTAGAAAAAGATTCGACGGCATTTTTGGGTAATGCTCGGCATCCATGCTTAAAGTCTTGCAAAAATACTGACGAATAACGTACGGGCGGATGCCACGTGCATTTTTGCCTAAAAATGCCATTTTTGGCTCAAAATTTGAAAGAATGTCAAAAATCACAATTTTTATTTTTTTCACCTAATATGTAATAACTGATTAAGACTTTTCAAATTATATCAGATTTATTTTGAGTTTCAAGTTATAAACCTGATTAATACACAATTGAAAGTTGGATATTACACACACGCATATGGCGTAACGAAACATAAAACTATGATTTACTCAAAATAATAGGTTGTGAAAACTACCAATATTTCAAAGTTTTTTACCCAACGTACATTTGTCATTTCAAACACTTTTTCTTGATTAAACATGTCATGTATATTGTCATGTCACACACAGAAAAGAAATTATCCGATAAGGTGATAGATAACTCATTTTATGTTATCCCAAATGGAACAATGTATTTTTACTGGATGCGCATTTTGACTGAAAAACACTATTTGAAGGTACATCTAGAGTGTATATGTACATAAGGCAATTATCCCATGTATTATCAGTATAGTCTATGGACCAAAAACTGAAATGTCCCCACCTCCTTAGAAATAATCTTAAATGATCATTTTTTTTTCTGTTAGATGGGACCACTACCTCTCAAAATGTGCTCCTTTGCCCTAAATTAAAAGGTGGGTGTGGCCACAAGGGCTATTACCATGGCAACGGATCAGAAACAATAGAATTTAAGAAATTGTCGTATATTCGTGATTAAGAAAGTACAAAAACACATTGTAACATTTTAAAATAATGTATCAAAAGTTTCTCACTTGATTAAAACCCAAATAAGAGTTATAAAAAGTGTCCATCGTGTTTGAAAATGGCTGTTTCCATGGAAACAGTAAGAACAAAAATGATATTGGAGCAAAATCCCTTGATGCTACCTAAAAAAGAGGTAAGTATTGATATTGACCATTATTATTTTCTATTTTACAGGACACTCACTGATAACTTATTTTAGTAAAGGGGTGATAGATGTGACTACTACATGTGTAGACCGTTACCATGGTAACAATTATATTATTGTGTTGTATTTCTAACAAAATACTATCATTAGATAATGGTTGTTTTCAACATGAAATAATGGTAAACATCTAATAACTTTTGCCGTCTTTTTGATTATATTCAATATTTTAGTTAATCGGAGCAGAGCTAAATTTGATTTATAAAAACTGTTGCCATAGAAACAGAATGTTAATAAAGATAAAATCTTTCAAATAAAGAAATGTGACCTACCAATACAAAATAAATGTTAAACAAACTGCATTTGAACAAAATCAAATGAATCTTATATTATTTTTCACTGAAGCTATCAGAATCAGCTTGATTGTCTTAAAGGCCAAGTCCACCCAAATAATGACTTGAGTTCAATCAGTAGAGTTAAATTAAATAAACGAAATAGTAAAAAATATCAAAATCGGATAAAAATAAGAAATTTACGGCATTTTGAAGTTTTGGATTGTTTCGTAAAACAGTGATATGCATAACATGGGCTGAATGCAAATCAGTGATCCGATGAAGTCATGAGCTTACTTTGTATTTTATTATATGAAATTTCAAATATTTCATAGATGTTTGTAAAGATTCTCTTCATTGTATCACAATAAGTTATAATAATGATGATCGTACACATTCTAAGAGGGGTCAAACATTCTTGGAGAAGAAAGCTGAAATAGTTGAAATTTTATATAATAAAATACAAAAGGAAAAAAGTGAGCTTATGGCATCGTCGGCTCAAAAATTTGCATACAGCCCATGTTATTCATATCATTGTTTCATGAAACAATGATATGAATAACATGGGCTGTATGCAAATTTTTGAGCCGACGATGCCATAAGCTCACTTTTTTCCTTTTGTATTTTATTATTTAAACTGCCATAAATGTCTCGTTTTATCCGATTTTGATGAATTTTAGCCTTGCTTCGGTATAATTTAATTTTATTGATTTAACTCATTTTTTAAATATTTATTTATTTATTTATTTATTTATTATTATTATTTTTTTTTTTTTTTTGGGGGGGGGGTGAACTTGCCCTTTAAAGTTGGTTACGGATGTGTTCCTTATGGACGTTGTCATGGTTAATAATGAGTTGCACATCACGAAACTATTGGAATTGGAAAAATACCACACATTCCTAATTGAACAACATGCAAGCAAATGTCCATTCTTAATATATATATTCTAAGCTTTCAATTCAAATCTTTCTAGATATTAGAAAAAAGTGTTTTGACTAAACAGTGTCAAAATTGTTGCTCGCTCACAAACTTTAAAAGCTGTAAAGCTGATTTTGAGCTATAGAGAATATTACCACCCACCCCATCAAAATTACGTCTGCATGGCTTTCATCATTTGGTCGACCACTCGGAAGGCGGTCTCGCCAAGGTATATTGTTAATGTATCAAAATCATATTGAATATGTAAGAAAACTTGCCTACATATACATTGTAGGATGGATGGGCCGGTCACATAGCAGTTCCCTATCACTGGTTGAAAAATTCTTTGATATCTCGGTTTTTCTTTTAATTTTTTGTGCAAAAGCCAAACTTTATTTCATTTATATAATATAAGTTATCGTTAACTAACTGGAAAAATGACATATACGAGCATTATAACATTAATACGTATCATTATGCTTCATTATAAATTCACTGTGCGGTCCACATAGGATTTTCATTTAAACAAAATTATAAAGTCATGTGAATGCAATGGATCAATCTCCAGGAGGTGGAACATCATATCGGAAAGTGAGAGAAATAAACAACAATATTCAGTGATGATGTGTCATGCATCCATATAGAGATAATGGAATTATACTCTTGGAAAGAGCAGACTTAAGAGGGTTATGTGAAGACAATACTCTGCATGATATTGTGTATTTTATTATGTAAACACAGTAACACAACCAGGACTCTAGTGGAGTAATGTACATTTATCCTAATAGGCAAGTCAATGAATGTGCAAATCTGTGCAAAAACAATTACCACACAGTCAGCACATTTAATGTTTGTTGGGATATGATTTTATGTTTTCATAATGAAAGACAAAGATGATTTTTATCTTGTAATGGATTGTATATATTACAAAAATAAATCCTTAGTTGTATACATGAAATTTAATTTAAGGTCATTTATTATAACTTTCCTTGGGAACAGGGGTGTCGATCTGTGTTCATGATTGGGGGATGACCGGCGAGAGGAAGGTGAGGGAGGGGGGGGGGGGGGGGTATCCCCCTCCCACATCAGGGACTTTTTCAAATATCTCTCTAAAAAACTTGTATTTTAGAGCATCCCGAAATGGTTTTCTGTATGATTAAATGTTGTTAAATAATGAATTTGGATAATTATTAGTTTTAAGTTAATGTATCGCAATTCTCACATCCAAAACTATTGGGGGGGGGGGGGGGGGGGGAGGCCATCCCCCACCTCAAATTTCAGGGGGAATATATATTATATATTTGCAACAACATTTTTTTAAATTCTCATATTAAAGCTGATAAGTACCCCTTCATCTATTCTTCCCCTATTAATTCTAAGAGTTACCTGTTTTACGTACAGTAGACAAGTACTCCTATTCCCTTTTTTTTCAACAAAGTGATCCTTTCCCTCTAATAGGTGCTCCTTTTCATCTCTGTTGAGTGCCATATTTATCCTCAATATTATTGCCCCTTTCATTCTGATACATGGCGTTTTCCTTCCATTAAGTGCCCTTTTGACCCATAAAAAGTGTCATTTATTTTATAAAATATCTTATCCTTTTAATAAGTGCATTAGTTATCCGGGGTTAGTTTTCCAGGGGGTAGTTGTTCTAGAATCGGTCATAAGGCATTTTATGTCGTCAGAACTTAAAACTTCCGTTAAAAAAACAAAACATAAAAACAAAATAAACATTCCCTTGTAAATAAAATCCACTTTCCCTTACTGAATACGATTGTTCACGCCCCGCTTCGGAGAAAGAAGATCCCGTTTATGCTACCAATTATTATTTTAAAAAAAGTTTAAATAAAATTTGCATTCCCTTAAATACGATTGTGCCCCCCCCCCCCCCCCCCCACTTCGTAGAAAGAGGATCCCGTTTATGCTATACATTATTATCAAAAGACATGTGTCAACAAAGTTTGATCGGTCTCTACGCTCGCTACACTCGCTGCACTCTTAGAAATGTTGGGTAAATGCCACTGGGTAAATGAAGATTGGGCATAGGTTGGTTAAATCTTGCTCAACTTTTACATGCATTTACCCAACATGTGTCAAAAGATAACAATGAAATTGGTAAAGTTTACCCAAAAGTTGGTCGGATACATAACTACCCTCATGTTAGGTAAATTTTGCCCAATATTTCTATAGAGTGTAGCCTAATCAAAATTAACATTCCCTTAAATAGGATTGTGCTCGCCCCGCCCCTTGCCAAGAAGATTCCGTTTATGCTGCCAATTTCTTTCAATGAGAAGTATTACCCATAAATATGATAATGATTCAAATCAAACATTAAAAAGGGGGCTCGCGAATATGAAATTAACACTCAATTGATGTGCAACAAGTTATTGTAAGTGGTGCTTTAACTAGAAATTGGCAAGGAACAAGAGAATTATTCGTATTAGATTTATCAAATAGAGGTGTCGTGGTCTAGTGGATACGTCACCGGACTGTGGATCTCATGGTGGATCTCATGGTTCGCGGTTCGAGTCCCACCACGGCACGAATGTCCTTTGACAAGACATTCATCTATACATTCGCCACTCTCCACCCAGGTGAAGTAAATGGGTATATGGTAGGAATTTATTCCTTGACTTATAGGGCAGCTGGACTAAAGCCAGGGTAATAATACTACTTCGGCGCTTAGAAACATATGTATTCAGCGCAATATAAATGTTATGTATTATTATTCATCATTAAATGAAAATAGACTCACGGTTGATATAGGTTGAGAACAAATTATTCTATTACTTGCTTCTGCACATGCCCCCCCCCCAAAAAAAAAAATAATGTTGTCGTTCACAAACAAAGGTTTATCGGTTATCGGTGGCACACAGACTCAGGTTCGTCGGTAAATTAGTAGTGGTCTCGACACCCCCCCCCCCCCCCCCCACCTCCAACTCATGTAGTCCTAGGGACCCCCAAAGGTCTTTCATGATGACATTGTACTTTGTACCCCACTATAGGATGACTTTTTCCCTCTTCATAAGAATCTGATGTCACCAGGATTTTTCAAAGGGGGGGGGGGGGGGGGGGGTCTCGATGTGAAAGAGAGATACGCGAAAAAACGAAAGAAAAAGGGAAAGGCCTCTGCCACCAAAATAGGGGGCAATGTCCTAGATGTCAATCAGGGATAATTTTAAAAAGCTCCACCAAAAGCCTCCCCCTCCCCGATCCACCACTGGGTGTCACAGCCCGCTATGCTCGATTGGAAATTAAAGGAATATACAGACCCTCACACTCGACTGCACGCTGTGATGTAAAGAGAGAAACAAATAGGATTATTTGATCTTTCCAGAGATAGCTTCAAAATATAGGGTACATAATTTCTAAAACTAATGTATTCACTTTAACGTTTCCATTTATGCCTTTCCTTTTCCCTAAAAAGTGCCCTTTCTGTTAATGCCCCCTTATGCATGCCCCCTTTCCCCCAGAAGTTCTTTTTCTGCTGGTGTCTACTTTACATCAACACTAAATTTGTGATTATACCATATTTAGTTGCCAGCTAACCTTAATGAATATCATCGATATAATGCATGCATATGATCTTTGTGTGACTTTCAAAAATAAATTTCAAAAATACTCTGACGCGTTGAGAATTAACAATGTCCATTTTTAATGACTCAGTAAAAAGGCTTTCCTTAAAAAAAGGGATTCAGATGAAGCCAACATTGTGTTACAAATGGCAAAAAAAATCTTAAATTTAGCTTGTAATGAGCCCTTTTCTATTCAAATGCACAAAATCAATTGAAAATAACTCAGCAATTGTTTCCGACTGAAGTAACTAATGCATAGTTGGTTTGACCCACACTCGCTACTTCAGCTCAAACTTGGTACAACAGGAGTTTGACAATACTGTTTGAAAAGCCTGCTGCTGAGTCATCCGTGGCAGCAAAGTTATGAATAAGGTATCATTGCACACAATATAATTTGTTCTTTACTATGAAATAAATTTCAAGCTCATAGAGGTTATAACTTTTTAATTAGAAGCTACTTAAGTTGGGTATACTTTTTTCTGATACTTTTCAATGAACCAAGTAGCAGGTCTTGTCATCATGTTCAATGTGAAAATGTTGGTATCACCCACTATATAGGGGACAAAATCTTCTGGATCTAGATTGGAATCAAGTAAACAGAAATTTTGGTAGAAAGACAACACCACTTTTTTTATTAGCTACCAAATTTTGGTAACAACTATTATGATAGTGGTCACATTCACAGCCAACGAGCAGATTCTAACGGCTGACGGTGTTTGTTAATCTAATTGCTATATAACTTTTATATTGGTTAGTTACATTTCCTTCTTTAGTTGAAAGATGTCATCTTCATTAATTCTGTTTCCATGGCAACAGATTTTTTAATATATCAAATTTAGCTCTATTCCAAACTAAACTTTTGAAAATATTATCAAACAGGCAGTACAAAAAATCAAAAAATTAGATGTTTACCATTATTTCATGTTGAAAAAAATATAGTTCTGCATTTCATTAGAAATGCAATAAATTTATTTGTTACCATGGTAACGGCCTACACATTTAGTGGTCTCCTCCACCATACCTTTACTCAATCAAATTTTGAAAAGTGAGTGTCCTGTAAAAGAGAAGATTATCATGTACAATATAAATGTATTAATATTTACTTTTTTCGGTAGCATCGTGGTGTTTTTATTTGCTCATATATGGGTTTTTTTTCTTACTGTTTCCATAGCAACAGCCATTTTCAAACATGATGGACACATTTTATGGATGGACAACTCTTATTGAGTTTTTATCACGCGAGGAACTTTTGATACATTATTTTAAAATGTTACAATGTGTTTTTTTCCTTTCTTAATCACGAATACATTTTCTTAAATTCTACTGTTCTTCATCCGTTGCCATGGTAATAGCCTTTGTGGCCACACCCACCTCTTAATTCAGGGCAAAGAAGCATATTCCGATAGTTAATGGTCCCATCTAACAGGAAAAAAAATCATTTCAGATTATTTTTAAGAGGGTGGAGACATTTCAGTTTTTGGGCCATAGCCTATACTGATAAATATGGGATAATTGCTTTATGTACATATACACTCTAGATGTACCTTCAAATAGTGTTTTTCAGTCAAAATGCGCATCCAGTAAAAATACATCGTTCCATTTGGGATAACATAAAATGAGTTATCTATCACCTTATGGAATAATTTCTTTTCTGTGTGTGACATGACAATATACATGGTATGTTTAATCAAGAAAAAGCGTTTAAAATGACAAATTTACGTTGGGTAAAAAACTTTGAAATATTGGTAGTTTTCACAACCTATTATTTTGAGTAAATCACAGTTTTATGTTTCGTTACGCCATATATGTGTGTGTAATATCCAACTTTCAATTGTGTATTAATCAGGTTTATAACTTGAAACTCAAAATAAATCTGATATCACTTGAAAAGTCTTAATCAGGTATTACATATTAGGTCAAAAAATTAAAAATCGTGATTTTTTACATTCTTTCAAATTTTGAGCCAAAAATGGCATTTTTAGGCAAAAATGCGCGTGGCATCCGCCCGTACGTTATTCGTCAGTATTTTTGCAAGAGTTTTAGCATGGAAACCGAGCATTACCCCAAAATGCCGTCCAAAGTAAAACAAATCTTCTTGGCTGGTCTACTAATATATAAGGTCCGTTATATGTTCGTAGATAGTAGTTACAATGATTGGGTATATTGATATGCCAACAGAATGCACTATATGTTACAAGAAAGTGTAATTGTAGGGAGGAAAGTGGTTATGTAATGTCAATAGATTGTTACTTGATGTATGTACATTACATGGGCGGATTCCGTGTGTAGGCATATATACGTGTAATGTGTACGTGGAGTGTGAAAGCCTTTGGGTCCACGTTAGAGGTGCACGTAGATGGGGACACGGTCCATGGGTTTTGTGTATATGCAGGTCTATTGGGAATGACACCATTTGTATTGTTATCGTTGATTTCGCATTGAACCTTTGAATTTATTAATGCCTTGTTTACTTTGGTAACTTATATTTATTTAGATGTTATTGATATTTAATTTTGTCACGTGAAACGTATAATTATAAGTTATTTCTCTGTGTCATCTACAACTGTTTTTTTGTGACCCCGCTTTCTCGTGTTCATAGCGGTGCGTCGGCCTAATGGCGATGGAAGGAGGAATAAAGTTCATTGACCCAACTTCTGGCTTTCATTCGTATCTGTGGCGTCTGGACTGTGCCCCACTTCTTGCTCCTGCTGTCCCTTACTACTCGGCCCCTCTACAAATGCAACACTACAACAGTTTACATACCTCTTGCTTACAATGCCTTGTATCTATTGTTGAACTGTAAAACCCCTAGTTGACTTGGCAGAGCTATTGATTCAAAATTTTGTATTGAAACAACTGTGATAGTTCAAAATATTTTTAATCATAAAAATAAATCAAGAATATGAAAGAACGTTGTGTCCTTGGTAACTTGTGTGCTGGAGATTAGGGACTTTACGGTACGGTAGTACAATATATCTCTTCGCTAACTTCTGTTTGTATTTTATTTTCGTTGAAAATATGGCAATATGAACATGATACCTATTTTGGACGGCACTTCCGATTTGAATGAATGATAAAAGTACAGAGTTTGGTTTCGTTGCAGGGCGGTCTTTATAGCATGGCATAGGAATGCAAATTTAAATACACGGTCAAACATATGACTGTTCAAACAAAGGAAGATAAGTAGATAACGACATCGATAGCCGATTGAAAGAACATCAGTTGTGAGATAATTTTAATGAAATTGACACAGCGCAATAGACCTGTTTACTAATTTACTGCACTTTATGCATGTTTCTCTCCAGAATCCTTAGTTACCATCTATTTGGTGCACCTGCTATGCATAATGGCATCTCTATAGATGGAATCCATTTTGCATACATTAGTTGTTGCTATGTCGGGCAAGCCTCTGGCAAGCTTCTGAGTGGTTAAGAGAAACTTTTGTTCAAAAAGTATGCATAAAATTAGTAAACAGGTCTATTGTGATATTCCATGCCTTAAACTTAGGATACATATAGGTGTCATGGTATTGATTTATAGTGATAACTGGTAGAGCTCAAGTAGTTAATATTTAATCATATCTTTATCTACAATCCTCTTGGAGAGGACAACTTGCGTATTTGGATGGGAGCAAGAGGGCACACCCCACCCCATCCCCTTACAAATTTTCAAGCAAGAAAAAAAAAATGAAAACGATTTTTCAATCTGATGAGGTATTTCCAAGGTAAATTGAAATCGATCGCTCTCAAAACCTCAAATATCTATCTTTAAATATACTAATCAAAAGCTTACGCATAAAGAAATAACATTTCAATCAAAACGAAAGTAGGCCAATTTTGTTTCTCGCTCACTTCTGTCCCGATATATATATATATATATATGTATATTCATCGTACTGTTGTTAATGACACCACAATTGATAGGAATAATAAAAGTCAACAAAATTCGTAATTTATAATTTACAATTCATGAAGAGAAAGATTAAAAGGAACATTCGTCGCCACCCCCCCCCCCCTCCCCTCGTGATCTAAACTACTTGAAGAGTTTAGAATGGATACTTAAGATAAGCCGAATTCGATGTTTCTTTTTTTTTTTTTGGTTTGTCCTAATTTTCTGAACGAGTAAATCTTCCAAAAGTATTAGAAAGATAACTCATTATGGACGTAACAGAAATACTCTACATCACAACCATTAGCTAAATAAAAGGCGTTTAAATCATGAAGGGTAATTTCTTGCTATACAACTTCACTTAAATTATTTAAAGTTTGAATAGATACATATGATTTACCCATAACGGGTGTATTAAGTGTACACATTCTTAGCGATGTAAGTGTGATTTTAGCTTTAGAACGGCAATATAGTTATACAATTATAATTTATGTACTTTGATATCTAGCTATTAAGGCCAAACCTGGAATAATGATAATAACAATGACATGTAGAGGTGTTGTGGATCAGTGGATAAGTCCCTGGACTGTGAACCACGAGGTCCTGGGTTCGAATCCCACCGCAGCACTAGCGTCCTTTGGCGTCCTTTGGCAAGACGTTAATCTACATTTGCCACTCTCCACCCAGGTGTTAAATGGGTACCCGGTAGGATGGTGAAAGTTAATGTCCATTGCTTAGCATGTGTGCGCTTAACAGGCGACTGGCTGGAATTCTCCCCAGGGAGCGGAGAATGTGCATACATTGTGTGCGGGCATGCCAGAATCCGATGACCAGGGTAATAATATATCTGTAAAGCGTTTAGAGACATCTCCGATGTATTAGGCGCTATATAAAAGCTGATTATTATTATTACATGTGACTTATGAGCTCTTTTTTTATAATTCGAATCTCTTATTTTCTTGTGATATCTGGGGTTATTCACTCATACATTTCTAACCATGAACTTTCGTTATGAACATCAATATCTTTATCTTTTAACTTTGCAAGAAGTAACATACTTCTAAGGTTACAATTGGAAGCATCTTGTAATATATATTAACTCATTGACTTCATAATAATTAAATAGATGGAATTGCTATTTAAAAAAAAAATCTTTCATAATTCTTAACATATCAGAATTCGATTTTATTAATTGAATTTTGGACAAAGTATGCAGGAAATATATATATATATATATATATATATATAATAATATCATTGTCGAGGTCAGCATAAAAAGTGCTCAATGCGTACTGCAGAGCAATATAGTTTGTTCCTAGTGCTTTAGTCTCGCTACCACTGGTTTCACGCAACGGCGTTCATCAGGCGAATGACTGGGCATAGTTAGATCCGCATGGGACGATGTGGTTTGATACGGTCGAGTGGTTTCGGGGTGTGATGGCGGCATTTAGAGATAATCTCACTGCGTTTATTCAACGCGTTTGTTTTGTTTATTATTATCAGTAGCTTTTCTTCAAGGCTACAAACTATATTGCTCTGCAGTACGCATTGAGCACTTTCTATGCTGACCTCGACAATGATATTATTATATTTTGCTCCCTTCTTGGTTGAGCTCTCTTCGTCGGTAACCAGCAACGAGCTTCGCACGGGACGATGGAAACTTTTGATACGAATTACTCCGGAAAAAATATTCCCATTCCCTCTAAATCGCAATATGTTAAATGCCTACTCGAAAAGATTGAATCAGTTATTAAGCGCATGCGATGGAAAGCACATTTCTTTCTCAAAGGAAACCACCCAGAGGAGGAAAATGACAATGAAACCGAGGATGACCATAAATATTTTGGCCTCAAGTCGAAACGAACACCCCCGAAGATCGACGAAATGGCGAAAAATGAATCGGAATCCGAGCCAAAAAGAAAAAGGAACCGGGGCAGAAAAACCATCTGGTTCAACCCCCCTTACAGCGCGTATGTCAAGACTAAAGTAGGGAGGCTATTCATCAACCTAGTAGATAGGCACTTCCCCACCGGCCACAAGCTCCATAAAATTTTCAACCGAAATAATACTAAAGTAAGCTACAGCTGCATGAAGAATATGGACGCAATAATTAAAACTCACAACGACAGCACACTAAGAAAAACAAACCCCTCAACCAACACCCTGAAAAAACGTGCAACTGTAGGAAAAAAGAGGACTGCCCACTACAGGAGAACTGCCTAATCTCGGCAGTTGTCTATAAGGCAACAATAACCCACGGGGAACAATCAAAAACGTACATAGGAAACACAGGGGGAACATTTAAAGAGAGGTATAGAAACCACACCAAATCATTTAGAAACCAGAAATATGAAAATGAAACCGAATTGTCAAAATATGTATGGGAACTTAAAAAGAGAAGCATCGACTACGAAATTATTTGGAGCATCATGAAAAGATCTAATACGCATAGGAGAAAAAGCGGAAACTGTAACCTCTGCCTTGAAGAAAAGCTACTGATAATAATAAACAAAACAAACGCGTTGAATAAACGCAGTGAGATTATCTCTAAATGCCGCCATCACACCCCGAAACCACTCGACCGTATCAAACCACATCGTCCCATGCGGATCTAACTATGCCCAGTGATTCGCCTGATGAACGCCGTTGCGTGAAACCAGTGGTAGCGAGACTAAAGCACTAGGAACAAACTATATATATATATATATATATATATATATATATATATTTAGAGAGCCCACAACGAACCTCTGGCCACGAATTGTTGGTGCCCCTGCCTATATCCAGAATTAATCAGCATCAAAAACTCTAGGTATATGCCAAATAACATTTTTTTTGTGAAAAGGTGCACAATTATTTCACTATTCCGCTGGAATATTTTCCAGGTCCTAGGCGTTGCTGCCGCCTAAGCTTAAGCTGTGTTGAGTAGCGGTCCAATCAACGTACGCCTACAAAACTGCAATGATATTATGGGATGGTTTGTTCCTCTTCTGGAGGAAACCCTACGCAAGGTATCGTGTTTAATGACGAAGCGACCCTGAAATTCTCTTTATGCGTTTCAACCTTTAACCTCGATGAGGTGCAGATAAACAGGAATTTTAAGTAAGTAAGGTCCATGGAGTAAGTAAGAGACAGAAATCGAAACTGAACTTCAAGTGCAATGTACTTATTACTATCCAAAATTTTACGAAAGTCCTCTTGCTCGCTTTCCAGCAGCCCGACCATCAATGGCCAATATTTCTGTTCAATCCTTTTCTGATGATGTGCACTACAAAATTCAGTTCGCATTTTATGATGGTAGGAATCAGGTTGCACCTCTCCCCATCATGTCTAGTATTTGTTCTTTTGAGATATTCTTCAAACATGGTACCATCAACAACCTTCTCTGACATCACATTTATACCACTTCTAGTCTTTTGCGATTCTTACTACACAAAGTCCATCATTCAGTTGGATTTAGCAGTAGTGACTGACTAGACTATACATAGCATTTTTGGAACATTATTTTCAAGGTTTAGTTTAGTGATTTATCACACCAATACAACTCCAAAAATCACTATTACTACCCCAATACATATCGCCAGCTTCACCACGACCTGCTACTGTTGATAGTTTCAATTTCAATTCATTCAATTTATTTCAATAATTTTTAGAAAAAGCTACATTTACAACAACAAAAAAATACAGACGATTAACAGTAAAGTGGTGCATGAATGAGGAGACAGCATAGCAATATTGGTGCCGCGACCAAAAAATGGAATTTCTCTCCCAGAATTCATTAAATCCTGTTGTTCCCTTTACTTATTTAAAGCCAAAGTTAAAACGATGTTACTATTGGAATATGCAAGGTAAAATTTCTCTGTCAACTCTTCATCATCATCATCATCATCATCATCATCATCACCGTTATCATCATCCTTTCATCACCAATATGCTTTTAACTTAGGATTTCAATTATTTATCCATTCTGCTTATTTAAACATGTTTTAGCTATTTCATAATATTTGTCTGGGGCTGCCACATTCTCAAGCAAATTGTTTATAATGGCAGTCCTTCTTCCGCTAATGATTTTATATTTGATGAATTACAATAATATGACAATATATCATTTCGTGTTTGTTTTTGAAAAATGATTGTTACATATACTTCTTTATTTATGATTTATTGCAAAATGTACTTTTGTATTTTATTTTATATAATATTTTACCGAAAAATGTGGCTCTAATATATGTATGCACAAGAAAAATTTAAAAATATAATAAAGTGTATAAACAACATGATACGAAAAAAATACACATACCTAAATAAGAACGGAGAAACAAAGCAAAGCAAAAATCAAACAATATAAAAGTAAGATTAAAGCCTGATCACACAAACTGTAAACTAAGTATTATAAGTATTCAGTATCAGTGATCCAACCTCCTTTTTAAAATATTAAGATCAGGACTTCATTTGATATGTGAAAGGTGTCTTTTTCCAGATTTTGGGGCCCCTTGCAGAAGTTTTTTGCTACATTTTTGCTTGTGAACGGTAAAATGACAGTGGCATTGATACAAAACTTACCAGAGAGACTAAGGGGGTAGTTTTGTTAAAGCAGAAATACATAAAAACTGTTAATTAAAATCGGAGGGATCGGATACATTTAATATTTCCAAATGAAAAAAAATAATAGATTAGTATGAGCAAGGACATGGCATGGGAAATAGCTAGTATATAATAGCCATTTTCTGTAATCAGAATAAACTAGACACTGAATAGTTAGTTGAAGAACCCCAGGCAACATTGCAGTATATTAAAGCATTGTAGATCCATATCATTAATAATATTGTTGGTTTGTATAATATTCCTATATATTTCATATTTTGGTACAGCTTAAGTCAATGTGATCATTCCAAGATAATTTACTATCAGAATTAGTTACACCTGAGAATTACAGTAAAATAGAAACGCTAATAGTACTGCTGCTGTTAATATGACAAACTCTACTACTATTTACTCCTATTACTTCTACTACTACTACTACTACCACTATACGCTTAACGCAGTAGTTACAACATACTAGACAGCCTGAATTAATGCACTTCCAAAACTGAGACCCAGTAGCAGTTCTACCGTATCTGTGCCTACTTCATGAAAACATTCAAAAGCTTACATACCACTTGACTATACACTGCCTTGCATCTATTGTTGGAATCTAACAACCCTAGATTTTAAACAGCTTTTGATTCAAAACGTATGTATTGAACGAACTGTAGTCATGGTGATAGTGTTCAAAATATTTGTCATCATAGAAAGAAATACAAAACATAAAAAACGTTGTCTCCTTGGTAATTTTTTTTAAACAGTAGATAAGGGGAACTTTCGGGTACGGTATAAAAGTTTCGGCAACTCCTGTGGTTTTATATTTTATACTCATTGAGAATAAGCATAGTGACATTAGAAATACAAGACCTATTTTGTACAGCATTTATTTCCGACTTGAATGAATGATGACATTTCAGAGTTTGGTATCATTGCAGGGTGGTCTTTAAAACATGGCATGCATACAGAAATATGAATTTACATACATGATCACATATATGTCCAAATAAAGGAAGATAAATAGATAACGACATTTTTTATATTTCATGCCTTAAACATAGTTTGGTATTATCAAAATCCTTCATACTGATAACCGGTAGACCTCAAGTTGATCCTATTTTATCTGCTATCCTATCGGAGCGGAACATTCGACTCTTTTAGAGGGGCGCAATGGTACATTTATCCAACCTCACAAATTTTCAGGCATGACAAAATTAACTGACTTTTCAATCAATGTGACGAGTTATTTCCAAGGGAAATTAAAATATATTGCTTTTAAAACGTCATGAATTGTTATTGGTTTTCCTGCTAACATCTCTTGTTATGTTTAAATTTTGAAGCCAACCTTCAATAGTGAATCAAAGGGAATATTTCGCCACGTGTCAAAGTCAATAGAGTGTAACGCCATTCTTAAAGTATGTTTTAAAATTATATCGGAAATTCCCTTCAAACAAAAAAGCCATTAGCATGATTAGCTTATGTATGAACTATAATAAAGAGCATGTCTAAAAATAATTAATCAAGACTAATGCAGTCGAATTTGTTAGCTCGCCCACTTCTCTCACTATCTATGAATTCACTGTAGTGGTGTTAATGACAGTTCAGTTTTATTTATTTATGTATTATGGTATATGATGATTGACCAGCAGCACAGGGGCTGAAGGGGTCAATTTACAGTCAGATATATATGTGCATATATACAACAGAATCGCGTCAAGTATATAAAAAGATACATAATTGGAAGCAAAACGAAAATACTAAGATTTACGCTACACAAATAATAAGATAACAAGTGTGAAAAGTGAGAGAAAGAAAGAAGAAGTAAAGAATAGGAAAGAAAAGGGAAGAGAAAGAAAGAAGGAGATGATTACAGAGAAAGGAGAAGATTTGGGAGGAATACATAAATATAACCAAGTTAGAAAGCCATAACCATGCAAAATGAGTCATTACATCTAGGCATGGAATCCGAGAAGTGAAAATGTTTGGGATGCAAAGCGTGGGGGGGGGGGGGGTTATTTTAAGATTCTGGCAAGGTGAGGGATGGTGGATTTTCGATATCGTTCTGTATTGCATTTAATTGTAGGGAAGCCAGTCATGTACGAAGCTGTCTTACATTTGAATTACATCTAGGGACGGGAAGAAGGTGTTTGTGGTGATCAGAGTTTTTGAGTTTTTGTCCAAAGCTTAGCAAAAGAGAATCTCTTCTATCAGATAGAGTAGTGAGTTTAGTTATGGCAAGGGCATTGCCATAAGTCACGTTATAGCCTACAATTATTTTGGGGGCCCGCTTTTGAACATATTCCAATTTATTATTCTCATTTATGGTAATTGAGGTGTCACAGTGCCAAACAGGGGAACCATATTCGAGTATGGGTCTTATGTACGTATTGTAGACAGTTACAATATCTACCAGGCTTGCCTTAGATTTTCTAAGGATACATAATGTGTTCAATCTTCTGGATGCTTGTGACACAATATCTGAGATGTGTAAGTTCCATTTTAGATCATTCTGAATTGTGATTCCGAGTAGTTTGAGATTTTGAACAACATTGAGTTGGGTTGAGTTAAGCTGGAAGTCGGTCCTGGGGTTTAAGTTCCTTAAAAATGATATGGTCATGAGGTTACATTTGGATGGTTTGGGGAGCACGTCATTATCATTACACCATATTGAAAGACGATCTAATACAGATTGCAATGTAGGGTCAGCATTACGCTTCACAATTTCTCCAAGTGTCAAATCATCATCGTATTTCCATCGATTCTCCCAATCATTCACAGCATCATTAACAAGAATCACAAACAAAACCGGACCCTTGGTACCCTGTGGTACGCCACAGGATACCGCCAGTAGGGGAGAGTAGTAATTACAGACTTTGGTGCTCTGAGTACGTGCAGTTATGAAGCTGCAAATAATTCGGACGATCGATCTGCGTACACCTAACAGGATGAGCTTCTTGACTACAACTGAATGATATAAATAGTAAAACTCAATCAAAGTCATAATTTACAGTTGATGAAGAGACGGATTGCATGAACAGTCGTTGCCCTGACAACAAACATAAAACCGAAATTAAAGGCAGGTTTGGGCTGGGTTTAAACCACACTTTGACCGTGGTTTAATTTAAACCGAAGTTCAGAATATGGGCTATAATGTTTTACTGATAATTATTAGAAGCACTGTACTCATAACAAATTAGTGGCATGATAAGGGCAGGTTTAGACTGGGTTTAAACCACACTTAGACCGCAGTTTAATTCCTAAAAACTTTATAATATTATATGGAATGCAACTTTATTTGAAAACATGGGCATCTAAAGCACTTGTCCGAACTTTGAGTTCTGGAGCCTAATCATATAGAACATATACCGTGTGGTGGACATTTTCTTTTTTTTTAATGAGCATAACTGACCTCAAGGCCCGAATCATAGGTGGCCCTATATCCAGAATTGATGTGTGTGTGTAATTAGGTTTTTACAGACGTGTATCAATAAAATATGATTATTTACGTCTGGGGACCGACCATTAACGTCATCATCCGAAACACGTGACTCAGTCTCGAACCTGGATCCGCTAAATCAGTTAAAAACTTCCACTGTTAGCTGGATTACAGGTGCACGCCACAACGCCCAGTTGAGCTTCAAAAACTCTATGTATACGCTAAATTCCATGTTTTTTATGAATAAGTGCACAATTAGCTTACTACTCGGCTAGACTAATTTCCCAGGTCAACATGAGCGATGCTGCAGCTTGTCGACCCAATTTTCGTTGAGGAGCGGTCCAATCAACACGCATCTACAAAACTTAACCCTTTAATTTGCATATGAATGTGTACAACTTCCTTTGTAGTTTAACATCTAGAAATCGTTCCATGCAAGACGACTCCAATGTCATGAATATTCAAATTAAGCGTCGTCAGTTGTCTTCTTATATACACCAATCAGTTGCGTCGCCTCTGCCATGTCTGCTGCCACACCCTTTGATTTGCATGTGAATGCGGATAACTTGCAGTTTATTTTAATATATTGGAATCGCCCTGTGCTTCTTGTTTGTTGAAGATTTGTTTTTTACAGACATGTATCAAGTCTGGGACCGACCTATAACGTCACCATCCGAGGTTGTGATAGTTGACTCAATCTTTATGAATATTCATATCAATCGCTACCAGTGTTCTTTTATCAGCCACACATTTTTATTCGCATGTTATTTTCTGCATCATGACTATATGATTAAGAAGCCCTGTTGGAAGTACGTGAAATCTTACACTAAATATGTTAGTTCTAGATGCTATCCAAGAATTTAAGAAGCAAAATATGAGTGTATACTTACTTTCAAATTGTCTTGTCTTGACAGGTGTAAAAATCAAAATGTCCAATTTCTGCTTTCTGATCCAATGAAAATTTGTTTCTGATGATAATGGTCAAATTATTGCAGCCATTACTCCAGGATAGTATGATAAATAGCTGTGCTGCAAAACGAAGTGATGGGTTTTCCTGGTACTAGTATGTCGTCGAACTGATGACTCCAACTAAATTCAAAAGATTATAGTTGGAGATCCGACTGAAACTTCCACTTACACCACTAAGTTCCAGAATTAGTTTATTTTAAAGGACATATATTAAATTTAGTTAAAAGGCAAACGTGCCTTTAAATTCCACGTTCTGTGTCTGGATATAGAGAAGGCTTTTGTTTTTCACTTCGGTGAATAACAGTGCTGCATGAAGAAATGACGAATAGTCTCCTGGTCCGTATAAAATTGATGAATCCAGTGTCATATAAAACTATATTCCTCCCAAGGAGGGTGTATGCTTTTTAGTGTCTTTGTAGAAAAGAAGTTTAATCAGGAATACATGTAGATCAGTTCGGATATCTAATAGATAACTGCCTAATTCTTAAAAAGTCTAATTCTGCACTTTCAAAACTGTCACTGGTCTGCGCTTAAATCTAGTATTCAGAGCTCCCGATGTGTATCTGTCGCCCTTCCAAATGCAAACTAAATTTCAAACTGACTGCAAAAGGCAATATCATATTTTGGGGTGATTTGTTCCGCTTCTAGTAGTAACCCAACGAAAGATTATGAAGAGACCCTGAAATTCTTTTGTGCTTTCTAACCTTTAACCTTGATGACGTGCATTAATTGTAAACAGGCATTGGCAGAGATCACTGAACAGGAATATTAACATGCAATATATTTACTACCTATCTTCTGTACAGAAAATACCACTTCTACTACCACTTCTGCTACCAGTACCACTATCATCACCACTATACATACCATTATCTATGCCGCTACCACTACCACCACTATCACCACTATAATACTTGGTCACCACGACTCCTACTAAAATTACTATTATCTAGATTATCCACATTAATTAATATTACCATTCGTGTTGGTGCTGCTGTTGCTACTACTTCTACTAGATCTACAGCAAAAACATCAATAATAGCATTTACTACTACTACTACCACTGATACTACTACTTCTTATTCTTCTTCTACTACTACTACTAATACGAATAATACTTCTACTACTATTACTACTACTACTATAATACTACTAATAATAATACCTCCACAACAACAACAACTACTATTACTGCTACTACTATACTACTACTACTACTACTACTACACTACCACTACTTATAATACTGCCGTTGCTCCTACTACTACTCCTACTACTATAACAACAAACACTACTATACCACCACTACTACACAACAACAACAACTACTCCTACAACTAAAATTACAACTATTACTATTAATGCGACTTCTAATAATAATACGAATACTTCTACTACTATTACTACTACTACTACTATAACACTACTACTAATACTGATACTTCTACAACAACTGCTGCTGCTACTACTGTACTACTACTACTACTTCTACTATTACCACTACTATACTACTACTACTACCACTACCACTACTATTACTCCAACTAGTGTATCTCCCCTTGGAGCTGTTGCTACCACCACCACTGCTACTAGTAGTAGTTTTACTACAACAACTACAACAACAACAACTACTACTTCTAGTTTTACTACTACGACTGATAGGATGTCCGATGTTCCTTTGCTCCATACATCTCTTAATACTTTGCCAATCATGATTTTTAGTCATTTCTTTTTTCTTGTCTTTTTTTTCATTTTTCATTGTTTAACAACAGCACAGAAAAGTTATTCTGGCCTCATTTCATTTTGACTGAAAGCATGTTTCAACAGGTTTTTGTTTGTTTGTTTTTTGTTTTGTTTCCTTTTAATTAAATTCAATTCAATAAAGGTTTGTTAAACACAATTAGCAGTAAACAGACTGAATTGTACATGTTTTACAGCAATCAAATTTTATTTAATGTTTTCTTTTACAGTTTTGAATTTCAGTTATTCATAATATCATTGAATATTTTACATGATAAAATGCTTTATTTTATATATACACTCATTGATATGTTGATTTATGATTCATGTATTTTCATCGAGTGGAATCAAGTTTTGTTTTGTTATTGTTTCATTTGTTTCTTTGTTTGTTAGATTTTTTTTCGTTTTTGGTTTGTGCTTTTTTATATCGATAGAAAAGTAAATTATGAACAAAACTGATGTTAATAAAAAATGTCCTTTAATACACATCCTATTGTCGTTATTGACTCAAGAAACTCAAAGTCATACATCGTCCTATTAATCAAATATGTGCAGTCCAATGTTGTATTTCAGCAGACCTCCTGAAGTGTATATTATATCTGTCAGACAAATTAAATGTAAACCTCTTACACTAAGCATGCTCATAGCTTACAGTCACGTACTAAACCGCAGTAATATTATGCCATGGTTTGTTCCATTTTCTGGTAGAAACCCAACAAAAGGTAGCATATCTTATGATAAAGCAACCGTGAATTGCTTTTATCCGCGTTAACCCAGGGGCGGCTGAGCGTCTTTCAAAGTGTGGGGGGGGGGGATCAACAAAAAGGGACACCTTCAAAAAGGGTGAAAACAAGGCAGAAAATGCCACTTTGAGACATTAGTATACCGCTACATTACACTATCGAGGAGCATTTTCGACACATTAATATTATATCTTAGCATGGTTTTATATAAAAACTACTTTACAGTTGGGTGTAACAGTCTGATAAAGATATTTTGACTAGCAGCGATTCTCCTAATATGATAAGAAGGCAATGGTAAATGCAAGCGAGCATAGCAAGCGAGCTTTGGAAACATTTTAGAAAAAAATTGTACTCCTTCCTGTTAAAATTTAGAGGCACCTACCGCTCATTCTTGTATAATTTAGAGAATTGTGCCCATCCTACCCCCTGCTCCACTGCCTCTCATTGTGCTAGGTATATGGTATTTTGTGGACTTTAGGGCACAGTTTGTAAGCGACATCGGAATATATATGTAGAATTATATTAAATATATATATAGGTAGGCTATATAGGGCAGTTATCAAAAGGGAAAATAATACTATTAAAAAGGAAAAGGGGCACCGATCAGAAGTAAAAGGGGCACTTAAAAAGGGGCATTTATCATAAGGAAAGATTACTCTAATCAGAGGAAAACAGGGTCACTTGTCAGATTTCAAAGGGGACACTTATCTGAGCTGAAAAGGGTCACTTATCAGAGGTGAAAAAGGGCACTTATAAGAAGGGGAAATTGTACTATTAGAACGGAAAATGGGCACTAATCAGACGAAAAACCAAGGCACAGATTTCAAAAGGGGCAGTAATGTCTGAGGTTAAAGGGGGCACTTATCAGAAGGTAAAAAGGGCATTTATGAGAAAGAAGAAGGGGCGCAGTTATACGAAGAAAAAGGGGCATCTATCAGAAGTGAAAAAGGCACTTATCAGGAGGAAAAATGCACTATTAGAACGGGAAATGGGCACTAATTAGACGAAAAAGGGGCAATTATTACATTTCATAAGGGGCAGTAATGTCTGAGGTTAAAGGGGGCACTTATCAGAAGGTAAAAAGGGCACTTATTGGAAAGTAAAAGGGGACTATGCGAAGAAAAGGGGACACATATCAGCAGTGAAAAGGGGCACTTTTCATTGATGAAAAAGGGGCACATTTGGGGTACTTGAAAAAGTAGGGGGCACGCCTACTCAGGAAATATGTTTGTGGTTATCATTGTTGTTTCCTCATAGTACTCTTATACACAATCCCCTATATAATCCCCTATATTTCCCTAAAACAATTTCTAATGGTATCGATAGAAAATAGATAAAACGATAAATATATTATTCTATGAATGTTGTATAGTAGGATATTAAAAAAAAGCTCACCTCAATGTAGGCCCTTCTCATTACCCAGAAAGTGTATTTTAGACTTCTATTTTAGCGTTCAAATTTTGATTTAATTTAAAATGAATCAACCGTAGTTCTAATGAAAAAAAAAGAGCATAAATCTACCTCTTTGTATTGAGATCACATTAGAAAACTAACCAAGAACATAGTCTCCAGCTTTGTCGATTATATGTATTTACTGAATGGAATAGATAACTGTCTCCATGTCTCGATTTGAACAGATGCCAACGCCTCTCCTTTACCCCTCTGCGCGCGTGATCCGACCACCCCTCCCAAAATAAAATCCTGGCTACGAGAGTGTGAACAGAAATCTATAAGCAACTTCCACTGAACATATTTCTTTGCCTTTTTGTCGTCTTTATGGGGGTGGGAGTACACAAAAAAGCTACGTACGGGACAATTTTACAAATCCTGTCATATTCGACAGAAAGATGTTTTAGAACTTTGATTCTAGCACTTAAAGTTTGTGCTTGAATGCTTGAGTTTCTAACTATAGTGTTTTGTACATACCTCTTTGTACTGAGATCACTTAAAAGAAAAATACTGTTAAAGCTCATTAATGGAAGCTGTAGGGGCCCGCCGTTTATATTTATCATACATGACTATCACCAATAACATCGGCATATCACCTAAAATATATGTTTCCATAAGGAAGTCAGTGATATATATGATTTTTAATGCATTTTCAATTGGGCTAGAATTAATAGTAATAGATTCAGGGATCCCATGCCCTTTCAGGTGCCCCCCCCCCCCCAAATGGTGCTATATTGATTGATTTGATTTGTAGAACACATTTTCAAATATCTTCAGAGAGAAAATATGTCATGTCACTATGGTTTAATGCTATATAACCACTTGTATTTGGCCCTCTAAAATAAAACAAAAATTGGGCACATGACAGATATTTGGCCAACATGTTATCATATCCACAATGTTTCATTGTATTTTGATATCAAAGTAGCCATTTACTGAGCTTCTGTTAACTTGGGAAAGGTATTTAAAGCACCCTTGTCGACTATAATGAGTAGCTGGTCCTTTGGGCCCTTTTGGAACAAAGTCCAGGACCCTGTGGTCTTTGGTGGGATTTAACCATTACCATATTTCATTTTAACTGTTTATAGTTCGTTTTCAACACCAAACGAACGTTACTAGCTCCAAGGTTGGCTCTGAAATGCATAAAGACAATGGCGGGCCACTAAACATAAAATTTGGGCACTTTGGGCACTGTTTATCCAAAATCAGTCCATGGCATCGTTCGTTGTCAGCGTTAGATTTTACTTGGGCATCCATGTTGAAAAAAAGTGAACACCATTTCCCATGAGGAGCTGTCTGTGTACCTAACTATACACCCCAGAACAGTTTCCCTACAATAACTAACCCCTAGCTAGGACAATGACCCCAATACAATTTACTTGTAGGACAGTTGCTGCAAGGACAGTATGCAGAGAGGACAATCACCCAAAAGGGCACGCCCCGAAGCATAGATGGTTTATAATCCTAGGGTATGCCTTATCATCAGGAAAAGTGGTGTTTGCTCCTGCAGAGGCATTTTGTTCATTTCTTGGTGACAAAATTGTTAATTTTGAAGAAACCATCCATGCCTCTTGACCCACTGTCTAAAATATCTTGATTTTTTTTTTTTTTTTTCCTCACTGCAGGCAATTCAGGGGTCCACTCGATATTCATAAGGACCGCTATTCCAAGAAAACTGCTATTCATTAACACGCGTTATGAATGACGGCCATTATGAATATACGAAGAAGCTTGACTGGGGAGGATTTTTTAATTTGTAAACAAATCTTTAGGCATTTTACTCCCAGTGTTAAAGATCGTATGCTCGATCTTTTATTCTGACTTGTGTTTTTCATTACAGATCGAGCATACGATCTTTAACACTGGGAGTAAAATGCCTAAAGATTTGTTTACAAATTAAAAATTCCTCCCCAGTCAAGCTTCTTCGTTTATTAACCATTGTCTACGGCGGACCGTTTGAATATTAATGAGTCAGAAAGAAGAGGATCTTGGGTATTTGATTCTAGTTCATCGTGACTTGGCCTTGAACCAGAATAGCCTGGTGGTTAAGTCGCTGCCCGGCAAGCAGTAGATGACAGGTTCGAATCCCACTGGTTCCAATTTTTTCTGACTTGTGTTTTTCATTACAGATCGAGCATACGATCTTTAACACTGGGAGTAAAATGCCTAAAGATTTGTTTACAAATTAAAAATTCCTCCCCAATCAAGCTTCTTCGTTTATTAACCATTGTCTACGGCGGACCGTTTGAATATTAATGAGTCAGAAAGAAGAGGATCTTGGGTATTTGATTCTAGTTCATCGTGACTTGGCCGTAAACCAGAATAGCCTGGTGGTTAAGTCGCTGCCCGGCAAGCAGTAGATGACAGGTTCGAATCCCACTGGTTCCAATTTTTTCTGACTTGTGTTTTTCATTACAGATCGAGCATACGATCTTTAACACTGGGAGTAAAATGCCTAAAGATTTGTTTACAAATTAAAAATTCCTCCCCAGTCAAGCTTCTTCGTTTATTAACCATTGTCTACGGCGGACCGTTTGAATATTAATGAGTCAGAAAGAAGAGGATCCTGGGTATTTGATTCTAGTTCATCGTGACTTGGCCGTGAACCAGAATAGCATGGTGGTTAAGTCGCTGCCCGGCAAGCAGTAGATGACAGGTTCGAATCCCACTGGTTCCAATTTTTTCTGACTTGTGTTTTTCATTACAGATCGAGCATACGATCTTTAACACTGGGAGTAAAATGCCTAAAGATTTGTTTACAAATTAAAAATTATGAATATAGTTATGAATGGTAGTCCTTATGGACGGAAGTCCTTAAAAATAGCGAGGTAATAATTTGTCTCTGGTTTGCTCGCTAAGTAGAAGGATCGCTATTCATACAAAACTGCTATTAAATTAGTCACGCGTTGTGGATAGCGGTCCTTATGAATAGCGGTCCTTATGACTAGCGAGGTTATCCCGCAATTCATGCATCAAGAATCTTTTCTTGTTTGATGAATTTTATTTTATGTTGTATTCAGTGTTCTGTTTCATGTAATTCAAAATGTTCTTCACCCGAGGACTTCTGAACTTTCTAACTCCCATAGGCTTAACGCAGAAACCCTCCCGTTGCCGTAGTCAAGGGATTAAACGAATTTACATGATCGTAGAAGGCAGGCTATAGAGCATAGGCCAATTCAAGTAACCTAGGTCAATCATTTTATAGCAGATGAGTCTGTCCAAAGCCTTTTTATTGGGGAAAGGGGCAGGGGGTGTGTGTAATTATCTGGGGCAATTAATCTGTGGCAATTTTCTCATAATTATGTTGTTGTCCTAGTGGTCATTGTCCTGGGGGTACTTGTTCTGAGGTAATTGTCCATGGGAGTAAAAGTCGATTTATTATGAATTTATTATGAATTAGCTGTAAAAAATATTTTTAATTAATTAATTTATCACTTCCGTCTACCGCAAGCCCACATTCACCGGGCAATACACGAGATGGTACTCGTACAGTGCAACTTCATACAAGATTGGGCTCATTAGAAGCTTAGTGTGCCGCGCCCTTAGGATTTGCTCTGAGTGCAAATTAGCTCCTGAAATCGCGAAAATCAAAACTATTCTCCTTGACAATGGTTACCCTAAGCATGTTATATCTCGCACCATAACACGGACGCTGGAGGCACAATCCAAATCTGACACCAGATTTGGACCTGTCAAATGACCCGTGTATCTCAAACTTCCAAGGAAGACGGAGAGTCACTCAAAGCGTGGTTATCAGATCTTGCGCATGCGTATTGTGGCATTCCCAATGATATGTCGGATTTTCACATGACTCGCGAATGCTTGGTAGCACTACGCGGACTTAAAGCCAATCCTGATATTCATATATGGAAACCCGATAAGGGCACCGGTGTCGGGATTCTGAATCAAAGCGACTATGTTGACAAAATGTCTGACATTCTTCATGATGAATCAAAGTTTTGTCGCATAGGCGCTGTCCCAGAACATGATCGCACAGCCACTTTGGAAACCAAGCTCCAACGACATTTATTAGATTTATGTAAACGCGGCGTTTTGTCTAAGCCAGTTTATGATAGAATTCGACCACATGGCTCGCTAAGACCCCGCATGTACGGCCTCCCCAAAACTCACAAAACCAATGTTCCGCTTCGTCCTATTCTATCGATGGTTGGGTCAGCGCAACATGAACTGGCAAAATGGCTAAGCGAGCAACTTCAGCCAGTCTTAGATTGTTTGTCTGTTCATACTGTTAGAGAATCGTTTACGTTTGCTAAACTCGTCCGTGATCTGCCCCTTGATAATAGGAATTGTGTTATGTGTTCATTCGATATCTCTAGCCTATTTACCAACGTGCCACTGAAAGAAGCTATTGACATCTGTGCTTCTTATCTCTATCATGGCGACTTAGACTCACCACCTGTTCCTGAGCCCGTATTCATTGATCTCCTGAACTTGGTTACTCGCGCGGTTGAGTTTAGTTTCAATGATACGATGTATTCACAGATAGATGGTGTGGCTATGGGATCCCCATTAGGCCCCGCGCTCGCTAACATTTTTGTTGGCTTTCATGAAACGCGCCTGCTACAGAACGCAACCGATCTTATTATTGTCGGTATGTTGATGATACGTTTGCAATTTTTGACAACCGCGCAGCGTGTAAGGTTTTCCTTACACAACTGAACCGGCTCCATCCCGCGCTAAAATTCACATGTGAAATTGAACTGTCCAATGCGCTCCCATTTCTCGACGTTCTCTTGGAGAGAAGTGATGGGAAATTTATCACTTCCGTCTACCGCAAGCCCACATTCACCGGGCAATACACGAGATGGGACTCGTACAGTGCAACTTCATACAAGATTGGGCTCATTAGAAGCTTGAAATTGTGATAACACGCTTTAATCAGTGATCATGTATTTGACGATGGGAAGGAAATACAGCATGGATTAAACATGCCATGTATTTTCCGACTATTCAACTTCTATATAACAGCAATACTACTACAACAACAACCACCCACCACCTTAGACTTATGCTGCTACTAGTAGTACTTCTACTATCAATATTACTACTACTACTACCACCACTACTACTACTACTACTACTACTACTACCACCACTACTACTACTACTACTACTACTACTACTACTCCTTAATTCTACTATTAATATTATTGTTACTACTACTGCTATTGCTACTAAACCTCCTAACACTACTACTGCTACTATAATCGTACCAAAAAGTATTCATGTTCAAAGTAATTTAACCAGCTGTTGATCTTCAGTACCCTCTATAAAAAAAGAACTTGACACAGTGAAATCACTGGATGGTTTGTTCCATATCTGGTGAAAAGAACCCAAAATCCATTAGAAGATAGGATGTTTCTAGTGATCAACCGTAATTTTATTTGTATGCATTATAACATTTTACATAGATGACGTGTAATGATGTGTGAACATGGTGAATGTATATGGTTGGGGTGAGCATTGGAATGAAAAACAAAAAAGAGAGGTTCTGTACTTCTCAATAACAAGTTCTACAGCTACTACTACTACTAGCCTACCACTACTACTATCACTACTACTATCACTACTACTATCACTAATACTACTACTACTATACTACTACTATCACTACTACTATCACTACTACTATCACTACTACTACTACTACTACTACTATCACTACTACTATCACTACTACTATCACTACTACTATCACTACTACTACTACTACTACTACTACTGCTATTATAACAGCAACAACAACTCCTACTGAAAAACTCCGTGTAAAATTATAACAGAAACGGGGTAAAATTCACCAGACCTCCGTGTTCCCGGGGGAGCAACACCGATGGTGTTAAATTTACCCCATTTCTTGGTTATTTGAAATTCAAATTCACCAGTTAGACAAGTAAATTTGACCAGGAATTCGGCTTTCGCAAGCAAGATCACCACATTCTTGGTAATCTGACCAAATATTACACGGAAATAAAATTACACGGAAAATTAGTAGTAAAAGTAGTAAAAGTAGTAGTAAAAAGTACTACTTTTTACTACTACTTTTACTACTACGATGACGACGATGACTAGGACTACTAAAGATAATGCCAAACTTATCAAAGCTCAAAGAATAACCATACTCAGAATTAGCACTACCATTAAAGATCACATTACAAGAAAATTCCGTGGAAGTAAATATTGGCTTAATACTTTTTATTGCATATATGGCATAAATTAAACAAGGTTATCCACATTCAACGCTTGGAAACATTTGAAGTAATGATTATTATCAATTATAAAACGGTAAAATACAGCCCCCGATATAGCAGCTGAAGAGCTCCTTGAACGCTGCTGAGATGTGTGACGACACACCAGGGGCCAGTCCTGTCTAAGCAGACGATGTCCCATAACATCTTACACATTTTTCAGTGCCTGTTTTGTCATCTCCTCTTCACTTATTTCTCTTACTTGACTAGCGTCAGTCTTAATGTTAGTCTGTTGCCTCACTCTTAACTTGTGTATGGTATTATTTTGATGAAAAATGCAGCGTTAAAAAATAAAGGAATCAGTCACTTGTAAACAAAATAAGACGCCATTGTATGTTCAGCTGCTTGCACCGGGGCATGTTCGGCGTTTCAAGAGGGAACGAATACCATCCATGCTATTATTCGGAGGGCTTTTCAATTTGAAAATGGGGTTTATTTCATTGATCATTGACCCTTCTCCTGTGTATTTACAATCAAACGGTTTTAGTTATCAGAATCAGTTTCACTTTCCCTTTTAGAATGGTGTGAAATAAGGTCATGTTAAATATACGAAACTCTTTATAATTTGATAAATAATTGCATTGCAATAACGTTCATTCATTATAGGACGTCGTCTGCTTAAGCGGGATCGATCCCTAGTGTGACGACATCAAAACATCGCTATAATTATTTCTGGCGAATCCTCGGATATTCCAGATGCTTAGAAGAGCTTTTATTTTTTTATAATCATCAGATACGCAGTGGACATAAAAATTATACGATTGCCATCTGTAAGCTTCCCAGTTTCTAGTGATACATTAATTGCAATATTTGTGATTTTCTTGTAATGTGATCTTTAACATTGCTTATGCCCCGCAACGGAGCTGTCGATTTCCCCCCACGGTTGTACTTGATCCTATATCTGTAACCAAGATCATTTACGCTGAAGGTAGTTCAACAGACTTTTGATCTCTTAGTACTCTCTATGAAAAACTGCGTATCTTTCGACACAGTGATATTATTAGATGGCTTGTTCCTCTTCTGGTAGAAACCCAACAAAAGATAGCATATTTCATGTTAAAGTGACCATGAATTGCCTTTTATCCGCCTTAACCGTTAACTTTGATGACGTGCGTAAATGTGTATTTGACGTTGGAAAGGAAATACAGCATGGATTAAACATGCCATGTATTCAGCTTCTATATAACAGCAATACTACTACGAGAACCACCCACCACCTTAGACTTATACTGCTACTAGTAGTACTTCTATTGATATTATTGTTACTACTACTACTACTTCTACTACTACTACTACTACTACTACTACTACTATACTATTACTACTACTACTACTACTACTACTATTACTGCTACTACTACTACTACTACTACAGCAACAACTTTCATTAAAACTATAATTCTACTCTACTACAACTACCACTACTTCTATACTACTTCTAATACTTCTTCTACTACTTCTGCAACTTCTACTACTTCTACTACTAATACTACTGCTACTATACTGCTGCTACTACTACTTTTACTACTATTTTTACTATTACTACGACGACGATGACTAGCGCTATACGAAAGATAATACCAAACTCATGAAAGCTCAAAGAATAACCATATTTAGAATATTAAGATGGGACAATTTGTTTAATAATTATGTATATTAACATCAACCACGAATAATTTTCTTCTTCTTCTTTAATTTGCTTTAGAACGCTTCACGAGATGCCAGACTGATATCATTCAAAATCATACCTTTATTGCCATATTTTATGTCCAAAGTTTACATTTTATTATGCAAATGAGCATCCATTATACAGAAATTTAAAATTCCTTCTTTCGTTTTCACCTTAGAATTATTTGCATATAAATATCCGATTAAAACAAATCAAGTATTCCACCCAGTGTTTTCCAACACACAAATACCTACGTACATCAACAGGGAGGGACGCTGGGAGGTGGAGAGAGAGAGAAAAAAAAGAGTGAAGAAAATTACAATATCTCACTCAATCATCCCCCCCTCTCTCTCTCTTCCTCTTTCTCTAGTCTCTCTCTCTCTCTCTCTCTCTCTCTCTCGTGTCTCCTCTCTCTCTCTCTCTCTTTTTCTCTCTCTCTCTCTCGTTTCTCCTCTTTCTCTCTCTCTCTATCTCTATTTCCTCTTTCTCTCCATTTCCACTCTTGTTGTCTTCCTCTCTCTCTCTCTCTCTCATCTCTCTCTCTCCATTCTCACTCTTATTTCTTTCTCCCTCTCTCCCTCTTCACTCTCTCTCCTCTATCCTTCTCTTTCCCTCTCCCTCTCCCTCATCTATCTCTCCCTCTTCTCCCCCTCACTCTCCTTCTTTAATCTCTGTTTCTCTTCCTTCTCTCTCTCTCTCCTCTGTTTTACCCGGTTTCCCTTCTCTTGTATCATCTTCTTAAATTCACCTAACATTATGTCACATCATGTTTCAACCTTTACAAACTTTATATTTATTTACAAACCAAACAACCTTTAAAATACGATGCTAACAGTGTTTACTTTAAACTACATGCCAAACAACTTACAGTAACGCTACTAATACAATGCATTTAACTATACAAGCAGTAAAAGCAAATTTCACACTTTAGAGTGTTATTAACACAAAGTTTTAAACTAGGATCAGTTTGCAAATAACTTGAAGGCTTTTTTTTCTGACATTTTCTCGAATAAACTGTTTTGAAATTGATGCTTTGGATATTCAGTTACATGTTCACTTTGGGTTTGGATCATATTTGGTGTTGCAACTAGATTAAGAGAATGAGGAATTATTCATCATGAGGTATTAGTATTATTACCTTACATGTATTGTACAGTGTAAATCCCCAAAAACTTATAGTCACATTTCTTTGATTTTAGATGATAAACAACAAGGTACTAATAACACTAAGCTGATGTGAAGTCTTTTCCTATACTCAAGTTAAGCATTAAACAAGTGTGAGGTGAAGACTAAATTAGATACCGGGACAGTACTCAGACAACGCCAAGTTGTAGTACAACGTGCATGTACACAAGTGTAAAAACATAGTTATTACTGTGTACATGGTGTATGCTACACATGTCACACACGCTATATCCATACGGAACACCGAGGTTGTTTTGTACGGGCAGCCGTCGGGGTGGAAAGGTCCTAATGTTGGGCAGTTAGTGTATAGCTGTTATCTAGCGTTTCTCACGGATATACTCTAAAATTCACCAGAAATCATGAAATGACACACGATCTATATCTTTTTATACAAGGAGAACAACATGAGACTATAATTATACACGTTCCTTTCCATTTTTACAACCATAATACGTTCAGTGCACTCATCAACAAAACGGTGATAACTTTTATGAATGCTCATTAACCAAGGGAGACTTTACAGCAAGCAACCACAATTTTAACATAATCGATGGGTAAAAAACATACTGATTTTAAACTGACAGGGATTAATAAAATGTAAAACACATCACTGTGAGCGTTAAAAGATAAAAGTTTGGCATTACATAAATGATCTAAAACTATTTTTTTTCAAATTTTATTTACAGACATGACAATAAATAAATATATTCAGTTCAATGTCCTGGTTAGAGTGTTTACAAGAATGATAGAAGACAAAATAACTTCTGTCATAATTCTCAAGGCTGGGTCATATATGACACGGTAAACACGGTAAACCACAACAAGATGAAAACGGTTTCACGTGCAAATAACAAACAAAAAACCCCACATATTTGTATATCAAGAGCCCGAAAAGCACGATACACACAAGCACTGGCGTAGACAGGGGGCAGGGGCAGGGGGCCATCCCCCTCCCCTATTCAGCCACAGAAAAGCGAGAGCGAAAAAGCAGGGGAAATGAGAGAAAAGGGCCTAAAAAGGCTCTACAAGCCTTTATCTTTCTCTCAAAATGTCCTAAATCGTCAAAGCGGGAAGGGGGAAATAACTCTCCGCTCCGTGTACGTACCCCTGTTACATACAGTGAAATACTGCGTCCAAGTAACTGAAAAGCAGTCGGGGAGTCGAACTATAACTTTCCGCCTAAAAAAATTGTTTGCTACAAGCCGTTATCTTTCTCTCAAATTTGCTAAACTTCACGCGGGAATGGAGAAACTTCCCCTCCCTGCACCCTCCCCCTGGGGAGCACGCTTTGCGTGCTCATCACCAATTCTGCACTCTTCACGTGCTCACAACCGCCCCTCCCCTAAAATAAAATCCTGGCTATGCGGTTGGATCCTTCACGTCTGCCCCCCCCCCCCTTATTGAAAAGTCCTGGCTACGCCTGTGCAAACAAGGCGTCATTTACCCGACGTACGTAGTGTAGGATGGCGTCAGTGACTGGTATACGCGTCTTGAAAGAGTGATATCGTTTAAAAAGTGTTCGCAATATGAACAGTGTAAACGATGCTTTTAGTAACTGGCATATTTCATTTTTAGTGTCCTTTAGCGCAGGTAATGACACAATCGAAATGTCGCCTTGTGTGAACTGAGCATCGGTGTGTTCCAAGAACTTTCTCCAAACATGTTTACACCTATAACAAGTGATGCAAGAACATAATTAAAGACATTATAAAGAGTATTATCATAATGCAATAAGCGCTGTACAAAACAGAGTATCATTACTAAATGACATCATTATTGTAATATTTTTCCATGGCTTTCAAACCAACAATCTGAAAATATATATCACAGTGTCTTGGCAAAGACATGAAGTTTCATAATGTTAAATGTTCCTATATATGGAGTCTACTCATCGGATTTTTAGAAGTGAGTATTTCCGAGAGATGGAGTTGCTGTTTCCTAGACTAGACATAGAGTGGTTTGTTCTGTTCATTGTTTGCTTTTAGAAGAGCTCAAATTTCTTCCTGGGACATAATTCTAAGACAAGAGTTTGCAAATAATTTGGAGCAAGACCATTAACTGCCTTCCTCTGTGGAGTAAGATTATAAATTCTATTATTTTGCTTGCTGGTAGCCGGGGAAGACTTTTGACACCTGGAGTAGTGTGGGGAAACTTCGATATTTTGCTGAGGACCTGAGCTCGGTTCTATGATATACAGTTGTGCATAACATATTTCACAGTCTAGATTTTGGCGGATTTATTTTTTACAAATAATCTCCAATTACGCGATCTCCCCCTACCTACTGCAAGCCGAAGGTGGCGTGTTCCCAAATTCGTAACGGAGAGGACAAAATCGATTCTTTCCGAGCTATCAATATTCATGGTTTAAAGTCTTAAATCGATTTCATTTCAAATGTCAGTGCCACGAGTCATATACCTTTCAACAAATGCCACCTGCCGATAGAGGGCACCCTATATCGTCTCCATTAAATGGGTACTCCGGCCTAAAAATAATATTAATTGAATGAATAGAGTAAAAATAAACAAGCAAAACACTGAAAATTTCATCGAAATCCGATAAAAAATAACAAAGTTATTGAATTTTTAAGTTTTGCATTATTTTGGGAAACAGTTCTATGCATGTCATCATGAATATGTAATGAGTGAGCTGATGATGTCATGTCCCCACTTTCCTTTTTTAACTATATTACATGAAATCTTAATTATTTCATTTTTTCATACACGCCTATGAAAAATATCTCCCTTGTAACAAAATAAGTTACAGCAATGATAAACTTACACATTAAATAAGGAGTTGGTCCTTTTATTTATAGGCTTGGAGCAGAAATTTGAATAATTGCAATGTCATATAATAAAATACAAAAGAAAAAATGGGGATATGACATCATCAGCTCACTCACTGCATATTCATGATGACGTGCATATCACTGTTTTACCAAAATAATGCAAAACTTAAAAATTCCATAACTTCATTATTTTTCATCCAATTTCGATTAAATTTTCAGTTATTTGTTTGGTTAATTTTACTCTATTTATTCAATTCATATTAATTTCAGGCCGGAGTACTCCTTTAAGAAGAAGGATAATTATACATACATAAATACATACATAACAGGTATTTATATAGCGCTTTTCAAAAAATTGATCAAAGCACTTTACAAAAACAAACAAACAAAGAAACAAAACAAAGAAGTAAATTAAATGCAAAGTATAATAATGACTACAAGTACTACTCTCCATAGTACCGTGAACAATTAATTACTGGGGAAACAAATGAGTCTTAAGCATGGCCTTAAATTTAGTCTTACTATCAACTGCCCTAAGTGACGAAGGTAATTTATTCCATAGCACCGGTGCTGCATTTACAAAAGCTTTATCCCCATAAGTGGTGTGTGTTCTGTTACATGAAAGAAGATTTGGGTCAGCATGTGAACGGAGAAATCTAGTATTCTCAGAGTGAGGTCACATTGTGAAGTCAGTTTGATAAATATACTGGAGCATCTCCTATACGGGCATTATAACAAAAAATCACAACTTTAAAAATAATGAGTTCAGATATCGGAAGCCAATGCAGCTGCCGCAACAATGGTGAAGTGTGATCCCTCCGATTTGCTTTAAAAATAAGTCTAGCTGATCGATTTTGGATTGTTTGTAACTTTTTAATGTCTTTAGAAGAACTACCATACAGGAGTGAGTTTGCGTAATCCAAACGCGAAAGAATCAATGACCTGACAGCATGTTCACAAGTATTCACATTAATGAAACGACGTATTCGTGCAATGTTGCGGAGATTAAAATTTAAGGATTTTGTGAGAGAGGAGACATGTCTTGACATAGTCATACTGCTATCGAAATAAGCACCGAGATTGCGAACAAAAGGAGATGGTTTGATCTGAGTGTCACATACATTCAACGAAACATTGTCCAAAAGACTTAAGTTGTGTTTAGAAGCAGCCACAAAATCGTCATTCAATTTCAGTCTGTTTTCTGTCATCCAAAGCTTTATTTTCTGAATGCATTCTTGCAATCTGTGCAATGCAACAATAGTATCACCTGGTATTTTAGGGTCAAATTCAATATAAAGCTGAATGCCATCTGCAAAAATATGATATTTAAGGTTATGACTATCAATTATTTTACCAAGTGGGTATATATAGTAAGTAAACATTCCTGGGCCTACCACAGAGCCCTGTGGTAGACCAAATTTTGAGGAGTGTGCAGAAGATTGGTGCCCAGAGATAGAAACTCGACTGATACGATCTTTAAGGTAAGACAAAATCCAACTTTTTGCCGTTCCAGTAATTCCAAAAGATTGTGAGAGTCCATCTGCAAAGACATCAAAATCAACAGTGTCAAAAGCGGCACTCAAATCTAACAAAACCAATAAAACAGCTTTGCGTTTATCTCAAGAGCATAAAACATAAATCATTCTTTACTTTCAGAAGTGCAGTTTCCGTTCCGGTTCCATGACATATGCTCCGCCGACAACTGCTCCGAAAAATGCGACAAGTGCTCCGCGACAAATACGAAAATTTCTCCGCCGAATTATGCTCCAATATATATCTTTCTTTAATATGTTATTCTTTTTTTCCCCTCTATCTTCTTCTCTCTCTCTTTTCTTATGTTATTCTTTGCCTTATCCTTCTCTCGTTCTATCTTTGCTTATGTTATTATTTGCTTTTCTTTTATATTTTCTCTTAGTTATTTCCTTTTGTTATTATTTGTGTTTATCCAGGAGCGGCTCTACGGGGGGGGGGGGGGGGGGTGGGCTAAATGACCCTCAAAAAGTCGCTAAAGCCCCTCCCCCAAAAAATGGACAAGATGAAATTTCAATTGCACAATCTTCCAATATCCTTATACCCTTCGAGCCTTATCCTTTCGTCTTTCTATCTCTTTCATAATATATGCATTTATTTATCCTTCTATCTTGCCTGATGTTATTCTTTTTATGAGAGAGTTTACTCTCAATTTTCATTGTTTTTATCCTTCTACAGTATGATATTCATGGCCGTAGGCAGCGGGGGGGGGGGGGGGGGGGGGCTGCCCCTCCGGCGTAAGAACGTCGGGCTCCACCGGGATCGGACAAAGGTGAGCCCCCACCCGATCCTTTGTCTAGCCCGACCTTCCTATATGCCCACGGTTGCCACCAGAAATTTTTGTAAACTTACATTTTTTTTTACTAAAAATCCTTCAATTTCACAAGCAAAAGCTCCCCTGTTACCCGCTCGGTCGCTTCGCGCCCTCTCTCTCTATCTCTCTCTCTCTCTCTCTTGAGGTTCTTCCAATTTTTTTGCGCATTTGCATTTTATGGGCGGAGCATTTGTCGCCGGAGCAAACGTCGTAATTTCGGAGCATATTTCGGAAGAGCAAATTTCGGCGGAGCAACTGTCGGCGGAGCAAACGTCGTAATTTCGGAGCATATTTCGGAAGAGCAATTGTCGCCGGAGCAAATGTCGGCGGAGCAACTGTCGGCGGAGCAAGTGTCGGCGGAGCGAGTGTCGGCGGAGCAAATATCGGCGGAGCAGTTGTCGGCGGAGCATATGTCGGCGGAGCATCTGTCGTGTCACCTCCGTTCCATGTTGTGGTTTGTATGCAGACTGAAAAGGGCCCATTAACCGATTATCAATCATATGGGTATTAAGTTGAGACATAACACATAATTATATGTCATAGTTTATCGAATCTTGTAGAAAGACCACTCGTCTACAGTCCCTACATTATGTTTGCAGACTAATTCTGTAAGTGTATGCATGCCCCCCTCAAGACAAACTAATGACCTGTTCCGAATAATTGACCTTCAAGTTTCAATTTGCAGATTTCATACACAAGACGTTGTAAGATGAGAAAAAAAATATGCATGTCTGACAAACACCTAATGTAATCTGCATTCTGCTATTGAAATACAATAACTTAACACTGTTGAATGCGATAGTTCTTACAACATGTACAAGAAAAATGGTTCATTAAACCTTACCTTTGATCAATTCACGCACAAAAGTGACAACTGTTCCTTTTAATCATTATCTGACTAAATGTGAATGTATAGCTCCATTTTTTAAGGCCAGAATCAGTGTGTTGATATGCGTTTTGAGGCAGATCCCTATTTGTGGGGTGAAAAGAGGTATAAACTGTGTAACATGAAACAGCGTTTCAAAGTGATCCATAACCGTGTTTCAGAATGCTGTTGGCCTCACAACTGAACTACACACGCCTACTCTGAAATTGACGCAATTTGAAATTGAAATCGACACTGAAGATAGCTAGTCTCTGTCGAAATTATAATGATTACTGAAAGTTTGATGCAAAAATTTGAAAGATCTATTCTGAACTCCGGTGAAACTTAAATTCCAGTCTAAGTATGGTGTAAACCCAGTCTAAATCTGTTCCTTTAAACCGGAGTATAGAAAATAACATTCCTTCCTTTTCTGTTTAAACCCAGTCTAAATCTGCCCTTTAAACCGGAGTATAGAAAATCATATTCTGAACTCCGGTTAGTGTGGTTTAACTTTTACAGAAAGTTAGACTGCAGATAGGGGTAGTTTAAGTCCGGTTTAACTCGTGTTCACGCACGGCCGCAACGGGATAATCATTGTTTGCGAAGGCGAGGAGCGGTATAGTTTATAAAGTCTGCTGGTCGAGAGAGTGGGGTAAAGTTACTTTCGTAAAGATGAAAATCTTCAATTCCCCCTTTTTAATTGGATCTAGAATCGAAGTAAGATCTAAAGTTAACGGCAGTATTCATGGCAAGCTCTGTCATTGTCGCAGAACTGACTGTGCGACAGTTCTTTGCGCTCGCACGGCTGCTAGCACAGCTCTTAATACATCCGGACCTGAGCCGAGTCGACTGGCCCAGCCGACGCGACAGAAACCCTCTCATGCAGTGGTGAGCTAGCTGAACCAGGAGAGGGTCTACTATACAGCGACGTCGGAGCTAGCCTCTTGTCGAGGCCCTGGCGCTGTTGAAATCCTTGGCGATATGGAGGCAAAAAACCGAGGCGCTTGCGCCGAGGGCCTCTTGACACCCGACCTGAATTATATATTATATCCATGCATGAGGCACGATTTCCTACTGAATTATGGACGAAAACGTGAATAGTTAGATAACCGCGGCGATCGCCCAGCAAATTGGCCAATGAAATCTCAAGAATTTCTTACTTCAGTTCTGGACTAGTCTATTATTATTATTTTTTTTTTTTGGGGGGGGGGGGGATTACGTAAATCTCTTGCTCAAAATACATTCACAGACAAGCACATTATGAAGGAATTCGATCTCTAGCTTACAAACCGCGGTAATTTGAAATAAGACAAATGTACATATTTCTCAAGAGATCATATATTTACAAATAATGAAGAATGGGCAATAAAAGTCACCGTTCAACAATAGATGCATCTCCATCAATTCTGATATAACCAAGGAGTTACCAGCAACTTCACTGCCCGGCAAGTCCCTGGGGGATCCGCCAGGCCCAGCTCGCGAAACAGCGCAGCAGTCTCTCACTCTCCATCCCTGACCGACGGAGGTAATCAGCACAGAGCGATAGCGCGTGAAAAATAACACTTTTTCCATAGCCAGTAGGCAGATTCACAAAAACATCTTGTCCTTTAAGTGTAGATTTGATTGCATCAACTTGCAAATCTTTGAATCTGTCAATCTTCAACATTCTAGCGGCATATTCTAAGTTCTTACAAATATCGTCATCACTCGTCGTGGAAGAAACGTTGAACGCCATTTTTAATTAATATGTAAGAAATAGCGTGCAGTCGAGTCATGAATATTTAACATTACGTCATGGTAGCTCGCGCTTATTGGATGATTTTCACAGACCAAAATTTGGTCGGAATATTCGTCAAAACAATGAAATACAAAAGAAATTCAGATCAGGTGTCAAGAGTCCCTCGGCGCCCTCGGCGCAAGCGCCTCGGTGTTTCTGGCTCGCTTCGCTCGCCAGAAATTTTGCCTCCATATCGCCAAGGATTTCAACAGCGCCAGGGCCTCGACAAGAGGCTACGTCGGAGCTGGTTGCTGCTGCGGCTTGGCTTGGGAATTTGGGTTCCGAACGTACAGCTACAGAAGAAAAAAAAACAACGAAACTACAAAACAAATAAACTACAAAACAAATTAATCTATAAGAGCTCAGCTCAGTTCCAGAGATTATAGAAATCCTGACTGCCTGAATTTCAAAATTTTACATCTGAGTCACATTTAAAATTTAACTCCCCTCTATCGCTAACATTCTATAATCTAATAAGGAGTCAGTTTATAGAAAATATGAATTATTAGAACCACGTGATGATAGATTATACAATTTCCTTAAACACAAATAAGTTTCTAAACTTTGTTACTGTACTTTTCTACGTATATTATACCATGCTTGTGTCAGAAACTGATCACATTCCAAATGGGAAAAGGATTTGTTATTAGAATTATCAGATGCAAATTAGATGATGCAACGTGGAGGTCTCGTTCTAACTTGATTAATAAATCTTCAATAGATAATAGATTTAGGCATTTTCAGTTAACATTTATCTATATGAAAATAATCAACAAAATCAGTATCTCACTCAATCATCCCCCTCTCACTTTAATTCCTCTTTCTCTAGTCTCTCTCTCTCTCTTCTCTCTCACTTTGTCCCCCCTCTCTCTCTTCTCTCTCTCTTCTCTCTCTGTTTCTCTCTATCTGTCTCTCTCTTCTCTCTCTCTTCATCATCTTCTTAAACTCATCTAACATTATGTCACATCATGCTTCAACCTCCACAAAGTTTATATTTATATTATTTACCAGCAGTAAAAACAAATTTGACACTCTAGATTGTTATCAACCCAAAGTTTTAAACTAGGATCTGTTTGCAATATAGTTTACTTTAAAGCTTTTTCTTTCTGGCATTGTCTCAAAACTTCATTAACCAAAAATTCATAATGCTGTGAATATTCAGTAACATGTTCACTTTGGGTTTGGATCATATTGGCGTTGTAACTAGATTAAGACAATGAGGAATTATTTATCATGATGCATTAGTATATTTTACCTTACATGTATTGTACAGTTTTGATAAGCCCTCAACAAATTTTCGTCACATTTCTGTCATTTTAGAGGATACTCAACAAGGTACTAATAAAACTAAGCTGCTGTGAAGTCTTTTCCTACTCAAATTAAACATTAAACAAGTGTGAAGTGAAGACTAAATTAGATACCGGGACAGTACTCAGACAACGCCAAGTTGTACTACAACGTGTACACAAGGGTAAAAAATATTACTCTATACATGGTGTATGCTACACGTACATGTCACACACGCTATATCCATGCGGAACACCGAGGTTGTTGTACGGGCAGGCGTCGGGGTGGAAAGGTCCTAATGTTCGGCAGTTAGTGTATAGCTGTTATCTAGCGTTTCTCACGGATATACTCTAAAATTCACCAGAAATCATGAAATGACACAAGATCTCATACATATATCGTTTTATACAAGGAGAACAACATGAGACTATAATTATACACGTTCCTTTCCAATTTCCTTTTTGCTACCAACATACGTCCATTGCACTCATCAACAAGACGGTGATAACTTTCTGAATGCTCATTAACCACGGGAGACTTTACAGCAACCAACAATTTTGACATCATCGATGGGTAAAACACAGAATGATTTTAAACTGACGGGGATTCATAAATGTAAACCACATCCCTGTGAGCGTTACATTATAAAAATGTGCATTGTGGCATTACATAAAAGATCTAAAACTACTTTTTTCAAATTCTTTTTACAGATATGGCAATAAATAAAACATATTCAATTCAATGTCCTGGTTAGAGTATTTACAAGAACGATCCAAGACCAAATAACTTCTGTCATGATTCTCAAGGCTGGGTCATATATGACAAAGTAAACACGGTAACCCACAACAAGATGAAAACTGTTTCACGAGGAAATAAGAAAAAAAAAACATGGTTGTATATCAAGAGCCCGTAGAGCCCGATACACACAAGGCGTCATTCACCTGACGTAGCGTAAGATTGCTTTAGATGGCTTTAAGCGTCTTGACAGACATGAACAGTGTAAACGATGCTTTTAATAAGTGACATAAATTTTATTTACAGGTTCCTTTACCGCAGGTAATGACGCAAACGAAATGACGTCTCGTGTGAACCGAACATCTGTCTGTTTCAAGAACCAGAAATGTGAGGGCACTACACTTACGTCCTTTTATTTTACGGCTTCAGTTTCACCGTGACATATAGGAACGAGGATATATAACAGCATCAGGAACATTAATTCACTTGAAATAAAAAAATATTTTTGCAAACATGTATACACCTATCAAAAGTGAAGCAAGAACACAAGACATTAGATTATTATCATCATGCAATAAGCACTGTACGAAACAGAGTATCATTACTGAATATCATCATTATTTTCCATGGCTTTCAAATCAACAATCTAAAAATATATATCACAGTGTTTTGGGAAAGACCTGAAGTTTCATAATGTTTCATTTTTCTCATGGAGTCTCCTCATCGGATTTTTGGAAGGAGAGTGTTTCAGAGAGATGTAGCTACTGTTGCAAAAGTTGTTTTTGTTTTTCTCCTAGACTAGACATAGTGGGTTTGTCCTGTTCATTGTTTGCTTTTAGAAGAGCTCAAATTTCTTCCTGGGACATAATTCTAAGACAAGAGTTTGCAAATATTGTGGAGCAAGACCATTAACCATTTTTAATTAATATGTAAGAAATAGCGTGCAGTCGAGTCATGAATATTTAACATTACGTCATGGTAGCTCGCGCTTATTGGATGATTTTCACAGACCAAAATTTGGTCGGAATATTCGTCAAAACAATGAAATACAAAAGAAATTCAGATCAGGTGTCAAGAGTCCCTCGGCGCAAGCGCCTCGGTGTTTCTGGCTCGCTTCGCTCGCCAGAAATTTTGCCTCCATATCGCCAAGGATTTCAACAGCGCCAGGGCCTCGACAAGAGGCTACGTCGGAGCTGGTTGCTGCTGCGGCTTGGCTTGGGAATTTGGGTTCCGAACGTACAGCTACAGAAGAAAAAAAAACAACGAAACTACAAAACAAATAAACTACAAAACAAATTAATCTATAAGAGCTCAGCTCAGTTCCAGAGATTATAGAAATCCTGACTGCCTGAATTTCAAAATTTTACATCTGAGTCACATTTAAAATTTAACTCCCCTCTATCGCTAACATTCTATAATCTAATAAGGAGTCAGTTTATAGAAAATATGAATTATTAGAACCACGTGATGATAGATTATACAATTTCCTTAAACACAAATAAGTTTCTAAACTTTGTTACTGTACTTTTCTACGTATATTATACCATGCTTGTGTCAGAAACTGATCACATTCCAAATGGGAAAAGGATTTGTTATTAGAATTATCAGATGCAAATTAGATGATGCAACGTGGAGGTCTCGTTCTAACTTGATTAATAAATCTTCAATAGATAATAGATTTAGGCATTTTCAGTTAACATTTATCTATAGGAAAATAATCAACAAAAACAGTATCTCACTCAATCATCCCCCTCTCACTTTAATTCCTCTTTCTCTAGTCTCTCTCTCTCTCTTCTCTCTCACTTTGTCCCCCTCTCTCTCTTCTCTCTCTCTTCTCTCTCTGTTTCTCTCTATCTGTCTCTCTCTTCTCTCTCTCTTCATCATCTTCTTAAACTCATCTAACATTATGTCACATCATGCTTCAACCTCCACAAAGTTTATATTTATATTATTTACCAGCAGTAAAAACAAATTTGACACTCTAGATTGTTATCAACCCAAAGTTTTAAACTGATCTGTTTGCAATATAGTTTACTTTGAAGCTTTTTCTTTCTGACATTGTCTCAAAAATTCATTAATCAAAAATTCATTAATTTTTAAATTAATGCTGTGAATATTCAGTTACATGTTCACTTTGGGTTTGGATCATATTGGCGTTGTAACTAGATTAAGACAATGAGGAATTATTTATCATGATGCATTAGTATATTTTACCTTACATGTATTGTACAGTTTTGATAAGCCCTCAACAAATTTTCGTCACATTTCTGTCATTTTAGAGGATACTCAACAAGGTACTAATAAAACTAAGCTGCTGTGAAGTCTTTTCCTACTCAAATTAAACATTAAACAAGTGTGAAGTGAAGACTAAATTAGATACCGGGACAGTACTCAGACAACGCCAAGTTGTACTACAACGTGTACACAAGGGTAAAAAATATTACTCTATACATGGTGTATGCTACACGTACATGTCACACACGCTATATCCATGCGGAACACCGAGGTTGTTGTACGGGCAGCCGTCGGGTGGAAAGGTCCTAACGTTGGGCAGTTAGTGTGTTATCTAGCGTTTCTCATGAATATACACTAAAATTCACCAGAAATCATGTTATGACACAAGATCTCATACATATATCTTTTTTATACAAGGAGAACAACATGAGACTTTAATTATACACGTTCCTTTCCAATTTCCTTTTTGCTACCAACATACGTCCATTGCACTCATCAACAAGACGGTGATAACTTTTTGAATGCTCATTAACCACGGGAGACTTTACAGCAACCAACAATTTTGACATCATCGATGGGTAAAACACAGAATGATTTTAAACTGACGGGGATTCATAAATGTAAACCACATCCCTGTGAGCGTTACATTATAAAAATGTGCATTGTGGCATTACATAAAAGATCTAAAACTACTTTTTTCAAATTCTTTTTACAGATATGGCAATAAATAAAACATATTCAATTCAATGTCCTGGTTAGAGTATTTACAAGAACGATCCAAGACCAAATAACTTCTGTCATGATTCTCAAGGCTGGGTCATATATGACAAAGTAAACACGGTAACCCACAACAAGATGAAAACTGTTTCACGAGGAAATAAGAAAAAAAAAACATGGTTGTATATCAAGAGCCCGTAGAGCCCGATACACACAAGGCGTCATTCACCTGACGTAGCGTAGGATTGCTTTAGATGGCTTTAAGCGTCTTGACAGACATGAACAGTGTAAACGATGCTTTTAATAAGTGACATAAATTTTATTTACAGGTTCCTTTACCGCAGGTAATGACGCAAACGAAATGACGTCTCGTGTGAACCGAACATCTGTCTGTTTCAAGAACCAGAAATGTGAGGGCACTACACTTACGTCCTTTTATTTTACGGCTTCAGTTTCACCGTGACATATAGGAACGAGGATATATAACAGCATCAGGAACATTAATTCACTTGAAATAAAAAAATATTTTTGCAAACATGTATACACCTATCAAAAGTGAAGCAAGAACACAAGACATTAGATTATTATCATCATGCAATAAGCACTGTACGAAACAGAGTATCATTACTGAATATCATCATTATTTTCCATGGCTTTCAAATCAACAATCTAAAAATATATATCACAGTGTTTTGGGAAAGACCTGAAGTTTCATAATGTTTCATTTTTCTCATGGAGTCTCCTCATCGGATTTTTGGAAGGAGAGTGTTTCAGAGAGATGTAGCTACTGTTGCAAAAGTTGTTTTTGTTTTTCTCCTAGACTAGACATAGTGGGTTTGTCCTGTTCATTGTTTGCTTTTAGAAGAGCTCAAATTTCTTCCTGGGACATAATTCTAAGACAAGAGTTTGCAAATATTGTGGAGCAAGACCATTAACTTCCTTCCTGTGTGGAGTAAGATTTTAAATTCTATTATTTTGCTTGCTGGTAGCCGGTGAAAACTTTTGAGACCTGGAGTGGTGTGGGGCAACTTACATGTTTTACTGAGGACCTGAGCATGGTTCTATGATATACAGTTGTGCATAACATACAACTGGGCGTTGTGGCGTGCGCCTGTAATCCAGCTACCAGTGGAAGTTATAAACTGATTCAGCGGACCCAGGTTCGAGACTGAGTCACGTCTTTCGGATGGTGACGTTAAAGGTCGGTCCCAGACGTAAATAATCATATCTGATTGATACACGTCTGTAAAAACCCAATTACACACACACACGCACACACATATTTCATAGTCCAGAATTTGTCCGATTTCATTTAACAAATAATCTCCAATTACGCGATCCCCCTACCTACTGCAAGCCAAAGGTGGCGTGTTCCCAAATTCGTATATGAGAGGACAAAATCGATTCTTTCCTAGCCATCAATATTCATCACCCCTACGTAGAAATTTGGGAACACGCCACCTTCGGCTAGCGATATGTAGGGGGAGATGGCGTTACAGACCACTTAGGCTAGTCTCGGTGGAAATCAAAGTGATTACTGGAAATTTTATTAATGTTGTAACAGATCTATAAGAGCGCTATGCCTTTTTTTCAATTTGAGATCACTAATGAAATGTGATAACAACCAAGGAGAATCCTGTATATTGGCCATACGAAAAACAAAATAATACACAAAATGATATAAACATAACGTGGAGAAGGTTTACGGTTCACCATGTGTGTTGGTAGGAGGAAAGGGAAAAAAGGAAATTAGAAATGGATAGACGAGAAAGGATGACAAGAGAGAAAAGAAGAAATATTCTTTCGTGACAATGGGTAAAGTCCTGAAAAGGACTGTAAACCAATAGGAAGGTTTACTGGTTCACCAGGTTTATGGATAGGTGAAGGGTGAAGGATGATCTGTAAACCAGATGAGATGAGATGAGAAGACTTGGTTGATGATCGATGGATGAGTAGCGATGGATTGAGTAGCGAAGGTTTGAGTAGATGAGGCTTGAGTAGGAGGTTACTCGACGTTTCGGACAGGTTGACTGTCCGTCATCAGGAGAGATGAACCAGTAAACCTTCCTATTGGTTTACAGTCCTTTTCAGGACTTCACCCATTGTCACGAAAGAATATTTCTTCTTTTTTCTCTTGTCATCCTTTCTCGTCTATCCATTTCTAATTTCCTTTTTTCCCTTTCCTCCTACCAACACACATGGTGAACCGTAAACCTTCTCCACGTTATAAGCTCCACCATGTAAACCTTCAAAGGTCATCTGATATAAACATAAACATAGGATAAAAGGTGCAAGGAGGTAATGTAAAACAAATAAATAAATGTATCTAACCACGCAGCTATTGTGGACCACGAGCGCCCAGTAACCAAAATATGAGCCAATTTTCTTAGAGTTCTTGCCTCAGTTCCTTCAAGCAGTTAATTGAAGATGATCACATGACCTTTGACCTCAATCCAGATGATATAGAATGCATGTTAACAAGAAAACTCTATGTACTGGGCGTCAGTTGCTATACACACATCTTACATTGAATCTAGACTTAAAAGATCTACATTATGGATTGCATAAAGGGTTATATTACAATAGCAAGGTAGAGACTTAGAGACAATTCTTCTGTTGCTGGGTCATCTTGTGTTGTCTTGGTCGCATGTTCCTATCTGATTACTATCAGACCTTTCACGTGTTGAATTTCAGTCTCTCTGTCTCTCTATGTCATTTTGTTTCTTGGTATATATATTTTTTTCTCAATTAATACGTATTATCCAACTCTCTCTCTCTCTCTCTCTTTGTCGACAGTGTATTCCTATTCTTTTCTTTCCGCATACCCCCTCCCCTAATCTCTCTATCTGTATTAGACTCCCCGCTAAATTTAGGGATTTCTTCATTTTTGAGTGGAAATTCAAACTAAAAACAGTAGAATCCACTTTCTCTAATTCTCTAATAGGACTCCTACAAAATGTGGATTTCCTCTCCTCTGCCTTAAAGTGATTTGGTAACTTTGTGGAGGCTTGATAAAATCTAAACTGTCTGGCCTTACATGCTATCAGTGTATGTAATATGGTGTCAAAATGAAACCCAGGGGGGAAAAAATACTTCAAAATCATCATATCCTTCACAAAAGTAAACATATGCAAGTGACCGCAAATGCCAGACTCATTTTTCCCATTGACTTAGTATTAGACTAAAGCGTATGGCCATACGCTTTCGTAAATGGGAGTATTCAGTCATATATATCTTAATAATAGCATTATATATTTGAAAACCTTTCTATGGTTGGCTATTTATTTATCATTCTGAACATCATTATACAAGACAGATATCAAAATTCAACAATAATAAAATCAAACCTCCACAAAGTTACAGAATCCCTTTAAGAGAGAACAGTTACATCTCCATCAATGAAAATAAGAATGTACTATCAATTGTTTATTCATGCCAAGTATATACCACGATGATCGAAGACAGAATAAAATTCAACATTAAAAAAATAACAATTCCCCTCCCCCTTCTTTTTTTTTATTCTAAAGGGAAAATCCAATGTACATTATAGGAACGACCTTCTTTTTCCTAAAATGAGCGAAAAAAACATGAAAACGTAAAAATGTAGGCCGACTTAAAACAATCACCCGTCTAATTAGAAGCTGAAGAAAGTGCGCTTAGTAATGTCAGGAGTTTAAAAATGAACTCATTTTTTCACATCCATGCATATTTTGATGATGGGCGACCGAGTGAAGACCCAGGGTGCCCCCTCCCTAAACACAACCAACACTCCTCCCTCCAGGGATGTTGGTTTCTATACGTCATTTATCTCTTTCCGTAGAGATCAGTGATGTATGGTTGTTGAGTGGTCGAGCGCCATCTAGTGACAATTTCTCTACAATTATTTAACCATTGCATTACTTTGCTTTTGCATTCAGCAGCCTGTATAAACATTGTATAATAGAATATTGTCAAAGAAATGAACATCCCCCGACAATGTCATGTGTGTATATGTGTGTGAGAGAGAGAAAAAAAAAGAGGGAGAGAGAGAGAGTTGGGGGGGGGGGAAGACTCTCTCTCTCTCACTCACTTTCTCTATATCTCTCCTCTCCGCTCTCTTGGACCCCGCCCCTTCCTTTCTCTCGACCCCCCCCCCCCCCCCTCTCTCTCTCCCATTACTTCTCCATCTCTTTATTCTGTCTTAATTTGCTTCTGTCCCCACTTCCAGTCTGTTATCTCTCCCTCTGTCTTGATAAATCGCTCTCTCTCTCTCTCTCTCTCTCCCTGTCTCTCTCTCTCTATAATGTCTCAATGCTCTTTCTCTACTCTCTACTCTACCTTGCCTCTCCTTTTCTCTCTTCTTAGTAGTATTTTCTACATCTCCCCCCCCCCCCCTGTATTATCTGCTTCTGTTTCCACTCTGAGTCTCTTTTTGTATTCTCTCGTTTCCATCTTGATAAAGCTCTCTCTCTCTCTCTCTCTCCCTGTTTTTTTTTTCTCCGTATACTTTCCTCTCTCTTTTCTTTTCTCCCCATTCTCCCTAACTATCTGCATTGCTATTTTCACTCCGATTGTTCGCCTCTCTCTCTCTCTCTAAACTCAATGGCCCGTATTCTGAACTCCGCTTTAACAGTAGATATACAATTTATCAGTATTATTTGGTACTCAAACTTTGAATATCTGGGAATGATGAGTACAATCGTTTTCTTGACCACTAAAGCATGAGACCAGAATCCAGTAAACATAAAGAACATACAGTGTAAACAAAGTATTGACATTTTGGGCTGCCCATAGTTAAACCAAAAAAGTAAACCATGGTTTAAGTTAAACCAGAGTTCGGGCCAATCAGTGTAAAATTATTCTTCTCACAGAACTCGTTGGTAACGCCTTTGCCGCTAGGTGGCGCTCGAACACGTTTCTTTTCAGAGCCGTCTTTTCACATGTATGTGAGTAGGTTGGTATGTTTCCTGACCCCCCCCCCCCCCCCCCCCCCCCCCACACACACTCGGAGGTCGAAGGGACCGCATGCGTGTTCCCCAAATTTCCGGTAAAGGGGCCCGTGAATTGTAAAGAAAGGGGGTGTTTTTTATCTTTCACCTGGAGATTTCATTAAAAAAGGGGGCGTTTTTCTTTCTCTCTCTCTCTCTCTCTTCGACACCTGAGAAATTAAAAAAGGGGGGTTATGAAATATCTTGAAAAATTGATCAAATCAAAGGGGGGTTGGTGTCTGTCCTGAGATATGGGGTTGGAATGAGAGCTCACCTGAGATAGTGGGGTACATTGAGCAGTGTTCTGAATTTAGGGGGTCTCCAAGGCAGGAAAAGCCCGCGCAAAGCCCGCGATAGGGGGGTTCAGAAATTTTGGCAGCCCTGAGATAGGGGGTGCTTTCAAAGGGAGGGAACAAGCATACGCGTACCCTAAATAATACTGAGTGGGGGGGGGGGGGGTCTGTTTCTATTAATCTCCTATCTCCTAATTGATAATCCTCAAGGAAAGGGGCGGGGTGCTGCATTGTGCTGTAAAGAAACAATCTTCCAAAGATGGCGAATCGTTATATCTAATAACACGGCAGTTCCAAAGTGCTTGCTCTGAAAATTCCTGTAATTGAACATTCTAAAATCTCTTATGTCGCAAAAGTATCTAATTTCACACTATTTATGGGATTTCTTTCTTGTAATTTATTCTCTTTTTAATGCTCTCTTAGACATGCTATGGCATAAATGAATGACAGAAACAAACGTACAAAGACAATTTAAAAAAATAGTTTGCAAAGATCTCTTTGTTTTAAGATGAAACAAAAACAATCATTCTTTCTTGTTTACAAAATCAGCAGCCATCTACACCAATTTAGAAACGTACATAGCACAAAGGGAGAAATAAAACAGTTGCACACTGCGTAGAAGTATCGTAGTCGAGTGGTATAAACACTTGACTGGAGATGAGAAGGTCATGGGTTCGATCCTCGGCATGGCACTTATGTCCCAGCCTGCGCAAGGCATTTTATCTGCATTGCTCCTCTCCACCCAGGTGTTAAATGAGTACTCGATAGGATGCGAGTTGTGGTTGGAGTTTCACGTGTGCTTATCAAATGGCGCCTGGCTGGATTGCTCCATGCAGCAAACATATGCGAGGACGCAAAGCGACGGAGCTGTAGACAATTTGGCACCCCCTCCCCCTCAAGTGCCCCCTCCCCCGTTTATGGTCATGAGCGCGCATTTACAGAAATCTGAGCCAATTTGCTTAAAGTTCTTAATTTATCTCCGACAAGCAGTTTATTCAATAAGGGCCCTGTAAAGATCGACTTCCAATTTATTATAAATTATCTCCAGTCTTGTTGCAATGAATTGTATCTAACCATGCATTGTATCTTTCAGCTATATTAATTGAATAATAAAGTTACTAGTTATTGTAAAGACACCATTGATTAAAGGAGACAGAATGCATGGAGGATAGTATTAATATATAGGCCATTTTCGTAATGTATTCAACTTCATACATTATGTGCCCAGTAACAAACTATTACATTCGCCTATAAAAAGCTATTCTTGTTCAATAGTCAGAATGTGAATTGCATGTATCATGCGTTGTTAGGTTGGATAAACATTTCCATTCATGTATCATGTAACGCGCAGGTAGGTGAGTACATGTAGGACTTTGTTACGTCATATTTCTTCACTTGCCATTCATTTAAGTTATTGTAAATTTACGATTGACTGATGAAGATCCAATTTATTTGGACCTTATTCCAAATTATTTTAGAACGCATGTTTGCAGTGAAACTATGAATAGTGTCAGTTGCACTACTACACAGAAGAGATTTATATCATATACTACCAGCAAAGTAGAGGCCTAACACTGTTATTTCTTCTGTTTATAGATTAACGTTTTGTTGTCTGTCTAGGTCCATCCTCGTAATTTCACTCTTCGTATAATTTATATTTCTTCTTTCTTTTTCGGTAGCATGTTCCTATCTGATTATTATCAGCCCTTTCAAATGTCTTTCTGTCGCTCTGTGTCACTTAGTCTCTTTCTTTGTGTTTTACTTTCTTTCCTAAATTCTGTAATTCTGAATCCCCCTCTCTTTCTATCTCCCATTACTTCTCCATCTCTGTATAATTCTGTCTTATTTTACTTCTGTTCCCACTCCTAGTCTCTGTTATCTCTCCCCACTCTGTCATGATAACTCTCTCTCTTTCTCTCTCTGTATATGTTTTCCTGCTCTAAATTTCCTTACTCTCTTCTCTACCTTGCCTCTCCTTCTCTCAATTATTGTTTTCTTTATCTATTCATCTGTATCATTTACTTATATTTCCGCTCTGAGTCTCTTTTTGTATATCATTCTCTCGTCTCTATCATCTCTCTCTCCCTCTTTAATACTATTTTCTCCATCTCTATTTGTTGCTTCTATTCCCACTCTGAGTTTCTTTTGTATTATTCTCTCGTCTCTATCTTGATAGAGCTCTCGCTATGTCTCTCTGCTCTTTCTCTCCGTATACTTTCCGCTCTACCCCCCCCCCCCCCCCCCCCCACCCGTCTCTCTATCTGCATTATACTCTGAACTCCATTGTCCGTCTCTCTCTCTCTCTCTCTCTCTGTCTGTCTGTATCTCTCTCTCCCTCTGTATCTCTCTCTTTCCGTCTCTCTTTCTCTCTGTAATTTTCCAAGAGTTCACCCAGTGATCTTCTCACAGTGATAATCGGGGGGGGGGGGGGGGGGGGGGGGAGGAGAAAACAAATATTTCAAAGATTGAATTCATTGCTTCGTAAAATGCCGTAATTTTTCATTTAGTTTCACATTATTTATTTCATTTCTTTCTTGATTTTGATTTTATTTTTTATTTCTATTTCATTTGTTTCCACGATCGGTTTACATCATTATGTACATGAGAAAGCAAAATATAAATATATACAAATGCCATAATACAAAGGATAATACATATATTATAACAGCTCAGTATAATAAATACCTTCCAGTAAAGATAATAAACGCATCAAGAACGTACTGAATAAAGGCTCAACTAAAGCTCACATCTGACAAATTGAACAAAGCGGTTTTGTCATTTCTGAACCCAACCGTCTAGCCGAACACATAATTTGCAAACATTGGAGAGGACTTGGCCAAAATCATTCCTCCTATTAACAAATCATTTTTCAATTATCTGGATAACCCAGTCTCAAACACGGTATTTTTCACTGCCGTCACTGTTTACGAAGTATTCTTTTCTTCACTGGTATCCGAGACATGAGTAAATGAACGACGGAGACAAACATGCAAAGAAAGTCAGGCAAATAAGGTATAGTTTGCAAACAGTATAACCTCTTATTATAAACATTTACACATAATTATGTATTGAATATCAAAATCATTGCTTATTGATGAAATGAAATATGTAGATGACCATGAACCAGTCAATAAGCAACAAAATATGTATTTTCGATGTTGTTCATCCACTATTTAACATTGTGTACATTATTATTTCAATTCAATTCAATTCATTTGTCATCATTCAATTTAAAAATACATAAATACATGATACAAGTTTTGATTATAAACATATGATAATGATGGGATTCCCACTAAAAGCATAATATCTTGAAAGTAATTATCGTTTAGTATTTCGTTCATGCTATCCAAAGTTTCATTTGAAAAAAAAAAAAGATGTACATTCGATATCTTTAACGACATGACAATGATAAACGCATTATGTGATACATATTTATATTACATTTTCAAATCCCGCTCCCCCATTATGATGTTCATGGGGTAGAGGGTATGCGACATTTCTGACATTCTTAATATCTGTCTTTAAAATACATTTCCCTTTGCATATGATTATAAAGGCCTATAATCACGCACACAATTTTTTTTTCTTAACATAATGAAACGAGACTCTCACTGATTTGCCAATACTTCAAATACTTCAAATTAATGTCATCTACCGAACGATTTGGGTAAATTTTCTTATATGCTATCTACCCTGTATGTTTTTATGAAGACTAATTTTTAATACATGTTGATGAACAAATATCATTACTTAATTCTTCTTGCTTATTTACAATTGCAATCCTGACCAAATATACAATGAGCTGTATACCACAAAGTGTATAATATTGTACATCATTATGATGACTTTGTTTTTAGCATAAAGCATAAGAGTGATATGGGTAATTTGAATGATCTTATTAGAAGGATAACATCCATCATATTCATGTAGGCCTATATAAATATTTCTTTACGATTATTTACAGTTGGAACAGAAGGATACGGAGATATGAAATGGATGGCTCAAGATCGTAGCACTTGGAGAGACATTTGTCATATGAATTGATTGGGTCACTAAACCTATCATTTGACAGATCACTATTGATGATTTACATCATATATCTTGATTAGTATATTCTACTCCTTGGTGCACAACTAATCCATTATTAGGAACATAATCTCATATAAACATTATTAAGAACGTAATGACGTCATTATCAACGTTTATTAAAGTTTATAATTCTACTACATCTGCAGATGTTATCAGAATTGAATTAACCCTTACTGTACCATTATACCATCACACACAGTCTCTACACAAATCCAATTGACAAGTACATACGTGATAAACAAAGAGTTCAAAACTTAAACAGTTATAAACTGAATTATATCACATAATTACTAGGAGTTGTACACAACGCTGTTGTATCTTCTCCATGAACTCTGTTTGTTTTTCTCAATGAAAATGAATACAAGCTTATTCTTAAAATAGTCGCACTCTAGTCGTAATTCTACACACACTTACGATGATGATGATTATGAAACAGACTCTTATATAATTATGTAAATGTAGCTACATTTAACATTATATACATGTACATATTCATATAGATAGCATTAATGAAATTCATTATGGAGATAAGTATAATGTTTTAGTACTGATCGTGAATAGCAGGTTGCAGAAGTTGTGGCAATGATAAACAAATCATCTTTAACCATGTACAGTGTACACGGCCAATATCAATATAATGCACACATGACTTATAATGTCGGTTCGAACATTATCCTTACAAAGTCCAACCAAAGTGAGACAAAATATTTGAAATATTGCACTAAAAGAGCAAGGTCCAAATACAATTATGTCACATTTGCTACTACTACTATTACAACTAGAAATGTGCATTCCTCGTGCCGCGCAATGCGAAATGTATCCCCCGGCGCTGGCAGCGATTTGAAGGAGGGACAAAGACCCTCCCCCATCCCCTCCCTCAAACAAAAGGATGGTGTAGAAATTGCCGCCAGTGGCCCGGAATATTGTCAACACCAGGAGCAGCATTACCAAAACGATTTGTGTAGATTAGAGTATAATGCATTTTTATAGAAAATTCGGAAGAAATATGACCTCACAGCGCACATAAGACATCCACTAAAATATGACCTTTGATCCTATGAAAGACGGAACACTAGAGGCAGCATCACCAAAAACTGTAGAGGTGTAATCTATAATGGACCTACATACAAAATTTGAATGAAATCCGTCAAGAAATGCAGAAGTAAGAGTGCACAAAAGTGACAAATGAGCTTTGACCCTATAAAGGACGGAACAATGAGGGCAGCATCACCAAACAGTAAAGATGTGTAGATTATACCAAGATACATCTCCATACAAAATTTGAAAGAAATCCATCAAGAAATGTGGCCTGCAGAGTGAACTCACGCCATCCCTTGAAGTATGACCTTTGACCCTATAAAAGACGGGACACTGGTGGCAGCATCACCAAAAACTACAGGTTTTTAGATTACACCAAGGGACACCTTCATGCAAAATTTGAACGAAATCCGTCAAGAAATGCAGAAGAGTGCAAGAAATGGAAAAATGACCTTTGACCCTATAAAGGACGGAACAATGAGGGCAGCATCACCAAAAATTAAATATGTGTAGATTATACCAAGATACATCTCCATACAAAATTTGAATGAAATCCGTCAAGAAATGCAGAAGTAAGAGTGCACAAAAGGGACAAATGAGCTTTGACCCTATAAAGGACGGAACAATGAGGGCAGCATCACCAAACAGTAAAGATGTGTAGATTATACCAAGATACATCTCCATACAAAATTTGAAAGAAATGTGGCCTGCAGAGTGAACTCACGCCATCCCTTGAAGTATGACCTTTGACCCTATAAAAGACGGGACACTGGTGGCAGCATCACCAAAAACTACAGGTTTTTAGATTACACCAAGGGACACCTTCATGCAAAATTTGAACGAAATCCGTCGAGAAATGCAGAAGTAAGAGTGCAAGAAATGGAAAAATGACCTTTGACCCTATAAAGGACGGAACAATGAGGGCAGCATCACGAAAAATTAAACATGTGTAGATTATACCAAGATACATCTCCATACAAAATTTGAACAAAATCCATTGAGAAATGTGGCCTGCAGAGTGCACTCACGATTAAACATGTGTAGTATGACCTTTGACCCTATAAAAGACGGGACACTGGTGGCAGCATCACCAAACACTATAGGTTTTTAAATTACACCAAGAGACGCCTTCATGTAAAATTTGAACAAAATCCGTTGAGAAATGTGACCGCCAGAGCGCACACAAGAGTACACACAAGACATCTATCAAAATATGACCTTTGACCCTATAAAAGACGGAACACTGGGGGCAGCATCACCAAAATCTATAGGGTTCCAGATTTTACCAAGAGACACCTTCATACAAAATTTGAACAAAATCCGTTGAGAAATGTGACCGCTAGAGCGCACACAAACTTTCCCCCAAAATATGGCCTTTTACCCTATAAAAGACGGAACACTGGGGCAGCATCACCAGAAACTATAGGGGTCCAGATTTTACCAAGATACTCGTCCACAGGAAGTCTGAAAGAAATTCGTCGAGAAATGTGACCGCTAGAGCGCACACAAGAATGTGACGCGGCATACTGCCGGGGGTACAATAACAACACTTACTACTACTACTACTACTACTACTACTACTACCACTACCACTACCACCACTACTACTACTACTACTACTACTACTACTACCACTACTACTACTACTTCTACTACAAATGACAATAATTGTTTTAATTACTACTACCATGACTGCTATACTACTACTATTAGATTCCATAGAACAATTCAAGACACTACTGAAAACCTATCTGTTTCTCTAAAGATGCTAGTTTTAATAATTACATGTAGTTTATATGTTGAACTATTTCTATGTTCTGCGCCTTGATCGAAACATTCGGATATGTGCGCGTTATAAATTATTATTATTATTATTATTATTATTATTATTATTATTATTACTATTCCTCCTCCTGCTACTTCTGCTTCTTTTTCTTCTTCTTCTCTACTGCTGCTGCTACTACTACTACTACACTGCTAAAACAAGGGTGTTAATTTAACACCATCTTGGTATCAATATTGGGTTACACCAGTTAGTGTTAAAACAACGCCAATTTGATTCAAAACTGGTTTTGTTTTTAACACTTATCTGGTTTGGCCCAATATAGATACCGAGATGGTGTTAAATAATTAACACCCTTGGTTTTACAATGTACTACTGCTATGATGATGGTATACGGCAAAATGATAATAGTAATAACTATATCGAAAACACTTCCACAAATGTGGATAATTGTGGTTAGATTAAACATCGTTAGCGATGCATATTCCTGTTTAGTACCTGTACATCATAATGCAAACCTGGGGTAAAATAGTCGCAACTTCATTCATCCTTGTAGTTAATATTCACCGTGATATATCAGGTATGGTTTGATGGCAATGTACCATGTTAGCTCCCCAGAGCAGTGCGAAGTCATCATTGTAGCTCAATGAACGTGAGAAATTGTGTTCTGGTTCCAAGCTCCACCGTAATCCTGCAAAAGAAGACGGAAGATTTTACAATGAAACCGACATATTTTCAACAACATGGAAAAGGTGTCTTATCTATAGATATCTAATGGCTGTTTCCATTAAATGATGAAATGGACGTCTTAAATCTCATGGTAACGATGCATATTGCTTTATGAAAATTCCTTCGCTGGACGCAGTATATATATAATTCAAATAATGTGGCCCTACACGGGTCTAATAACTATTTACAAATAAGAAAAATTGTACAGGGCTATTTTCTTTGCAATTTATCAGGATTTTTCATTTGCTTATAAATAAACCATAATTGGTCCGACGGTAAGAAGCCGCTTTCTAGATGGCAAAAAATTATATCCAAGCAATGGCAGAATTACGCATACATCATGAATACCAACATTTTACTGAAAAGTTAGAAAGAAATAATCTCAAACATCTTCTATTCATCAACCAAATAGACGATTGTTATTTTTTTAACCTTCCTTTGTTGTGACTTATTATAAAGAAATTATGTTTCAGTTAATATAAACTTACATTACAGGGAAGCATGGGGGACCCAGCACTGAGATGACAATGACTTTATTTGGGGAGGGGAAGGGCAGGGGTCTCCGATCTTACAAGGTTGATGAAATTCGAATTAACAAGGCCATCCAATAGGGCAGGTTGGTTAGGGATTATTTTCCCCTTTTTCATTTTCATTTTAGTTTCCCTCTATATTTGACTCCCCCTTTTCTGTTTTTGTTTCACCGTGTCAACACGGAGCGTGTCCCTTGTCCCCCATCAGTGGCGTAGCTACAGGAGGGCACGTGTAGTTCGTGCCTACCCCCACCCCTTAATCGCATGATAAAGAAAGGGAAAAGAAAGAGAAGAAAAGGTGAGAAAAAAAAGAAAAGACTGTAACGTAACGTAAACAAAGGTTTTATATGTGAACAAACTATGAGCTGTATGAATATAATTCTTTGTTCGTCATCAAATACAAAGGCATATGCTTTCAAATGATACCTGGATGGCATTAATATGTATCCATTTTTCACAGAGTAAGATTGCTTTGAAAATGGCATATATATAAAAATCCATTAGTGCAAACTTTGGGTAAATCCGTAACAACGCCAGTATCACATGCGAGCATGACGTAACATGAGTAGGGGAATGTAAGATTGAAAAGATATGATAAACAAGATTCATATTGTGTGATGATATGCATTTCATCGGAATTTTCATAAGACATTGGCCAATGCTATTTGCCGTGTACATCAAATGGGGAAAAAAATGCCCCTCTTGTAATGGAAGATGTTCCCATCATGAGGTGAAACATTGCCATAGTCTGGTATTTGTTGCTGCCTTATGTGCGCTTTATACCATACTTTACCATTTGATGAAAATGGAAGGTGCCCCTTACTTTATTTTTTAAAATGAAAATATCACCTTCCTCTCTGCTTTGTTCTTTAAAGACGTTGCAGTTCTGAACAATGCAAAAAACTGATGTCCATAATGACGGCAGGTACCATTTCAGTAAAAATAAGCCTTTTTTTTTTACCTGCACCATGCATTAACAAAAAGTCGGCCATCTTTTATCTTATGATAAGGGAATCCCCCTTACCCTCATTTGACAAGAAGCAAATGAGAGCAATTTTGTCATTAGGTTTTCTTCGGGTCATGTTTGCATGTGATCCTAACGTTTACACGGTTTCACCCAAATCTGACACAAGTGGACTTTTACATTTTATTTTTCAAAAAATGCATCTCGGTACAGCATGCATGTAGGAATGCCATCAAGGTATCATTTGAAATCAAAATACTTCTACTTTATGGAAATTAGATAATTGTGGTAATACAGCACATAGTTTGGTCACAATAAACTTTTGTTTTGGAGTTTCATTTTTTCTGGGGCGCACTGTATATACACATATGTCTGGGGGGTTTTTTTTTCAAGCGAACAAATGAAACAAATACTACTACTATTACTACTTCTACTACTACTACTACTACTATACTGCTACTGCTTGGGAAAATAAGTCTTAAAAATGGTAAAGAAAAAAGGTGAGACGAAACAAAAGAGAAAGGAAAGTCAACGAAGCGATTACATGTTATAGCGAAACGAACATACAACAACGAGTCAAACAATGAGTTGAGAAAAATAAACTTTGTCAACTACATATAGGGGTAATAATGACAATAATCATATTGAAAATCAAAGCAACGAAACAAAAAAACAAATAATAAGGATAACGAAAGCAAGCGTATTAGATAGGATAAAAATACGAATATAGCGCAAATCCAGTCAGGGGAAACAAAGTGAAATGAAATATAAAAATGGAATAAGAAATTAAGTCGATAAGAAATAGGAATCAGAAGAACATAAGGTAGCAATATTTGGCTTTTTGTTGGTAGTGCATCTGGTGTGTGGGCAATGAAATTAAAATTGAAAACAAAGGAGACAGAAATATGACCCCGCCGCCCCCCCCCCAAAAAAAAAATCTTGCCAGGTGCATGAAATGTGAATTAACAAGACATGCAATAAGATGTGGTGTGGAGAGGGTCCTTTCATTTTTCTTTTCATTTTCATCCCCTTCCTGTATTTGACTCTCCTTTTCTGTTTTTCTTTCTTCACCATGTCATTGGGCACGTGCCCCGTCTCCCCTAAAGCTACGCCACTTCCTTACAGAAAGGACAAAAAAAAATGCTTCAAGGACTTAAGAACCAACTTTTCTTCAATTCTAGATTGTCGATTGTTCTGCTTTATAGCAGAACTAAAAATATAATCGTTTTTCTTCTTTTTAATAAGTGCTTAATATAAATCGAGGGTAGCGTCACAGGAGATAAGGGATAAATAAAAGAGGCAGGAGACAATCATAGGAGACAGGATAAACCAGAGTACCGTAATACAATAATATATAATAGTGAGCTTTCGAATGTGTCGACTTGAACGCAGTCCTAGATCCTCCCAGCTACAATGGACTGCTTTGTGTTAGCTGCATACCGCGCTTGTGCAAGAACGGCTCACCCGTCCACTGGCTTCTCCCTCGTCCAGTAGACAGATCGAGAACGCGTCAAACATGCATGGTTTTGCCGTCTTCTCTAAAACGTGAACCTCGCTTCACCCATTGTTAGCTTCATGTTTCACCTACTCTGTATGCGGTCAACACAAAGTAGTCCATTGTCCCTGGGAGGATCTAGTCGAAACATCGGAAAACTCCTTAATGTAAAGCAGAAACCAATGACGGTGATTGGAAGCAAAGCTTAAAGAGATAAAGAATAAAGCACATCCCGGAAAGAGAGAGAGAGGTACATGTAAACAAAGCCAGTAACAGTATGCATATAGACCATTCCCATGAATGAGCCAGGTGCAAAATACTGGGGAAAAATTAATAACAAAAACAAAACAATAGTATACAGCGATACATATTATACAACATGAAATAGAAGACAAAGCAAGACGAAATAAAAGGGAAAACAGATGCAGAAATAGGGTGGGGCGGGGGATGAAAGAGACACGAAAGGGGAAGGAAGGAAAGGAAACCAAAGTCCTAAAACTAGTGAAAGGTATCTCTTGGAAAGCGGACAATAAGCAGCAATAATAAATGTAGATGTACAGTATATGATGTAGATGTAGGGCTACCCTTTTATGCGATTACAAATATCTGTATAAAAACAACCGCCCTTTTCCATAACCCTTTGAAAATATGATATTTCGAATAAGAAAATGTGAAATGTAAAAACATTGGGAATACCGCAACTGGCTATATTATACCATTTTTATTTTTATTTTTTTATAGTTTCTGTAAGATTGCTTGTATCTCTTAAATACATTTTAAATGTTTCTAGCTTAAACCGGTAGGAATGAGTCTTCGCATTATGCTTTTTCTTTAATTGTTATTGTAAAGTAAGAGGTTACAGTAAAATTATCGTATGCCCTATGTTCAAAAGATAGAATCTTGTTTGTTTTTGTTCAAATCAGTTTTTCATTTATTTGTACGAGTGTGAAAAACTTTCTAGTGAGTTCCAGTAGTACTTATTAAACTCATATCCATGCTAAATCAAATGGGGTATCAAAACAACAATAATAATTATGCATCGAAAAGTCGATAATTATAATTCTCGAATAGAACAAACGCCGCAGCGTCCCCGCTTCGCACCCCCCCCCCCCCCCCCCCCCCCCCCCCTTTCGGGCGAACGCTTCTCTTGCGCGATCCGGCAGCTCCTCCCAAAATAAAATTCTGGCTACGCGGGTGAGAGAAAAGGAAAGTTAAGAGAGTGAGTGCATGTAATAGCGAAACGAACACAAACATACAACAGCGAATCAAAGAATGAGTTGAGAAAAATAAAAATGTGTGTAATGCATAGGGTTAATAATTACAATAATCATATTGAAAATTAAAGCAACAGAAAAAACCGCACAAAAACACACACACACAAATAACAAAGATAACGAACGCAAGCGCATTCGATTGACGAAAATAAAAGCATGACGAAAATAAGAGCATAACGCAAATCGAGTCAGGGGAAACACAAATTTAATATGAAAATGGATTAAGAAAACAAGTAGATAAGAAATATGTGTCAGGAAAACATTCTATAGTAACATTTCGTTTTCGTGAAGTGCATCAGGTGTGTATGCAATGGAATTCTAAAAATGAAAACAAAGGAGGCTGACAAAATGAGTCGAAAATGGGAACAAACAAATTATGAAGAAACAGAATGAAAAGTGGTGAAACAGATTATTTAACAGTTAAACAAAAAAGATATTAAAAAAAAAACAAAAAAAAAAACGAAAAATTGACCAAGAGAAAAAAAAATGAAATAGAAGCAACAGACTGAGAGGCATAACAAAAGAAACGTATCGTGACTATTACACACATGAAATAAACAATCAGTGAAAGTGTACTCTAACAGTGCGCACAACAAGGAAGAATTAACTTACATGGTAAACCCGCACGTAGAGTCCTCCGCCTGATGTGCGAAGATCTTTGAGATGAGAGTCCAGTCTGCCGCCCTTTTCAGTCCAACACTGGTAAAGCCTATGTGCAGAAAAGAGAGAGATGGGGGTAAGGTGCGCTGGGTGTCAGACTTAAGGAATAGAAACAGAGAGAAAGAGAGAGACAGACAGAAAGACAGATAGACTATGAGAGAAACAGACAGAAAATCCCTACATCATTACTTATCAACAGTGGTTACATCTTCGGTATGTTCGGGGGAGGGGGAGGGGGAGGGGGGGGGGGGGGGGAGATAAAGAAAAGAAAAATGAACAACCGAAAATATATTCTTTTCATCAGCATTCGATTAAAAAAAAAATGTATAGACCCTAGTTCATGAGATGATGGCAGGGGAAAGGGAGTTATGGGGGCACCCCTGCCACCTCTTGGTATCGCCACTGTTGACATCATGCTATTCAGACGATCCACCCGAAATACGATGGAATGCAAACAGCACAATCCTCTGTATTAAAATTCCCGATATTTGAGCAAGAATCACCTCATATTCGGACAGCGATGAAGTCTACGTGTGATTTTTTTCCCTCCTATCAATTCATCAATAACGGGATTAACCTATAAATGCACACCTTCTAAAGCATGTGCTACCAAGGAGTTCTGATACAAGTTTGTTAATAGGATAACACAGTTCTCATGTAATCATGACCGGACGCCCACGAGTACATAACACTCCTTACAGCTTTCCATTTTTCTTTGGTGCTGCACAGAGACACTTCGAGGGTTTTTCTTTCGTTTTTCATCTAAAACTAAATTTTCATTAAAATATATTTATTACTTTCCTAACTTTTCATGCTAATTCAACCCTTACTGTACTGGACTATTTCCTAACTTTTCTTTACGGGGGGGGGGGGGGGGGAGGGGGCAGCATTACAATAAAAAATAAAAACAAGCAAACAAACAATTCCGTCGGGATGGGTTGTCAGACGGCCCCCTTAAAATTATGCCAATTATTTTCCCCTAAAGCCCACGGACTGCAACTGCCAGATGGGAGAGGTACGTGGCTGTGCAGTAAAACAATATACAAAAATGACAAAAATTTCCATCAGGAAGGGGGTGTAATGCTCCCCTGCAAGAAAAAAAAAACACCAACATGCCCTTTGACCAAGCTCTGGTGCCCCTAAATTGCTCTGGATGTAGAGAAAAGGCTTTTTTATGTTCCAACCTTAATGATCACTCAAAACATTGAATTCGATTCTGGTCAAATTTACAATGTGCAATTTTGAGTATTGTCATTTTTATTTTTTTTTTTAAATTTAAATTTTTTTTTTCGGGGGGGGGGGGGGGTGAAATTTGATGTATCAATAAGTTATCAAATTGTGAAAATTGTAGTGCTTTCTGAAAAGTAGTCCAACAATCTTGAGAGGATTTTGTAAACTCAATCAATGTCCAACTGCAACTGTTTGAGAAGACATAATAAAGCAGCTCGCTATATTACTATACGTGACTGCCATGCTGAAATCTACAGTTCATGTGTTAATTACACAAATACCTTGCGAGACCTTCTATTATGCCTTGTCAAGACGGTGAAGATGGACAATGGGAAAATGTTTCGTAACTACTTTTGAGAGAGCAATACAATTTTCACAATTTAAGAACTTATTACTGCAATTATTGTTTTGCACCAAATTGCACATTATTTATGAAAGTGAAAATACTCAAAATTGAACTACATACATGTAAATTTGACTTGATTTGAATAAAGAACATTCGACGTACATGTACACTGTATTAAGGTTGGAATGTAAAATAAGAAGTCTTTTCTCCACATTCAGATAGTTTTGGGTAGCAAGGCTTGGTCAAAGGGCACTTTGGTGGTGTTATTTTTTTTTTTTCCAGGGAGTGTTACATCCTCTTCCCAATAGAGTTTTTGGTCATTTTTATAGATTTTTAAATGTACAACCATACTGCCAAATTTCGGTCAGAATGTTGTAACCCCCCCCCCCCCCCCCCCCCCCAATCTGTCCTCCACCGGGTGAATCTGTATTTAGGTAGAATTGAAAAACAAAAATTCTGTTTTAATGAAATCAATTTGAAATTGGATGCTAGGTTGTTTTTTTTAGATGATATGCAGATCGATACAGCTAAAGGGTATACAGACCAAATGATGAATAGGTTAAAATATTACATTAACGTCCGCATCACAAAAATGTAAACGTCTGGTCAGTCTACATGTACATAATAATCTGCAACACGATCGCAAAGTCTTAAAGAAAACATTGTGGCAATTTCAATTAGACTTTTCCACCATCCACCACCAATTTAAATGTACCAAAGTTAACATTACAGTCTTTAAATAGGTAATTATAATATATCATAATTGATAATTGATAGGATTGAAGTAAATTGAATATATCATAAAGAAAGTAAATGTGAGAAAATTACAATGCCCCGACCGGGATTCGAACCCGGGACCCTGGATTACATGACCAGTGCTCTACCAACTGAGCTATCCGGGCTCCCGTCAAAGCAAAGTAACAATCTCACATATACATGTAGCCCCTCTCTTTCCATCGACAAATTTAAATGTTCCAATGTTAAACATTACAAATAATTAGCTCTAAATTAACATTCAATGTTGAATAGGTTAATAAGAACATTTTGTGTTGCTTCTAAAAGAGAATAAGCACCTTTAACATCCGTAAATATATAATTGTGCGTGTTTTAAACATTGTCAGAATTATCATCATCATCATGATATCAGTAATTCGAATAGTTTTCTTTCCATATCTCTGTATAAATGCAATTATCCTCTTCTTTCTTACATAAATCAGCAGAAGTTTATGAATTATAAATCCCCTACCTCAAAATCTGGGGTAGTCATAAATTCTACGCAGCAGGGGCTGCAAAGCATTTTCTTTATAAAAGAGGGGAGCTGGGGCGGGGGGGGGGGGGGCGTGGATCAATTCTGCTGTTTCCTTCAACTCTACTCCAAAACGTGCAGCCGCATGTCATTGTATTTTCTTCCTCGTCCCTGCTAATAACTAGCACAAAACTTGCTGGTTTTTATTTTTATATATTCACCAACGTCAGTTTGATGTGTCTGACCACCTGGTTATACATGTAGTTAGTCTAGAACAAAGTCTACTATACGGCGTAAAATTTAGAATAAAATATCTACATACTTGCATAGACACCGCATTGAAGGTATCTACATGTATGTAGATACCTTCAATGCGGCGTCTATGCTTGATGAAAAAACGCACGAGTTTGATAAAAATGCCTAACAATGTTGATATGCAACGGAAAGGTTATGGGCATGATTGTTAAAACACAACGATGTCAACGTTATACACCTACGTTAGTGTGCTAATTCCTTTTCACTTTTTTGGAAACAGTCCCCCCACCCCCCTTTCTTTTTGCATCATTTAAGTTCAAGAACAATCTTCTTTCTTAGTAGGCCTACATGTATCTTCATTGAATCATGATTTTAAGTTGTGAATGTAACACGTGGATATTGGGTATTTTCTTTTTGCTTCCGCAAATTTTGCTTTCACCAGGGCACGAAATCAACATCGCTGATCAACAGTGTTGATCTACAGTGTCTAGATCTATATCATGCACTTCTCTTTCCTTTGTGTTGAGAGATATACCAAGATACATCTCCATACAAAATTTGAAAGAAATCCATCAAGAAGTGTGGCCTGCAGAGTGCACTCACGCCATGCCCTGAAGTATGACCTTTGACCCTATAAAAGACGGAACACTGGTGGCAGCATCACCAAAAACTATAGGTTTTTAGATTACACCAAGAGACACCTTCATGCAAAATTTGAACGAAATCCGTCAAGAAATGTAGAAGTAAGAGTGCAAGAAATGGAAAAATTACCTTTGACCCTATATAAAGGACGGAACAATGAGGGCAGCATCACCAAAAATTAAATATGTGTAGATTATACCAAGATACATCTCCATACAAAATTTGAATGAAATCCGTCAAGAAATGCAGAAGTAAGAGTGCACAAAAGGGACAAATGAGCTTTGACCCTATAAAGGACGGAACAATGAGGGCAGCATCACCAAACAGTAAAGATGTGTAGATTATACCAAGATACATGTCCATAAAAAATTTGAAAGAAATCCATCAAGAAATGTGGCCTGCAGAGTGAACTCACGCCATCCCTTGAAGTATGACCTTTGACCCTATAAAAGACGGGACACTGGTGGCAGCATCACCAAAAAGTACAGATTTTTAGATTACACCAAGGGACACCTTCATGCAAAATTTGAACGAAATCCGTTGAGAAATGTGACCGCCAGAGCGCACACAAGAGTACACACAAGACATCTATCAAAATATGACCTTTGACCCTATAAAAGACGGAACACTGGGGGCAGCATCACCAAAATCTATAGGGTTCCAGATTTTACCAAGAGACACCTTCATACAAGATACATCTCCATACAACATTTGAATGAAATCCGTCAAGAAATGCAGAAGTAAGAGTGCAAGAAATGGAAAAATGAGCTTTGACCCTATAAAGGACGGAACAATGAGGGCAGCATCACCAAAAATTAAACATGTGTAGATTATACCAAGATACATCTCCATACAAAATTTGAACAAAATCCGTTGAGAAATGTGGCCTGCAGAGTGCACTTACGCCATGCCCTGAAGTATGACCTTTGACCTTATAAAAGACGGAACACTGGTGGCAGCATCACCAAACACTATAGGTTTTTAAATTACACCAAGAGACACCTTCATGCAAAATTTGAACGAAATCCGTTGAGAAATGTGACCGCCAGAGCGCACACAAGAGTACACACAAGACATCTATCAAAATATGACCTTTGACCCTATAAAAGACGGAACACTGGGGGCAGCATCACCAAAATCTGTAGGGTTCCAGATTTTACCAAGAGACACCTTCATACAAAATTTGAACAAAATCCGTTGAGAAATGTGACCGCTGGAGCGCACACAAACTATCCCCCAAAATATGGCCTTTTACCCTATAAAAGACGGAACACTGGGGCAGCATCATCAGAAACTATAGGGGTCCAGATTTTACCAAGATACACGTCCACAGGAAGTCTGAAAGAAATTCGTCGAGAAATGTGACCGCTAGAGCGCACACAAGAATGTGACGCGGCGGCGGCGGCGAAACGCTGCTGAATCCAAAGTATCCTCCGGCATACTGCCGGGGGATACAATAATAATAATAATAATGTGTATGATGATGACGCTGATAATAATAATAGTAATAATAACACTACTACTACTACTACTAATACTAATAATGATAATGATGATATTGATAATAGGTTTTCCCGGCCACTTCTCTCATTTGGTTACTCACATTCATATTTCGTGCAATCATCGTAAACGTACATGCCGACCAAGAAAGAATTGTTCAAAGTAAGAATCCGGGCCGAGCATTCAAATTAAATAACAGGAAAACAACTTCACATAATGTTAATTCAACTTGTAAATGCGATCACTTTTATAGTAGATCTGCGCATTCAAGTTAACACAGTAAACCGAACGTGTTAACTTGCATGCACTGATCTCAAAAGACCGGCATGCACGAATTTGTAAACTGAATGTATGTTTGGTTGACTCGTTGAATTTGAATGTTTGGATTCTTAATTTGAATTACAGAATTCGTCCAAGAGCGACAATTGCGTTGATTTGAATTGTAAATTTGAGTGACCAAAAATGATTAAATTGACCGGGAAAACATAAAATAATAATAGTGGTAACAATAATAATAATTAAAAAAAAGGAAACTAAAATGATGATAATAAATCTAATTATCGTATAATTATAGAGTTTCTTTCTTAATAGGCCTACATGTATCTTCATTGAATCATGATTTTAGGTTATCAGTTGTGAATGTAACACGTGGATACTGGAAATTTTCAATCAGATTTTTGCATTTGGTGTTGCTTCCGCAAATTTTGCTCTCACAGGGCATGAAATCTACATCGCTGATCAACAGTGCTGATCTACAGTGTCTAGATCTATATCACGCACTTCTCTTTCCTTTATCGTTTTGTAATCTCAGAGCGTACAAAAGAAATCGTGGCAACATAATAATAATAATAATAATGATAATGTGTATGATGATGATGCTGATAATAATAATAACACCACTACTTCTACCGTACTACTACTTCTGCCACTTTAAAATACTGATAATTATAAAAATTTTCTCGGCAACTTTTCTCATTTGGTCACTCACATTCATATTTCGTGCATTCAACGTAACGTAAATGTCGACCAAGAAAGAATTGTTCAAAGTAAGAATCCGGGCCGAGCATTCAAATTAAACAACAGGAAAACAACTTCACATAATGTGAATTCAACTTGTAAATGCGAGCACTTTTATAGTAGATCTGCGCATTCAAGTTAACACAGTAAACCGAACGTGTTAACTTGCATGCACTGATCTCAAAAGACCGGCATGCACGAATTTGTAAACTGAATGTATGTTTGGTTGACTCGTTGAATTTGAATGTTTGGATTCTTAATTTGAATTACAGAATTCGTCCAAGAGCGACATTTGCGTTAATTTGAATTATAAATTTGAGTGACTAAATGATTAAATTGACCAGGAAAACATATAACAATAATAATAATAATAGTAATAATAACAATAAAAGAAAACTAAAATGATGATAATAAATCTAATTATTGTATAATTCTAGAGTTTCTTCTTTCTTAATAGGCCTACATGTATCTTCATTGAATCATGATTTTAGGTTATCAGTTGTGAATGTAACACGTGGATACTGGAAATGTTCAATCAGATTTTTGCATTTAGTGTTGCTTCCGCAAATTTTGCTCTCACAGGGCATGAAATCAACATCGCTGATCAACAGTACTGATCTACAGTGTCTAGATCTATATCATGCACTTCTCTTTCCTTATATCGTTTTCTAATCTCAGAGCGTCAGGCGAATGACCTTTAAAAGTGACCTATATTTTCTTAGAAGCCATATTAAAAGAGCTTGAATAATGTACTGTACTCGGGGATTATGTTTTAGTTAGATCGTTCACATATAGACTAGAATAACATTGCGCTTACAAAAGAAATCGTGGCAACATGTATAATAATAATACTAATAATGATAATGTTTAATGTATATGATGATAATGACGCTGATAATAATAACAACACTACTACGTAAAGATATTAATAAAGGTTTTCCCGACCACTTTAATCATTTGGTCACTCACATTCATATTTCGTCCATTCAACGTAACGTAAATGTCGACCAAGAAAGAATTGTTCAAAGTAAGAATCCGGGCCGAGCATTCAAATTAAACAACAGGAAAACAAATTCACATAATGTGAATTCAACTTGTAAATGCGATCACTTTTAGTAGATCTACGCATTCAAGTTAACACAGTAAACCGAACGTGTTAACTTGCATGCACTGATCTCAAAAGACCGGCATGCACGAATTTGTAAACTGAATGTATGTTTGGTTGACTCGTTGAATTTGAATGTTTGGATTCTTAATTTGAATTACAGAATTCATCCAAGAGCGACATTTGCGTTAATTTGAATTATAAATTTGAGTGACTAAATGATTGCATTGACTGGAAAACCTATACTGGTAATACTGATAATGATAATAATAATAACAATAAAAGAAAATTAAAATTATCATGATAATAGATCTAATTATAGTAACCTAAATGTAAGTTTAGTTTGCTCAATTTACATTGAGATATACCTACTAATACTAATACTGTATATTGAAATAAGAAAATAACAATAAGGAGAACTATGCCCTAATATTTTTTTTAATAAATAAAAATCAACATAAAACTAGGCTGCACCCACGTCTAAACTATTCATCCCTTTATGCGTTCATACTATTACGCGTTAGTACTACAGAAAAACGGAATAGAATCATCTCATACAATCTATTTTATATTATGAGTTGAACAATAACTTACCCTACGTATTCCATCGTCTTCACATGTCTACAGCACTCGACGAGGTAAACCAAGTCTTCCTCGTCTGTGCACTTCACCTCGCCCACATACAGCCGCTGTAGGTTGTTGGTTTGTTCTCTGATCAGAAGACCCAGTCCTCTCATCGTCTCTCTCGATACATTCTTCTTCTCTGATGGGAGTGAGTCCGGTGCTGTAAGCCTGATGTATGTGAGCTGCTGTCCCCCGGTCAGACGAAGACCAGCCGTGATCTGAGGTATGTCTCTCTCTGCATCATCGATAGTGATATCGATCTCTTTCAAGCCAGGTATCGATGAGAGCAGACCTTCGTAGCTTTGTGACGTCACTCTCTTGGCTCTCAGCTCTGTGACGGATGGAAGCTCAGGATGAGATGGAGGGAAACTGAGAGAGGAGTCTGAGATAGTAAGCTCGGACAGTGAGGTGAAGGATCTGAGGCAGGACCACAACCTGATGGTCATCTCAGCAGATAGATGGCAGTCCTCAATCGTTAACCTAGGGATCTGTCATGAAATACAAGAAAATGAATGCATCAATTTTACATCATATTCAATCTAGGGAGTTACATACAATCTCTCGCTTTCACTATTATGGACAAAACACACGCTTTAATACAACTACTACTAGCCTAGATCGCATTATTTTTTAAAATTTATTTTATATGAATTATTATTTTTTTTTTTTCTTTGGGGGGGGGGGGTAAATGACATTCACAATTTTTTTACTGACATCTTTTGGAAATTGCCATTTAATTTGTAGTATGAATTACGCCATTTGCACAATGCAATGAATAAGGAAGAAATATCATTTATTTTGCTGTAACTTCCATAAGGCGGAATGTATAAATTGCTTTTGTTGAACATTTCTAAACAATGAGGCCTATCAGGCCAACTTACATTTGATACGCGTCTGTACGAGTTCAGCGATCCAGAAAACCTATAGCATTTAGGAGAAAGATGAAGAAAAACAAGACAGTCGGTAATAAAATATTTTGGCTTCTAGAGTAAATGTACTGATGGTAACAATAATCATTATAATGATAATGATAATTATATTAGTAATAATAATAAGAAGAAGAATACCATAAAATGTATTAGTAAAGCATACGAATTAAAATATTCCCATAGATCAAAGTATGTGAGAGAGTGATATGCAATGTGTTTGACAATGACCATGACACGTAGTGTGTATAGCTTGAATACAATGTACATTGAGTGTATACATAGAACATTGACTGAACATTGAGTGTATGGATGGAACATGACAATGGGATGAAATGTACAATGAACAGGTGGTTTGGATGGAGATGGTATGGAGGGTGATTGACAGGTGAACAATGTAATGGACAAGCATCCAATAAATGAGCATTTACATGACCAAGTTTTCTGACACAAAGTGTATGAAAAACAATATCCTATTTCACGACTGCATATCATGCCCATTGCTTTGTAAATATAATGGAAATGTAAGCTAATTTCTTCTTTTAAAAACTTGAACATAATAATCTTAGACTTGGTTTCTCCAAAATTGTTGAAGGTTTTATTTTTTTTCTGCGAGTGCTTCTTGTGACATTTTCTGTAACTCTTCAAAGTTTATGGATTTCAGGGGCCGTATTCAATAAACTTCTTAGACATTTTTCTTAAGTTTTAGAACAAATTCTAAGAATCTGTTAGAGAAATATGCCCTAAACTTTAGGCCTAGCCGTATTTGTTAAGACAACAGTCTAGGCCACTGTTACTTCTCTTTCTAACAATTTAGAAGAGCCTAACCATAGGCTATAGGCCTAGTGTTATTTTAGACGTAGGCAGGCCTCGCGGCTGGGCTCCATGTAGCTAGCTAGTCCAGTCGCCCATACGCCCGGCCTGCATGCTATCCCAGACAGAGGGCTTCTACTTAGATCTAGAAAAAGTTGGCGTTAAATCTGTTAGGTCTGTCATAATTACCAAACACATTTTACCTCACCTCTTAACAATGCCCGGATTACTGTCTCCATATTATTGATTAAAATAAAGAGAGTTGTTGAATGTCTAAATTTAATAAAATCAATGAAATGACCGTTTAATTGCACATCAAGAATGTGAGGTATTAAATACTATTACTAATACTCAACATTATACAACCCAATTTTGAACTGAATGAAACAAAACACTTTTCAGTTGCTAAAGTCAAAAGGCAAGGGACGTGTTTTGCTTTACATCCAAAACATGGCATGGAAGGCAAAGCTTTGTGGAAGGGGCACTTTGGTGTTTATATTATAGGGGGTCTGACATCCCTTCTAGCAAGTCAGCAATTGTCAGTTTTTATAATATTTGTCAGGTACAGCCATAGGCCTACCTCTTCAATTTGGTTCGGTGTAAAAATGCCAGAGGTAAAAATGCCAGAGGTAAAAATGCCAGAGGAAAATATGCCAGAGGTAAAAATGCCAGAGAAAAAATGCCAGTGGTAAAAATGCCAGAGGTAAAAATGCCAGTGGTAAAAATGCCAGTGGTAAAAATGCCAGAGGTAAAAAATGCTAGTGGTAAATGTAAAAGGAAAAAGTTGTCAGAAAAGCGTCCCCAAATTTGTTGACATTGTACAATCCCCAGCATTTTCAAATGGAGTTCCGTCCATGTCTCTCTGATTGTAAAGTGCAAATAAATGAATAATCCCTTTCATTTTGTTTTCATCATGCGAAGATAACAAAGGGGTTCACATCTGAAAAGAAATAGTTCAATTTCTAAATTAATGTGAATACGAAAGTGCATTAAAGGAAATGTCTCGTGTAGTTTTTTCTTATCGATACTCTTTCTTATAATTTAGTATTATTTCATAATGAATTCTTAGATTACGTCTCGTTATAATTGCAATATTAATGATTATCATAAACTGAATGCTTAGCCTTTGCAACTTCAATTCTATTTTCTGTAGGCCTATTTACTCGCTTTATTAGCTGTAGAGTGGAACTCAAGGATCATGCAGTTTCAATAGATTCCCCGATTACATTCTCCTTGATGTGTCCCCAAATAATAACGATAGCGAGAAAACATTGAATAAAGAACTGGACACATCGTCTAAACATATTTACGCAAGTTGGCCTCAAATCACCGTAGGTCTTCTTAAACAAAATGCAGTCATATCGTATCATGAGTGCACCTAATGTCAAATCCCCGAATTTGTTATGAGTACCCCCCCCCCCCCCCCCCCCCCCCCCCCGCCCGGATATAGCATGCATGTATTGTTTGCCACTCGCTTTCAGTTGACGACTCTTGTTTGTTAAACAAGAATTATTATATTCTTTTTTTAATTCAGTTTGAATATATCTGCATCTTGTTTATAACGTATAACGTGCATGAGCCCCCCCCCCCCCCCCCCCCATTAATATTGACGAGGCTGTAATGCTCAATGTTTGTGTGACGGCCTGTACATTTGCTGAAGAAGGGAGAACTGTAAAAGGAAAACGATGCAGGTACAAGTACAGATAACGAAAAGCAAACTAGTCAAGATCATTTGGTACAAGTTATTTTACTACATGTACAGGTACTGTGTCCTTAAGTTATACAGTTAGTATCATGATGCGGGGCATCTCGTTTTTCCGAAGGTTCGTATTTCCGAAAGACTAATCTCCCATGCCTGGGGGTTCACAATTCCGAACATTTGTTGTATTATTCCGAATGTTCCAAGGGTCATAATTCCAGAAAAAGTTCATATTTACCCACAAAAGGACTGTCCCACATTAGGGTGATGTCATTTTTGCATACCTCCTTTCCCTTCTCTAAACCTAAAAATCAGTTGCAGACTTCCTTCTCGTTCCAAATTCCATTCGGGATAATGAAATCGTACGTCGATTAAAAAAAAGCTGGGTCTACGATCTGGAGTCCAGAGTCCAGAGTCCAACAGTTCGACAAGAAAAACCCGGTCAAACCAAATACATGTAGTCTAAAAAGTAAAAAACAAGCAGATGTCAGGTCTGCTTCTTGACCTTATATATTTCTCCTCTTGATTTTTCACCTGTATTCTCCTAGTATGCAGCTGGCATATTTTGCCTCTTTACCTTTTGTTCCTGACATCACCCATCGCGTGTTTATCTCTGCCATTTTACCTCTCGCATTTTTATCTCTGGCATTTTTTCCTCTGGCATTTTTTTCCTCTGGCATCTTTACCTCTGGCATTTTTTTCCTCTGGCATTTTTTCCTCTGGCATTTTTACCTCTGGCATTTTTACCTCTGGCATTTTTACCTCTGGCATTTTTTCCTCTGGCATTTTTACCTCTGGCATTTTTTCCTCTGGTAGCCTAGTAGGCCTAGTAATGAGAACGTTTAGTGCGCGTAAAAAAAATCATTACCTAAGTTATGCTCTTGAGTCTTGGCAGTTGGCACATACCTAGAGGGATTTAAATCTATAATCTAATTTAAAAAAAAAGTTAAGACCTAACAAAGTTAGGCCTATCAATATCATTACACTTATCATTAACAGTAACTTGTTAAATGTTAGGCCTACATTAACGGACGTTAGACCTAACTTTTAATTAGGCCTAGGCCCCTACTCACTTTAACTTCAATGACTTGACAAAGAGGTCAACCAAGGCTTCTTCATCTCTGCCCTTCTGCCCGGACACACGTAGGTTTAGCCATTGTTGGTTTGATGTTTGTTCGATGATCTGATTGTCCAGTCTTGCAAGATTCGTGTCTATCGAGGCAGTCATCGTTTCTGTTGAAAGCGAGGATGAGACGTGATCCCCTACCCTGTAGCTGTCTGACGCATAGGCCTAGAGCTGGCCGTGATGCCCTCTCTGCATCACCGATAGTGATATCGATGTCTTTCAAGCCTGGGAGCGATGAGAGCAGACCTTCGGAGCTCTGTGCCGTCACTCCCTTGGCTATAAGCTTTGTGACGACTGGAAGCTTAGGTGAAGATGACGGGAAACTCAGAGAGGAGTCTGAGATGATGAGAGTATGGAGCATCGAAAATGATCCCAGGCAGGACCATAACCCATTCGTCACGTCGATAGTAATAGAAGATCCCTCAAATTTAACTTCTCTAACCTGTTGTAGTAATGGTTGTGAAAGATGGATTGAAAGAGGGGGACGTGAAGTGAAATCATTAAGGTTGATTTTGATATGACCACTTACTAGTATTTTAATGTTTTGTAACATATACCAATATACAAAAAAGTAAAAAAAAAAAATGGCAAATGCTGAATCACTGAAGTTCAGAAGTTCAGCCATTGTAATACAGTAAGGAAACAATACCTTAAAAAAATCAAGATAATGACTTGAAAGTGAAACAAAAAAAATCATCAGATTATTCTTTTTTATCAACTGTCTGCTCATGCACCGTTGATGTCGTTTTCTTTTCGTGTTTTTTTTGTATACATTACCAAAACACAAAAAAAATTTCGTCGGGATGGGTTGTCAGACGGCCCCTAAAAATTGGGGCCTAATTTTCCCCTCCAATAAGGCCCATGGACAGGGGTGTCGATCCATGTTCATGATTTTTTTTTTTTTTTTTTTTTTTTGGGGGGGGGGGGGGGAGTGACCTGCGAGGGAGAGAAGCCAGTTGCGTATGTAGGTATTATGGCGCCTGGGGCAAAAAAGTGAAGTTACGCCCCCCAAACTTATCTACGGTATTGTATACAATGCGACCGAGCGGCAAAATTTTCAATTTTTAACCCTGAAGGCGCAATTTCTCGTGCATTTAACCCAAGAAATTTTGCAATTGACCACCGCAAATGAGCGGCAGAGAAGCTCGAATTTTATACATTATACGCTTTTCTATTCACTCACTTCTACAATCGGGAGCAAAACTAACAAAAACCCTATAGGCACAGGCGTAGCCAGGATTTTCAATAGGGGGGGGGGGAGGGGACACAGGGGTGTTGATCCGTGTTTATGATCAAGGGAGCGAAGCCAGTGGCGATCTAGGATTATGGCACCCGGGGCATAAAATGAAAATGAAATGAAAATTTTCGCATTTCAAACCTTCAAAAACTAGATATTTAGTGCATTATAACAGACCATCGCCCCACCTCATATTTTTGGGGGGATATATACCCCTACCGCCCACCCTCCCGGGATCGACACCCACTGGAGAGGGGGGGGGGGGGAGACGTGAAGGATCCAACCGCACAGCCAGGATGTCATTTTAGGGGGCGGTTGTGAGCACACGAAGAGTGCGAAATTGGTGCGTGCTCCCCAGGGGTGGGTGCAGGGAGGGGGAAGTTTCCCCCCTCCCCTCCCGTGCGAAGCGCGAAAGCTCTGACGTTTTATAGCAAATTTGAGAGAAAGATAATGGCTCGTAGCCCCCTTTTTGTTAGGGGAAAAATGTATTTCGAGGTCAGGACTGCTTTACAGTTATTTGGACGCAATACTGCATTGTATGTATAACAGGGGTGGGTTCAGGAAGGGGGTGGTTTCCCCTTCCCGCTCGGAGCGCGAAAGCTCTGACGTTTTATAGCAAATTTGAGAGGAAGATAACAGCTCGTAGCACCTTTTTTAGGCGGAAAGTTATTTCGACGTCCGGACTGCTTTTCAATTCTCGCTACCTACCCCAAATACGCAGTTTTGCCAAAATAGGCGTTTGTCATGCAAACCACGCATGCGCATTGCAGACACTATTCCGACTGGGTCTACAAGTGTTTGTCTTTTTGCATTGAAAATGTACACAATGTATTACAAAAATCCTCGAGTTTGAGTTTAACCGACATGTTTGAGAAGATACTGATTTATTGAGACAATTGGTTGCATTTTCAAAATTTGAGTGGTTTATGTCATGCGATCCAAAAATTAAGCATTTTAGCACTCATTTTATTCATAAGCCGTAGTATTTCAATAAGCCACTTCGGAGATGCAATCTGAGCATGAGCAGATAAAGGTCATCTGTACCAAATTCTAAAACCCACTGACACTAATATTCGATATGTGCTCATGAATGTCATGTAATCATTATTCAATTATGCACTAATGGTGCATTCCATGATATCCAGGTGGAAGTATTCTTTTTAAAGGGGAAACAAAAGCTATTCATGAGGCACCTCTATCCTGGGAGTTTATTTTTCTGAAGTGCACATAAAGGGACCCTCCATGTCTAAAATATCTGTGGATATTTGGGGTCATTTGTACCATGCGCTAACCCCGAACTGTCGAAAATTGCATATTTGAGGGTAGCGAGAATTACAGGGTTGGAAAAAAGTTTGGAATATTTTTTTGGCGATGAGTATGTCTGATTTTAAATGCTAGTTTCTACTATATTGTGATGAATAATTCATCCAAATCGGATTAACTGTGTTGAATGAAGTCTACTGTTCCATCTTGTACCAAAGATTACGTAATATTGTTAAACATGTTACAATGGCTGACCAATGAACCACATGTTGTCAGATTTGCTCTATTTGTGTTTGAACATCTTGTTATACATTTCTGTACTTCACGTGGAATTTTGAAAAAGCTACGTGCAGTTTGCAGTCATTTTGAGGACTTCGGTATAGCAATTAAACTGTATCTGATTATTTAACTTTTTCGTTAGACATTTGCAAAAACAGCAAATATACGCTTCCGAATTCCAAGTGGACCTCTGCACTGTGTGATAAGCCTGATTTTTAATGTTGTGCTTTTAAAGTTAAAAAGGGACACATATCTTTTATTTGAACTCAAAGAAGAACTTAAAATGACGAAGGATATGTTTAAGACAAGAAATAATTCTTGGAATAAAAATATTCCAAACTTTTTTCCAACCCTGTATTTGAAGCAATATTGCACGGTATGTAACAGGGGTGGGTGCAGGAAGGAGGAGTTTCCCTCCAACGCCTTTTAGCACTTTTTTTTTTAGGCGGAATGTTAGTTCGACGCCCTGGCTGCTTTTCAGTTATTTTGGACGTAATACTGCACTGTAACAAGGATGGGTGCAGGGAGTGGAAGTTTCTCCCTTCCCGCGCGAAGCGCGAAAGCTCTGACGTTTTAGCAAATTTAAGAGATAGAAAACGGCTTGTAGCAAACAATTTGTTTAGGTGGAAAGTTTAATATAGTTCGACGCCATGACTGCTTTTCAGTTATTAGGACGCAATACTGCACTGTATGTGACAGGGGTTGGTGCAGGGAGAGGAGTGTTATTTCCCCTTCCCGCTTGCAGCTCCTTTTTAACCCCTTTTCTCTCACTTCTCCCGCTTTTTCGCTCTCGCTTTTTTTTTTTAGTGGCTGAATAGGGGGGCATGACCCCCTTGTGCCCCCTGTGTACGCCAGTGCCTATAGGCTTGAGACAAAATCGAGAAATTCAGTAAGGCTACCTAAAGTTGAGATTTCTTTCAAAAGTTGAACCTTTGCAAATGCTGTTTTAGAGGCCTTTCACACTCACTTCTGGACCGCTCCAAGTTAGAGCGCTCCAGAGGAACGGTTCTTGAAGAACGCTTCGTTTGCTTTCACACTCACCGCATTTTTTATGTCTCGAATCGCTCAACGAGTCAAAGTGGTCTTGTTGCTATGGCAGCTGAGATCAGCGGCTCAAATTTTTTCGCGCGGAATTTCAAACCGTATAATGCGCTGTGCCGCTGCCCGGTCGGTCTGTCGTCTGCTATATTTATACCCGTGACTGTGTATAGCGTAAAGTAAGGTATCAAATCGCTCGCTCAATGTATCAAATCACCCATTGATTTCCCGCGCCACACACACTCACTTCCGGTTGAAGTACGCTTTAGGATCGCTTTGCTTTCACACTGACACGTTGGAGCGCTCTAACGAGGAACCGTTCCTCAAGACCACCTCGCGAGGTGGTCTTCTGGAGCGCTAACTAGGAACGGTTCCTCAGGAGCGGTTCCCAGGTGAGTGTGAATGCTCAAGTGGTCCAGGAAGCGTTCTTCTGGAGCGCTCCAGAAGACCACCTCGCGAGGTGGTCTTGAGGAACGGTTCTTAGTTAGACCGCTCCAACGTGGCAGTGTGAAAGCAAAGCGATCCTAAAGCGTACTTCAACCGGAAGTGAGTGTGTGTGTTTCGCGGGAAATCAATGGGTGATTTGATAAATTGAGCGCTTACGCATTATACGGTTTGAATTCCGCGCGAAAAATTTGACCGCTGATCTGAGCTGCCATAGCAACAAGACCACTTTGACTCGCTGAGCGATTCAAGACATAAAAAATGCGTGTGAGTGTGAAAGCAAACGAACCGTTCTTCAAGAACCGTTCCTCTGGAGCGGTCTAACTTGGAGCGGTCCAGAAGTGAGTGTGAAAGGCCTCTTATACACTTTATCCTATATATTGGGACCGCAATATTTAGCAGGAGTCATAATTATGAAACTTAAATGATGAAGCGAGCAAAGCAATTACATCTTTATTTTTTTTCAAATTTTGAACCCTTTATGCTATTTAACCCCTAGACTACGGGAACCGGGTGTCTCCTGTATTAAGCCTATGATAGTTAAAGAATTCAGTAGTCAACGGTTTAAGAACTATATACTGGGGGAGCGAAATTATGAGATCCTGAAAGAAAATAATTATGTGAGGGATCTGGAGCAAAGCGACCGAGCAAAGCGATTTTCGCATTTCAAACCTTCAAAAACTAGATTTGTAGTGCATTTACCTTGCGGATTGGGGCGGTGATCCGTAAAGATTATGATTTTTATTAATTTCCCCTATTTTTCTTTCTCTCCTTTGCGTTTTTTGAGCCCCTCCAAGTTTTGCACGGGGAACGTGCCCCCTGTCCCCTACATACACCACTGAGCGAAGAGACCGAGCGGGGGTGGGAGGGGTATCCCCCTCCTACATCACGGAATTTTTCAAAAATCTGTCGATAAAACTTTACAGCATCCCAAATGGTTTTTAATGAAAAGAAGGAATGCACGGATCTACGCCAATGGACGGAACCCCTTAACCCTTAATTGAGAATAACAATGCGAGCGAACGAATCTTCTTTGATATTTTCGCACTGAAATTATGGCATTTCTTTATTCCTTACATCTAATCATTAAAGAATGTGATGGTATTTCAAGATCAAACATGATGAGTTTGGATAATCATTAGATTTAAGTTAATGTATCATGATCCAAAAATATCGGGGGGGGGGGAATAATACAGGCCATCCCCCACCTCATTTTTTTATATAATACCCCCATCCCACTGGGATCGACAGCCATGGTAACAGGTGTGGGTGCAGGTAGAGGAAAGTTATTTCCCCCTTCCCGCGCGAAGCGCCAAAACTTTGACGTTTGACGCTTGTAGCCCCTTTTTAGGCCATTTTCTCTCATTTCCCCCGCTTTTTGGCTCGCGCTTTCCCATTTGTTTTTTGGTTTTTTTTAGTGGCTGAATAGATTGACCATGCCCCCCGGTGCTCCCCCCCCCCCCCCCCCTGTCTACGCCAGGGAATACATATGACCGGCAACGTTCATTTTCTACCTCGTTATGAACTTCAGAGGGTAATAATGGATTCTTACACGAATACCTTGCAAGCTCTACTGCGAGTCAAAAAAAAACAGTTACACTTTTAAAATGCTTATAATTACAAATATGATAGAAAACATAATTGTTGTACCATAGCTGAAATAACTCTTCCAGTTTTATTTGATACATTTGCTGGGAATCAGTAATGAATTTATTGCATATAGGAATCAACTAATGTGTCTGGGTGAAAACCCATTTGCGCCAACATTAATAATGCCTTGCCTGATTTGGATTCCACTGCACAATTAGCTAGGAAGCCTTTTGTAATAACAATTGAGTCGTAGCGCACATTAGGCGAACCTGTGGAATGGTCCCAAGACTTCTTCGTCTAGGGGTTCCTGAAGTCCAAGGTGTACAGCAGCCCACCTGCAGACCTGGATGACTTGCAGCAATGAATCATCAGAGAAGCAACCAATCTGCGAGAAGACAGGCAGACACTTCGTAGGGCCATGGCAGCGATGCTCCATCGAGGTCAGAAATACGCCATGTGGAAGATTGAAAGCTATGTCCAATTGCCCAAATTGACTATGAAAAGGGACTTTTCAGTGAAGATTACTGAATGTTATGATTTCTGGCTTTATTTATGTATTAGTTCTCATGTTTATTTGTCTTGATTGAACATATGCATAAACTTTACGCTCATTGTTACAAAACAACGATGGAAGATAACTATACTCTATTTATACATGTTAAAAAATACTCTGTTAATCCCACATTTTGAAAACAGTACTCAATTAAAACAAGTGTAACATTTTTTTCTGACTCACACTGTATAGTATGCTTGTCACACAGGCACAGATGGACAATCGGTGTGTTTACATATTCATAACCATTCGACTACTTTTGAGAAAGCTATATACAATTTTGCCAATTTAATAAATTATTATTGAAATGATTTTGACACAAATGCATCCACAGAATGTTAAAATACTCGAGATTGTACTTTATAAATTCATGCTGAATTGAATCTGATGGGGGTGACTATTTCGGGACAGGCTCCTGGCCTATTATTTCTGACCGGATTTTTTCAAACTTTCATTGATCTGTTTTTTATATTTTCTCTTGATTTTAAAACCAAATTTATGGAATTTTTCTCTTTAATTTTAAACGAACTTGATATCAGCGTAGAAATTTACTTTAAGTTACTGCTGAAGGCTTGTTTCACATAAATAGATGCGGTTTACCGCGGGGTTTTTCACAACTGTATATGTCTTACAACAGACAAGTCAGGATGCGTATACGGGACCTTTGTTGCGCCAGTTACATTTCGTCAATCCGACTTGCCAATTATTTTGTTTAGTACCAGAAACAAAAAAGACACGCTGCTTTTTACCGCGGCGTGTGTGAACGGGCCTTACATGATAGTAGACCTGTATGACGTCTAAGAGGCCTTTCACACTCACTTCTGGACCGCTCCAAGTTAGAGCGCTCCAGAGGAACGGTTCTTGAAGAACGCTTCGTTTGCTTTCACACTCACCGCATTTTTTATGTCTCGAATCGCTCAACGAGTCAAAGTGGTCTTGTTGCTATGGCAGCTCAGATCAGCGGCTCAAATTTTTCGCGCGGAATTTCAAACCGTATAATGCGCTGTGCCGCTGCCCGGTCGGTCTGTCGTCTGCTATACCGGTGATTGCCTGCGTAGCGTAAAGTAAGGTATCAAATCGCTCGCTCAATGTATCAAATCACCCATTGATTTCCCACGCCACACACACTCACTTCCGGTTGAAGTACGCTTTAGGATCGCTTTGCTTTCACACTGACACGTTGGAGCGCTCTAACGAGGAACCGTTCCTCAAGACCACCTCGCGAGGTGGTCTTCTGGAGCGCTCCAGAAGTACGCTTCCTGGACCACTTGAGCATTCACACTCACCTGGGAACCGCTCCAGAGGAACCGTTCTTAGTTAGAGCGCTCTAACGAAGTGAGTGTGAAAGGGCTCTTATTCTAAAGGGGAAGGGATATAATGCAACCGAGCGTAATGATATATACAGTGAAAACTTAGAGGCACATGTGACAATCCTTCATGATTCATTTGCGTTAACTATAGGCCCTATGGTGTAATTATATACTGTACTTATATATTATTAATTTAAATATTTGTTTATTATTTTGATAAATATTATTTTTGTTATTGAGTTGTAATCAGTTTGTTGGACAAAAGGGATCAGAAATGAAATTGAAAAAAATCCCTTAAATTTACAGGGTTTAAAATGTGATCTCTCTCTCTCTCTATTTCTTGCTTTGAAGTTAAGTTGCGAATTGAACATGTCAGTCTGACAAACAGGAATTAAAAAAAAACACATTGAAACTAAACATGAAACTATTAAGTTCAGCCCTCCATAAAGTCATAATTATAAACACAAGATTTCAAAAATACTCCATTTTGCACGGAATCTGTGTTATATGATTTCGGACTACTTTTCTTATCCAATTAATTTTTTGTTTATTCGTGAGGCCGTAAAAATCCTGAAGAAAAAAAAGGGAAAAAAAGAGGATTTCCATAAGAGATAAATCAGCTTTAAAAACATTTCTCAAATTATTGTAAACAGATAAACATTTTCGAAGTGACGGTCAGATGGAAGTCTGCATACCGTATGTTTCAGCTGCTTTGGAAGATTTTGCATTCCAACAACGGTGTAGACAGTCGGTGACTTAAGTACAATACTCTGTGCAGCTACGCATCCTTGAACCAACGAAGACACCTTTCCTTCAGTACCCTTGGTCTCTGATGAGCAGTCAAGGAGAATGCGATATCGCTCGCTCTCATCCAGATTGCCGTTGGCAAGGATGGCCTCCATTATTCTAATACATAGGCCGTTGTCCGTGCCAGCAGCGAATCGGATGAGATTTTCGTAGTCTCCGATGTTTCCTTTGATGTTGCGCAGGACTCTGTCCAACTTAGAAATCTTCAATCGCATCAAAAATGTATTCGATTTCTCTGCGAGATGTTTCCCAGCCGAGTGTTCCTGTGCGAGTTTGTGGTAAAATTCGATGGTAGTAGAAGTGGTCTTGTTGGATTGTGGAAAGCCTGCTGGTGTAACTGTCGCCTGAGATATTATCCCAAGCTCACATGCCTTGTCAAGGATAGCAGGAACCTTTCGGAAATCATGGGGTGTGAAAACTAGCTTTTTGGCATCGTCAAGCAAACCAACAAGGGCAACCTTACCAAGTTTACAAATGATTTCACCTAGTTTTTCCTCTGTAATCTTGTCTTTTGACTTTGATTTGGCATTGGCATGGTGCCTCAAAAATACATTCACCCTGTCCAGCAGTTGTGTTTGGGTTGTAGTATCACTCCCCAGCATGCCCCCATTCCATAAGTGACAAACCATGAGACAAAACAGTGGAGTTATAACAAGTTCATTAATCAGTGGTTGACCATCGAGGTACACCTTCAGACCTTGTCCATTAGAGGGGTTGAAAGTCGAGGCGAAAAACTTGTCAATGTACTCTCTTGAGCTATCACGAGAGAATCCTTCTATCCACATCTTTGTGTACACCCTTGGAAGTTCTCCCTGACTGAAGAAGTTCTCGAGGTGGGGGCGTGTTGTTACCAGGACTCGACACTCTGGATATTCTTCCCACTCCATCACATCGACAATGTCGCTTCTCAAACCTTTGTTTGCGGTAATACCGGCATACTCATCTAACCCGTCTAGTATGATGTGACAAATGCCTTGATTTTTACTGATAAATCTGTGTAGTCCATCTTGGGTTAGATCTGCAACGTCATTCAATAGCTGAGATCTGATTGCTTCTGCGATTGATGTCTGTTGGCTGGTGTTTCGTAGCTTAACAACAAAGAGAAGAGGCAAGTTTTCAAGGGTCGATCCTTGCACTCTGTTAGCCCAGTCGTAAGCCATTTTAGCGACAGCTGTTGTCTTCCCTCGCCCAGCGGGGGCCGAAATGAGGATTCGAACTGGTAGCCTGCCGTTTACTTTCGTTGAAAATATTTCAGCAACAGACCCCTGGAGTATCTCCTTCTTCCAAGTGTCTTTTCCATGTGCGTCCTTCCTCACCATAGTGACAACTTGGTGCATGTCTTCGATCTCAGCAAATTTCTCTGGATCCCATGGAGCCATCTGGATTTTGCAGAATGAATTGAGGTATTTATTCACCAATTTGTCACGACATCGCATGACAGTCAAGGACTCAGAGATCTTCATATTGTAGATATCTGAAATGATCCAATCACAAAAGACAAACCATTCACCTTTCATCTTAAATCATGTGTCACAGTACATTGTGTGAAGAAGTTGGGCAAGTGAGGATCATCATCCCCCCCCCCCCCCTGTATCATAGATCTCTTATCATGTTGGCCTGACTAAATGCCACCCCCCTCTCTCTCTCTGTCGCTCTCTCTCTCTATTATAATTATAGTAAAACGAGTTTTCAGATTAACAAAATATGAACAAACAATAATATTAAACCTTCCCGAAAATCATAAATAAAAACAGAAATCATATTTACTGAATGTAGTACTCCTTATATCCACACTATGAAATACAACATAATATAACACAGTTATACATAATGTCGCCTGTGCTTTGTTGCCTTATGTCACAACCATACCTTGGTTAGTTTGCAGTGGAGTCTTGTTCTCTTCATATGGGTCCTGCTGGTTTGGTAGATATTCACCTGCAAGAGATTAAGAATCCATTAACATAATTATTTCCCCCCACTTATGACTCATTACATCAAATCCATAAACAAGCAAGAGGCTTATTAACATTTCCCATCTAAATAGACCGTAAACATATTGTTTCTCATGAGCAATTATCAGTGTTGTTTGTAGCGCCTTGATGATCGTCCTCTTTCTGGTGTTTGTCATCTAGTTCTAATATACGAAAATGGAAAAAAACAATCATTGTTTCGGCTCGGTGGTAAAGCCAGTCTTAGATCAATGTGGGCGTTGATGCAATGGGATTAATGAGGAGCAAAGTATAGACTAACCAACCAGTCATACCAGTAGTCAAGGGAGTTAACAATGTTTTTATTTTTTGAAATTTGCATCGAGTTTGTTCCGGTTGTCAACTAGAAAACTCGCTTGTAGAATCTATAGACATGATAGTAATGGAACTGATGAAACTGAATGAAACATTCCACTGGGTTCAGTGAAGTCCATGCCGTCCAAACTTTTATGGCGTTAATTAGGCCGACTGACACATATATCGGGCATGGTTTGTGTACAAGCAAACGAGCATTTCATAAATTCCATACGCTTCCAACTCACCTGTCAATATAATCAATTAGTTGTCCCTTCGAAGGAAGAAAGGCTATTAACATAGGCGTCCAAAATACGCCGTTCCTGTCGTTTTTTTCTGAAGGTCCATTAATCCGAAGGTTGATAATTCGGAAAATAATATAGGGTTTGTATATTCCGAAAATGAAAAAGGGTTCATAATTCAGGAAATTGAAAAGGGTTCATAATTCCTAAAATGCAAAAGAGTTCATAATTCCGAAGGTTCATATTTCTGAAAATGGAATTGAACCCTGTATCTATTTTTTGAATTCATATTCACTGTATCGGTACTCATATTTCCACACTATGGTATGAGTGTTAAGGGAGATAAGCAAAGACCTAAAATATGTGAGCTTATGTTGCATTATATCACAAATTATCATTACCATACCTTGGTTAGTTTGCAGTGGAGTCTTGATCTCGTCATATGGTTCCTGCTGGTTTGGTAGATATGCACCTGCAAGAGATGAAGAATTCATTCACTTTTTTGTTCTTCTTCTCATTACATGAAATACATCTTTAAAACAAGCGAGAGGCATATTACAAGCAACATATCTCATCTAAATGGACTGCAAACATAATTTTCTCCAATGTGCAATTTTTTCAGAGTTCCGGTAATGAAAAGTAAAACTGTTGAATCTACTACAATAGACAAAGAAATGATGTTTCAAACTTTACTGAAATATATCCTATATAGGCTCGCCTATTGTAACTTTTGGAGGCTTGAATTAACTCCAATTTATGATATTACAAACTTTACTCAAGCAACTAAAGCTGTATTCCCTTCACTGTTTATTTAAAGCCAAAGACGACAGAGCACCCATAGAGGGTTCGGGGTGAGAGAGGACAACTCCATTGGAGCTTCGTATATCAAGTATTCATTCGAGAGTTATGAGGTGCTCTCATATGGGCGTTGAAATATTATTATTTCCGGAACCCCTGCTAAGATGCGGTGTTTGTCATCTAGATCTAAATTCACTCAATGAAAGAACAATTTAAAAAAAATATGGAATTAAAAAAATATATATATTTTGCCAGCTCGGTGGGAAAGTCAATCTTAGATAATTGTGGGGCAACAGTACAAAAGGAGAAACCAAGAAAAAAAAAAGAAAAAAAAAATAGTCCACCCAACCAGTAATCATTGTAGTTAACCATGTTTTTATTTTTTTTTTAAATTTTTCATCGAGTATGTTCCAGTTGACAACTAGGAGGCTCACTTAGAATCTACCGATAGTGAACTGGTAACACGTCGAAGTATACCACTGGGTTCGGTGAAGTCCGTGCGTTAAGCCGACGGTTAAGGATAACAGGCGTGCTATGTATACAAATAAACGAGCATGTCACAAATTCCATCTCCCCTATATTTAATATGAATTGCATCTAAATGTACGCAACCCAATCTTATGTCGATTCGTACCCTGTATCTGCAATAGCATTTTCTTTATTGTATCCTTGCATTTCTCTATCATCATGACTGCCTCTCAGAGGTGGCGCTCCCGGGGGGGGGGGGGGGGCACGTGCCACCCCCACTTGTTCAAGTACCCCAAAAGTGCCCCCTTTCATAGCTGATAAGTGGCCCCAATTTTCTTTCAAATAAGTGCCATTTTACCTTCTAATATGTGCCCCCTTTAACCTCAGACATTACTGCCCCTTATAAAATCTAATAATTGCCCTTTTTTGTCTAATTTGTGCCCATTTCCCGTTCTAATAGTACATTTTTTCTTTCTGAGTGCCCTTTTTCACTTCTAATAAGTGCCCCTTTTTCTTTGTATAACTGCGCCCCTTCTTCTCCCTGATAAATGCCCTTTTCACCTTCTGATAAGTGCCCATTTAACTTCAGATATTACTGCCCCTTTTTAAATTTGTGCCTTTGTTTTTCGTCTGATAAGTGCCCATTTTCTGTTCTAATAGTACAATTTTCATTTCATAAGTGCCCTTTCCACCTCTGATAAGTGACCCTTTTTCTCCTTATGACTGCACCTTTTTCTTTCTAATAAGTGCTCTTTTCACCTTCTGATAAGTGCCCCTTTTAAGCTCAGATAAGACAAGTGCCCCTTTGAAATCCGACAAGTGTCCCTGTTTTCGTCTGATTGGTGCCCATTTTCCGTTCTAATAGTGCAATTTTTCCTTATGATAAGTGTCCTTTCCACCTCTGATAAATGCCTCTTTGTAAGTGCCCCTTTTACTTTTGATCAGTGCTCTTTTTTCTTTCTAATAGTATTATTTTCCCTTTTGATAAGTGCCCCTTTTGTCTTCTGATACCTATATATATTTAATATTATTTTACCTCTATACTCCGATGTCGCTACAAACTGTGCCCTAAAAGCCACATAGGCCTACCTACATGTAGATCCAAATAATCAGAGAGGTTTCATAATAATAGATTCCCTACTGATATCAGCACAATGAGAGGCAGTGGAGCAGGGGGCAGGAGGGGCACAATTCCCTGTGTTATACAAGAATGAGCAATCCCCCTAAATCATAACAGGAAGGAGGACAAATTTTTCTAAAATTTTCCAAAGCTTTCCCCCTACGCTCGCTCGCATTTACCATTGTCTTCTTATCATATTAGGAAAATCGCTGCTATTCAAAATATCTTCAATATTTTGCTCCCTCGCAAATGAATAATCAAACCATTACACTCAACTGCGAAGTAGTTTTTATCTAGAACCATGTTAAGACTATTTTGTATTGGTATTTTGTATAGATTAAAAGACTCGCTTCCGCCTTCTACTTTAATACTATTATATAATTCATTTATGCTCTCATACCTAAATTAATGTGTTGCTGTTTGGGGCAATTGTAGTCGAACTAAATTAGATAAATTATTTAAATTACAGAAAAAGGCCCTTCGCATATGCATGGATGTCCCTATCGTGCCCCTTCTGCCCCATTTTCTAATTCCGTTTATGACATATTTTTTATTTGTTTTGAATGTACTTTTTAATTGGAAATTAAATAAATGAGAATTGAATTTCTTGAAGGTTTCCGTTTAAAAACAAAAGAAGGAATATCAATCAGATCTCGGATAAAGAGGGTGCAGGTTGGAGACAAAACCTTTTAAATTCTTTTTAAATTTGGAAAAAACAAAATAATATCAATAGAGAAATACGTCAGTTATCGTATTGAAAATCGACTGAAAATGGTAATATATTTGAAAGGCAAAATGACATACTCAGGGAAGTGTTTGATTTTAATCAAATCTTTATACGGAAAAAGAAACTGATGGAATAAACTTCAGTTACATTCAATTACCCTGACATTCCAAACACTGCCTATAAGTTGTCCTCACAATACTAGAATGTCAACTCAGCGCTGACAAGGTCTATCCTACTTTAAAACTCATGAAAAACAATAATCCCCGACAACATGGTTTTACTGTAGCATTCTATCGTTACTTTTGGGAAGATATTAAACAATGCACTAGTAAGATCATTGAATTGTGTATTTCTCAGGACATTATTGTCAAACTCACAAAAAAATCGGAATAATAATTGGTTCCGAAAGGAAACAAACCTAGACATCTATTACAACATATACGCAGCCGATTTCCTCACTGAATGTAGTTACAAATTAGCATCTGGTTGTTTTACAAATAGATGCAAGAGAGTTTTCTCTTTTTTAATACATGGAAATCAAAATAGTAATTGAGAAGCAGCAAAGCTATAGTTCAGGGCCAATGGTAGTCTTACAGTACATACACTCTTTTACGACTGACGGGTTTGTGCCTGGAAACTACCTTAAGGGTGTGCTTACTGGATGGGGAGGGGGCAGATCCGACAACATACAACGTCTGGCAGTATCTATGTAGGTCTGGACAAAGACGATACGTTTTTTATTTGTTTGTTGTTTTTTCGGTTTGTTCTCACGAATTTTCGATTCCACCTGATCTCGCTCAGTGTATGGGGGGGGGGGATCTTGGGCGTATCCCCCCCCCCCCCCCCACTTAAATCGCCTGGTAGTGGTCATCATTGCGTACGTTTAGACTCTGGCGATTACTTTCCAACGGTTTCATAAGGTTTCCTTTCTAGCTGACCACGCTTGATAATTGGGGGGGGGGGGGGGGGGGTAACATTAGGAGTGTCTGGCAGTGGTCATTTTTTGTATATTTAGACTCTGCCGAACAATTTACAAAATTTGTTTCATCGGGTTTCCCTTCCAGCTGATCTAGCTCAATTTTTCGGACAACTTTGGGCCGTCTGGCGGGCACCTCACCACTTAAAACGTCTGGCAGCACCCATTCATGTACCTTGGGAATACATAATAATAATCATAATAATAATAATAGTATTCATAATGTGCCATCTATCTAGGTAGCCTATTCCGAGGCGCGGAAGAGAGGAAATACATAGATGAAGACTATAAACTTAAGCTTAGAGAAGTCAATCAGAGAAGGCGGTATTGAATAAATGTGTTTAAAGATGTGTTTTGAGCTTTTCAAGAGAATCTATGGATTTAAGAGAAATGGGTAAGGCATTCCAAAGAATTGGCAAACCTTGTCATATAGGTTTCTTAGGGTTTCCTTTCCAGCTGATCAAACTCATTTTTTGACCACTTTGTGACCTCCCCCTGGCCACACCCACCACATAGAACATGCCAGACAGTCAATTCGTTATATCGGACGATGCGATCTTTACATTCATGCACATGAAATTTGGTTTCTTTTCCAGCTAGGTTGACCCCCGTGACTCCCGGACTATATTAAGTCAATTTTTCTCGTATATCTTATGAAACATAAATTTTCATTATTTCCTTATGATAAAATTCAACAAGAAGCATCCGTCTCACACAAAATCGACACTGCTTACAATTAATGCTAGAACACGACCCTCTTTCTTTTTGTAGAAACTTTCTCTTAAAATTTGCGCACAAGTCATCTGGTATCTTACAAAGCACATGAAACGTATGTTGCCTGCCCTTTGATACTAAAAAAATGAAATTTATTCCGATATCATTGAATCAAAGTTATGAAATTGGGCTTGGGAACTTAAAAAAATGGCCATTTTGCTTTAGGGGGTACGTGCTCACTGAGGCGTGACCAAATGATTTCCCCTGAATTTTACATTAAAGGTAACGAAGAAGTACAGCTATATGTTTCTGTATTCAGGTATCTTCAGGTTTCTGATTCAGGAATTACAGAGATTTTCTTTAGGGGGAACTTACTTTTTGTGTTGTGTTGTGTTTATTTAGCAAGGGAATTGACAGGCTAGAGTTCTTTCAAATGGTGAACCTTTGCAAATGCAATTTAAACATTTTATCCTAAATTGGGGGCAAAATATTTTTTCCAGAGGCTGATTGCACCCTTTTAAATTATGGGAGGGAGCAAAGCGACCGAGCTTTAGATTATTCTTTTTTTAATTTTTACCCCCCCCCCCCCCGAAAAAAAATTACATGTTTTTACGCTGCGGACATGGACGCATAATCCTGAATGATCATAATTTTCTGCATTTTCTCTTTTTTCTTTCTCTCTGTTGTGTTTTGCTCCCCTTTTGCAATGCATTTAAAGCCAAAGACAACTGAGCACACATGGGCGGTTTGAGATGATAGAAGACTACACATTCGGAGCTTCGAATATAACAAACGTGCGATGAATTTTGTTTATTTCCTCGACTCTTGCTATAATTTGTTTTGTTGATTTTTACTGGTAATATTCCTCTCAGTCTAATTTTACAGAATGGAAAAACAGTTTTATAAATATAGAAAACAATTATTGTGCCAGCTGAGTGGGTGACTCTGCAGTGGGGTAATGAGGAGCAAAGACTAGCCAACAAGCAGTCATGGTAGTTAACCATGTCTTTATCTTTTGTAAGTTGCATCGACTTTGTTCCGATTGACAACTTGGAAGCTCCATGAGGATATATAGATATTGAACTGGTATAAATTTTAACGAAGCATTACCCTTCGTTTGGTGAAGTACGTGCCGTCTAAACTTTTATTGCGTTACTTAGGCCGACAAACACGCATATTAAAGGGATACTCAACCGGAGATTGTGGACGTTTTAATGTCGCGAGAGGGCAACGTGATCGTTACCTAATCATGCCTTTGCCCCGCGGGGCGCAAACCTCGGATAGACTGGTCGCCGCACAAACATGCACGCTCCGCCTGAGCTCGAGCTCTCGTGCGAGATTCGGTCGACTTCGTGCAGCCGAAATATAATCCCACTTAGTCCAACGGACACGTTCGACGCACAAACTTTGTGTACGAGTTAATAGGGCTTACGCAATCCTGACTTTCCCCACGGCCGCCCGGTGGCGTATCCCTTTAAAGAGGCGTGCTATGTGTACACGTAACCGAGAATTTTGCAAATTCCATACCTTTCAATCTCCCCTATATGTGATCAATTATTTGTCCCTTTAAAGGGGGAAAAGCTAAGCATACATGTAGTTGCTGAAAACATGGTTACATGTTTTTTTCCCGATGGTTCAAAATTACGAAAAGTTCGTTATTCCGAAGCTTTGTAATTTATTTATTTATTTATTTATTTATTTATTCATGTTTTATTTATGACAAGTAAAACGGTGGAGGGTAGTCCGATTCAGTTATGCAACTGCTTTACAACGGAGCCCTCCACAAAAATGTAATATCAACAAAATATCAAACATGGAAACATTAAATTCACAAGATACCGTAGAGAGCCAACCAACAGACCACACGGGCCCGGTGCCCAGCAAAGTCCGCCACTCCATCCCCCTCCCCCCAAAAGAGAGCATCTATCCGAAACCACAAAAGGAAACAGCACAATGCAGCATTTCAAAGACACTATTAATAAGTATTCCTTCGACAGCAGTCCATGCCGAATCGGGCGGCAACCCACAAGAAACATGCCGAAAAGCACAAGGCCCTCGTTTGCCAATTAGTCGGCGCTCGACGGTATACATACACAAACAAGTAAATACATTAAAAATCTTTAAAAGCCAGTTAGTTCTTCAAAGCATGTTACAAAAATGTTTACATTTTTTTTTTTGAAATTACTTATTGTCTTACAGTTTTGAACAAATAGTGGTAATTTATTAAATAAAGAATTTCCAGAAAATGAAAAAGATCGTTTTTTATATTCTGTTTTAGGGTGGGGTATTTGTAGACGACTGCTTGTGGCATAACGTGTATTATAGGTAATAGATCGCATAACAGACAAAGGTTTCAAATAATTTGGTACAGAATCATTCCAAATCTTATACACTAACAGACATTTTTGATATTTAATTCTTTGATCGACAGACTGCCAATTCAGGGTAGTTAATAAAGAACATTGTGAAGTTGAATAGTCTGTATTCAAAACTAGACGGGCATATCTATTCTGTAGTTTCTGTAACCGAGTTAAGTTAGTTTTGGAACAATTACCCCAGACCGTACAACAGTAATCAATGTATGACAATATCAATGCAAAATATAAATGTTTCAACTGTTTCGTGTTGGTAAGATGTTTGATTCTCCTAAAACAAGCAATTATTTTATTCGTGATCGATAATGAAATGCTCCCATTTACTACTAAATAGATCAACGAGTGATCACTTAATCCGATTGTTTGAACACCTGATTTAAAACAAGTAATTACATCTGAAACCAGTATCAAATCAATAAGTGTTTTACTATGGGGAGTTATACGGGTATGATCATTGATCATCTGACGCATATTAAAATTTCTACATAATTCATTCACTTGATCAGATAAATGAATGCTGATCATCATATTACAATTGAAGTCACCCAAAATAATAATATTGTTTGTGACACAGAATACATTATCAATATTTTCTTCAAGTGTATTAAAAAAAGAAGTTGCATCACCAGATGGTTTTCTATACAAAACTCCCACAAAATAGGAACTGCTCTGATGTCTTTTCATTTCTAACCACATCAATTCTATGTTGTCACATTCCAAGTCTTCTCTTCTTTTAAAGGAGAATTAACCCCTGAGTACAAATTTACTTATATTGAAAGGTGTAGTATATTCCTACTTATTGGCCTAAATCATTTTCCAATAAGATATCAGAAAAGGGTATAATAAAGATATTCCAACACCCGGTATCGTCTACTACTCATTTACATGGGGGCTGCCATTTTCTTGCTGATTTGGATTTGTACATGAACCATTGAGAAATGTTCCGGTCAGGAAGATATTTTGAATCCAAGACCTAAATTGATTTTCTTCATTACCTAAAATCCCATATGTGACGAAAAATATAAAGTGGGTGTTTACATGATTTATAAAAATTAAATCTTTATAATGATACTTTTAAATTGTCTGGTTTTGCTTAACAAAAATCTATTTTCTTGGGTTTGCCAAACAGAGCAGAGCATAATATATGCAGCATGCATTCTGACTTTTCAAGTCCCATTATCCGAAAGCAGGTGAATGCATAGTTTGCCGCTATAGATGCTCAGGGAAGAAGCATCCATAAAATTTGAATTAATTTGCTCCGTCCATTGCGTCACAGTATCTAGAAAATAGATTTATATTAAGCGAATATCGATTTTCAACAGAAATATATAAGGAAATCTTCAGTTTAAAAATAAATTGACATATCTATTCTATATTTTAAATCTCAAATGGGTTTTTTAATTTTGAAAAAGGCAATTGGGCATTTGGATTAAGAAAATCTTCTTGTACACATAAAAAAAATGGCAGCCCCCATGTATTGCTAGCAGACGATACATATTGCTAGCAGATGATAAATTTTGCTCAGAAAATCTTGATTCGTATCGATCTCGTATATTTTGACGCGAAGCCATATTGTCTAACAAGTAGGAATAAATAACACCTTTGAACACTATCGTCTTTATTGTTTGAGGTTAATTCTCCTTTAAAGGACAAGTAACCCCACGTGATATTCTAGATGCACCTATTGTCTGCTACGTCTTTCCATGGAGGCTGCCATTTTGTGCATGACACGGATCATTAGGTACCATATGCATTGATAATAGCCTACCTTTACAACAGATACGTCGCTTTGTTCTGATTGTATTACGATTGTTATTGGCCATGGGCCTAGATAATTGACGACCCATGAGTTCTAATAGCCATCCTGTAAAGCAGATTCCTCGCTTTGTTTTGGTATTGTTACGATTGTCTCCGTCTTTGACGTCAATTCTCCGTCCTTGACGTATATTTTTTATGAAGTATATTTTTTATGAACAAATTAAGACCTTTTAAAAAATATATAAAACTAAACTTACATTTCAGAATATGTGACTTTATCTAATATATATTTGTCCTCTAAAAATCAATTACAAGTTAACGATGAAGGAAATTTTACTTGGGATGAAAAATATGTTCGTGTACACATAAAGTAATGGCAGCCCCCTTATTATTGCTAGCAGACGATAACTTGGCTGGAAAATAGTGATTTATATCTATATCCTGTGTTTTTACATGAAATTGCATGTATCAAATAAGAGGCATATACTACACCATTCAAAATAAGCTAATTCATACGCTGAGGTTACTTTCCCTTTAAGTAAGAAATATTTTCCTTTATGTAGCAGCCTACTCCTCCTCCAGCTGACCCTCTATGTTTACCCTCGAATTTATACCCTGGCACACAATTGATTTCATTCATACATACTTCATCATTTAACCATGTTTCGGACAAACTAAACAAATCATATTTATTATTTGTCAAATATTGCTGAACATCAATCACCTTATTTCTTATACTTCTGATATTTACATGGGCAATTCTAATACCTTTTCCATACGGAAATGCATCATCGCTTGTTTCCCCTGTATTATTATCAGGGTCAGCATCATCACAATTACTTATATTTTCTGACGTACAGGACTTATTATTTTCTTCACCAGCAATATCCCAAAAGGGTAATACCTGCAATAAACATTTACGGCATTGCCAGTTATCAAATTTTTCTAGTGGATCATTATATTTACATAAAGGAATTCTGCCACAAACAATGTGAACCCATTCCCTACACTTTGTACATGCGAGTGCTTTTTGATTTCGTTTCACTGGCTTACTACAGCATACACATGGATACTTAACTCCCATATTGAAATATGAAAATCAGCATTTACATTTTGAAGGTGGGGGGAAAAAAATAGTAACTAGAACATCAACGAGATCTAAGAGTGTCTACAATAGTTTCAGGTCATTGAGATCCCTGATCCCTTTTGTGATTGTTTTGCCACCTGTGGCTGGTAGAAGAGCTACTGCTCTTCCATCAGATGACCATGCAGATATCACTTTGCTGTGTTTACCTGTGTCATGGAGAAGTTTTTGGTTTCTTTTAGTTAGATCTTCCTGTATTGACATTCCAGTATTTTTCAGTTTTCTTCGTTGAGTGATGAGAAATTTTCTCATTTGATATGATATTATTTTAATGATGATCGGTCGAGGTTTTTGCTCCGATGTTTTGTGGTACTGTGTTCCTCCAGAGAGTCCAGACCCTCCAGACCCTCTCTCGTGATTTGTTTTGAGCGTTCCCTTGTTATCATTGACATTCCGTTGTTTCCTTAAACCAACTCGATGAGCACGATCAATTGCTGTTTTCGGAAGGTTGATTCCTAATTTTTCTTTGGCTACTTTACAAACCTTTTCTACCACATCTTCATCATTGCTTTCAGGAATACCAAAGAATCTAACACTATTACGTCTTGAATATTGCTCAAGATCGTTGCAAGAATTGTATAATTCAGTTGTTGCCGACTTTTGTTGCTCCAGCTCAGCTGACAGCTTTGAGATTTCTTTTGTCTTCCTTTCATTATTCACTTCTAATTCCAAAATTCTTCCTTCTTGACTTTCAATTTTATTAACCATGTCGATAAGTTCTTTTTGTACTACTTCTCTCACTAATCTTTCAATTGCTCCTTTGAAATCATTACTCGCTTTCACTTTGTTAACTAGGTCATCCAAATCAAGGTCACCTTCTGTCGGTACTGCCATATTTTACATTGTATAGACAGAACGAGGAAGGAAATTATCACTTGGCTTATTTCACACGGAAAATTATTGTAGATCTCAATAAAATACCAGTTACGAAATGACTTCCTTTAATAGCTGACAAGGCGAGTTTAGTACATTGTCATCTGCCAATTTAAATTGACAGTTAGCACCAAGTAAGTACGTACATGGGACTGAAGCAAAAATAATAGTTTGCATCAGATAAATACATACGTGGGACTGAAGCTAAAATCTGTTGAAATCTCGTGTCCTCTTCGAGAAAGAAATAGATGTAGAACTCAACAAATAGGTCTTCAGATAGCTGTGTCAGAACCAAATGGAAAATATACTATTTTTTTTCCTATTTATTTCAGTCGGGTCGTATATACGAGAGAGGGCGTCTTAGAAAATATTTAGCGTGTTTGTGTAAATCACATGATAGGGTGTGGTCGAGTGAAAGTGAATGTGTGTACGTGTGACCTTGACTGAGTGCAGTTGAATGAAAGACCGAGGTTCGAGTCGGGCGTGTGTGAGAGCCAGTATCCTAAATTGTGTGTCGTGGAATTGCTACCAGAGCCTTGATTTTGATTCGGCGCCAGCAGATAAATTCTACAGACGACACCGGTACTGCAGCATCCTTCATGCCAGAAACCTCATTTTTCTTGCCATAAAACCAAATTTGTCGAGATAACTGTAAGTAACAATTTACTGCAATTTGGTTAGCTTGGTAATGATGTTAAAACGACTATGGCTATAATTTAACGTTATTTGGCATTGAAGTAATTGTTCATACTATTATAAATGCCATAAATTTTAGGATTAACATTAATATTATTTTGGTAGAAAGAAAACATTTCCTTTTTCAAGGAGAAAATGTTATTGTAAATTACTTAGGTGTATTGGAATTAATTATGAACCCATTTAACTCAAGATGTTCGTGCACAATCATTTAACTATCGTTCTCACGATTGTCGATCGATAGAGATAATGTTGCGTTTATTCATGCAAATGCTTTAAAGTTTCATACACAAATTCTAAATTCTATTCAAGGTAAATTATATTTGTGTAATAATGATGTAATGTATAATACATTAGTAATGAGGTTGTTAAACAAATTAGACATCTGGAGCATGTTGTGCTAGAAGGGACTTTATTTTCTTTAACCAGTATTTAAATGCATAACGGAATTTATATTACTGACCCTAGTTCCCTTTTATGAAGAGTGGTGAAAAAACCCTTATTCTGTATTTTATAAGGGAAATACATCCTAAAGATATAACTGTAAATTTAGGACATAATTGCATGTATTTTGAGGGATGTATTGGTGATTTTATTCCTAGCCGTTTACCAGGGAGGAGATAACTCCATTTACCAGGGACAAGATTGTCCATTCTTCATGACACCCAAGTGGTACGCTGAGCTTCTTTGTGTTTTGATCAACCGAGGACTACCTGGGTCAATCAAGTAAGGTCACGTGACTGAAATCAGTGAGGACGTGACAGGCATCTTTCCGACTTTTGTCTTCGTCGATCGACATAGCAAGGATCGATTCACGCAAAAACCTACGTCGGTATTTTGATCATTTAGTAGCAGCAAATCATAGCGAATAATAAACAAAAATGACTATTACTTAGTGAGATTACATCTGAACTTGAAATTGGAACTTAATCCAATAATTAAATCAATAATTAAATAAGATCCCATTACTCTACGATATAAATATTGTGTGTGTACACTTACTGATATTCTCTTATAAATATATATATATATATGTGCACTTTTATTTCTTCAAGTTAAATCACTTGAAAGTAACCAAAGATCCTACCTGTATTTGAGGTATACAGATTTATTTCTAAATTAAATTGTCATTGAACATTGATATAAAAGAGTCGCCTTGTTTATTTGTTGTATCCTAGAAAAATCCTGACAATAATTGGCGACCACGAAGGGACCAGAAAAAAAAATCAAATTGTTAGGGTTATAATAGGATATGATGTTAAAGCTGGAATTACTGATATGTAAAAAATTAAACAATTTTGGCAAGCAACAGTTATATTATCCTAGGCCTTGTAATCACTTAGATTGCATATAATGTACGTTTATATTGTGCATGTGTCTATAATGTAATAATTCTTTTTCTCGTATGTTACCTAATATATAATACGAGAAAGTAAATCTACCAGAGGTACATGCGGGATACTGTATGACCGGTGCGTGTTCGCCTTCCACATCGTTCTCCGCGTGCTACTAAATTTCGTCAGGCTCTGTTGGTAAGTACCCATTGGTATGACATGACAGTGTGTATGACATGGATGTTGAGAAATTAGTGAAAATTGGGGAGACTTTGGGTCTCACAGGTTCAGAATTAAGGGACTTCATTAAGGAAGAACAGGACAGAGAGAGAGAGATAAACGAGCAGAAGAACATGAGCGGATTGAAGGAGGAAAAAGAATTAGCCGAAATTAAGTTGAAGTTAGAAAGTGTAAAACTTGAACAGGGTAACCAGGAGAACAATAACAATAACAATATTCGGGCCCCTAAACTCCCACTTTTTGTTTGTGGTAAAGATAAACTAGATGTTTACTTACATAGATTTGAACGCTATGCTGTTGCGCAAAATTGGCCTCCAAATATATGGGCCGTAAATTTGAGTGCTCTTTTAACAGGAAAAGCCTTAGATACCTACTCCAGATTGAATGAAGATGAGGCACAGGATTATGAAGTGGTCAAGACGGCTATATTACAGCGGTACTCTCTTACCAGTGATGGTTTCAGAAAGAAATTTCGAAGTTCGAAACCAGATCCGGGGGAGACTGCCGAGCAATTCATCATCAGGCTACGGAGTTATGTCGACAAATGGATAGAGATGTCGGGACGCAAACAGACGTTCAACGATATCATCGAACTACTCCTCATCGAGCAGTTCTACGCTACGTGCTCAAAGGAGATGGAAACCTTCATCCGGGAACGGAAACCGAAGGATCTCAAGGGTTTTTCAGACATCGCCGACTGTTTTCTTGAAGCCAGATCGGGATGGCATCTTAGTGGTGGTAGTGGTAAGTCACATACCTATAAACAGAATTTTCTTCCTCATACGCCTGCAGGTGATAGTCGCTCCAAACCGGTAGACAGATCACAGAATCGACCTCAGGGATGTTTTATCTGTGGATTACCGGGTCATCAAGCGAAGAATTGCAAACAACGGAAGAAGAAAGAGAGTGCAGCTTCGACAGTCGAGATTCGGACTGAATCGGACAGGAAACCGAAGAAACCTCAGAGACAGTTCCATGACGGAAACACGGATTCAGACCACCCAACTACGAATCGGCTGGAGGAGAAGGAAAACCTCACGGATACGATTAGTCGGGATGAACGGAAGGTGAATCGCCGTGATTTAGAGATGGTTAACGCATGTATGTTAATTGATTCTTGTTTTTCATGTGCAGAGGTCAACACTGGAGTTGTTGAGACAATGTCGGAGTTCGTATTGCCGATAGTTAGTGCTGCATGTGGAGCTAAACCACTCCGGGTTATGCCGGTCAAAGAAGGGATCGTCAATGGCACCCGAGTTCAAGTGTTGAGGGATAGCGGATGTTCCACAACAATTGTGAAGACTGGACTAATAAACCCGGACCAATTCACCGGGGAAATTAGGAAGTGCCTCCTGATAGATCAATCGATAAGAACGTTTCCCGTTGCTAAGTTAACGATCCACTCTCCCTTCTTCGTTGGTGAGTTAGAAGCGTTATGTGTGGATAACCCCATATATGATGTAGTTCTTGGTAATATTCCAGGTGTTCGAGAACCAAAGGATCCGGATAAAGACTGGAATGGAGACGAATGTCTAGCTGTGGAGACAAGAAATCAGCGGAAGAAAGACACCAAACCCATCCGACAGTTGAAGGTACCAAAGCAGACTGACATTGCTACCGCCGATGAGTTTCGCCGAGAGCAAGCAAATGACTCAACGTTGGACCGTGTCCGAGGTCAGGCAGAGTCGGCAGAAGTCAAGACGAGTCGCAATGGTAGCCAGTCATTGTTTCTGGAGAAACAGGGACTGTTGTTTCGTGAATTCAGGTCAGGATCTGGTGACGTTATACAGCAGTTAGTTGTTCCTCGTAAGTTCAGAGGGCAGATCTTACGACTCGCACATGAGTCGATTCTTGGTGGACATTTAGGTTCACACAAGACGTCAGAGAGAATCTTGCAGAATTTCTTTTGGGTAGGCCTAAGGGCAGACACAGTGCGTTTCTGCCGGTCGTGTGATATATGTCAACGGTCGATTCACAAGGGTAAGGTTAGTAAGGTACCACTTGGTGCTACCCCCTTAATTGATGAACCATTTCATCGTGTGGCTGTTGACATTGTTGGCCCTATAACTCCCATGACGTCACGAGGATGTCGATATATACTGACGCTCATGGACTACGCGACGCGGTATCCGGAAGCCGTTCCTCTTAAGAACATAGACACAGTGTCCGTAGCGGAAGCCCTTTTTAACATCTTCACCAGAGTTGGATTTCCCCGTGAGATGTTAACAGACCGTGGAACACAGTTTATGTCGGAGGTGATGCAAGAAGTGAATAGGCTGATGTCGGTACGCCACCTTACTACAACTCCCTACCATCCGGCATGTAATGGTCTCGTGGAGAAGTTTAACGGGACGCTTAAACAGATGCTGAAGAAGATGGCGGAGGAGAGACCAACCGACTGGGACCGTTATATAGATGCACTCCTCTTCGCATACCGTGAAGCACCCCATGACAGCACGGGATTCTCTCCCTTTGAGCTCTTATATGGAAGGGAAGTCAGAGGCCCATTGATGATCTTACGTGAACTATGGACGAATGAAAACACAGATGCTGAAACAAAAACCCACATACCAATATGTGATGGATCTGCGTGAGAAGTTGGAGAACACCTGTCAGCTTGTTCGAGAACGGCTTACAAAATCGCAGTCACTGTATCGAGAACAGTACAACAAGAAAGCCAGGTCTAGATCTTTCAAGATTGGAGATGAGGTGTTACTGCTACTTCCTACCGACAGGAATAAGTTACTGATGCATTGGAAAGGTCCTTTCAAGGTGGTAGGTAGAGTTGGTAAACTCGACTACAAAGTTGACCTTGGGTCAAGGGTTACGACCTTCCATGCAAATCTTCTCAAGGCTTATTATCGTCGAGACGATAATGATGTCGGTGCTGGAATGGAATTTCCAGCGGTAGCAGGTGTATCCGTCATCGAAGAAACTGACGAAGTCAATGATGACGAAGATGTACAGACGACAACCAAGTCGATGTCGAACGAGCAACTCATCGAAGTCCCCAGCTTGAAACAAACTCAGACGGCTGTTGATGTCTGCGTGGGCGACAACCTATCAGAGGAGCAGAATAGTCAGCTTAGGCGACTTATTGGGAATTATTCAGATGTTCTTACTGATGTCCCTAGTGTTACCAGTTTAGGTCATCACGACATCAAGTTAACAGATCCTCGACCGATAAAGTCCAGGCCGTATCCTCTTCCTCATGCTCTCCGACAGGTGGTTGATGACGAAGTTAGAGAGATGCTCGAGCTTGGGGTGATTGAGCCATCATCATCACCATATTCCTCTCCTGTGGTTTTAGTAAAAAAGCCAGATGGGTCAAACAGATTCTGCTGCGATTACCGTAAGCTGAATATGATCACGGTACCGGACGCAGAGCCGATACCCGACCAAGAGGAAATCTTCACAGCCTTAGCAAAGGATCACTACTTTAGCAAACTGGATCTCATTAAGGGATATTGGCAGATCCCTCTTACTGAGAATGCTAAGCCCCTTACAGCCTTCGTTACCCATAACGGCCTTTTCCAGTTTAGGACCATGCCGTTTGGTCTGATTAACGCCCCAGCCACCTTTCGTAGAGTTATGAGAAATCTACTTCGTGACCTAGATGGAGTTCATAACTTCATTGATGATATCTTAGTTCACACGGTGTCTTGGGAGAGACATCTTGAGGTTCTGAAGGAGCTCCTAAGCCGCTTACGCATAGCCAACATGAAGGCGAAGCCGAGTAAGTGTAGCCTTGCTCAAGAGTCTCTAGATTTCTTGGGACATAGGGTTGGAGGTGGAAAAATCCAGCCGATGACAAATAAGGTCCAGGCTATTCAGGAAGCACCACGGCCCCAAACCAAACGCCAGCTAAGGTCATTTCTCGGACTTACAAGCTACTATCGGAAGTTTGTGCCTTGCTTCGCGGAAATAGCCGTACCCCTGACGGATCTGACAAAGAAAGGTAAATCAAACACATTGGAGTGGGGAGAAAACGAGGAGAGAGCTTTTCGATGTCTCAAGGGCAAGATTTCGAATGCTCCAATCTTGCATCTACCCGATGTCGAACGCCCATTCATACTTCGAACTGACGCCTCCGAGACTGGTATAGGTGCAGTCTTATTGCAGGAGTTCGACGACGAAAAGTTTCCAGTGGCGTTTGCAAGTAGAAAGTTGTTGGATCGAGAAACGAGGTATTCTACGATCGAGCGAGAGTGCCTTGCTGTGGTGTGGGCGGTACAAAAGTTTGAAGCTTATCTCTATGGTAGAGAATTCGTACTCGAGGTTGACCACGAACCTCTTCGCGCTCTCCGTCGAGGAAAACTCGCGAACGGACGTGTGCTCAGATGGGCTCTTGCCCTACAGCCTTTAAGGTATCGTGTTCAAGCGATAAAGGGCAAAGATAACGTAGGTGCAGATTACACGAGTCGTATTTGCTAAAGATTAAGAGAAGGTAGAAAAGACAGAATTAGTTTTGATTAATGATAAGAGCCCCAAAATATTTTCTGAAGAAGGGGGTAAATTGTCAGAACCAAATGGAAAATATACTATTTTTTTTTTCGGGTTGTATATACGAGAGAGGGCGTCTTAGAAAATATTTAGCGTGTTTGTGTAAATCACATGATAGGGTGTGGTCGAGTGAAAGTGAATGTGTGTACGTGTGACCTTGACTGAGTGCAGTTGAATGAAAGACCGAGGTTCGAGTCGGGCGTGTGTGAGAGCCAGTATCCTAAATTGTGTGTCGTGGAATTGCTACCAGAGCCTTGATTTTGATTCGGCGCCAGCAGATAAATTCTACAGACGACACCGGTACTGCAGCAACCTTCATGCCAGAAACCTCATTTTTCTTGCCATAAAACCAAATTTGTCGAGATAACTGTAAGCAACAATTTACTGCAATTTGGTTAGCTTGGTAATGATGTTAAAACGATTATGGCTATAATTTAACGTTATTTGGCATTGAAGTAATTGTTCATACTATTATAAATGCCATAAATTTTAGGATTAACATTAATATTATTTTGGTAGAAAGAAAACATTTCCTTTTTCAAGGAGAAAATGTTATTGTAAATTACGTAGGTGTATTGGAATTAATTATGAACCCATTTAACTCAAGAGGTTCGTGCACAATCATTTAACTATCGTTCTCACGATTGTCGATCGATAGAGATAATGTTGCGTTTATTCATGCAAATGCTTTAAAGTTTCATACACAAATTCTGAATTCTATTCAAAGTAAATTATATTTGTGTAATAATGATGTAATGTATAGTACATTAGTAATGAGGTTGTTAAACAAATTAGACATCTGGAGCATGTTGTGCTAGAAGGGACTTTATTTTCTTTAACCAGTATTTAAATGCATAACGGAATTTATATTACTGACCCTAGTTCCCTTTCAGAAGAGTGGTGAAAAAACCCTTATTCTGTATTTTATAAGGGAAATACATCCTAAAGATATAACTGTAAATTTAGGACATAATTGCATGTATTTTGAGGGATGTATTGGTGATTTTATTCCTAGCCGTTTACCAGGGAGTAGATAACTCCATTACCAGGGACAAGATTGTCCATTCTTCATGACACCCGAGTGGTACGCTGAGCTTTGATCAACCGAGGACTACCTGGGTCAATCAAGTAAGGTCACGTGACTGAAAGCAGTGAGGACGTGACAGGCATCTTTCCGACTTTTGTCTTCGTCGATCGACATAGCAAGGATCGATTCACGCAAAAACCTACGTCGGTATTTTGATCATTTAGTAGCAGCAAATCATAGCGAATAATAAACAAAAATGACTATTACTTAGTGAGATTACATCTGAACTTGAAATTGGAACTTAATCCAATAATTAAATCAATAATTAAATAAGATCCCATTACTCTACGATATAAATATTGTGTGTGTACACTTACTGATATTCTATTATAAATATATATATATAAGTGTGCACTTTTATTTCTTCAAGTTAAATCACTTGAAAGTAACCAAAGATCCTACCTGTATTTGAGGTATACAGATTTATTTCTAAATGAAATTGTCATTGAACATTGATATAAAAGAGTCGCCTTGTTTATTTGTTGTATCCTAGAAAAATCCTGACAAGCTGATAAATCCACAAATTAGTTTTTGAAATCCATGTGCTAGTGATGTAATCTTCAGAATGTTCTCCACAAGGTAGGATGAATCATGAATCCAATTTTAAATGTAAAAAGTAAAGACATGACAGTGTAATACGCAAGCAAACGATGGTTCATAATTGAAATAGGGTTCGTAATTCCAAAAAAAAAAAAGAAAGATTTATAATTCAGGAAAAAGAAAAGGATTCATAATTCTTAAAATGAAGTGAAAATGAAAAAGAGCTAATTATTCCAAAGGTTTCATATTTCCGAAAATAATATCCGAATTCATATACACTGCATCAGAATTCATATTTCCACAACAAATGTGCGTTAAGGGAGATAAACAACACTTAAAAAAACTCATGTGATTTGTTTCATTATGTTACAACCAGGGTTAGTTTGCAGTGGAGTGTTATCGTCACACGGTTCCTGCTGCTTTGGTAAGTATGCACCTGCAAGAGATCAAGAATTTAATTTCCCTTTTCCCCCTTCACATTACTATACATTTTCAAGCGAGAGGCATATTACAAGCAACATACTTCATATAAATGGACAGTAAACATAATTTTTGCAATGTGAAATATTTTTTTTCAGAGTAATGAAAAATAAAACTGTTGAACCTGCAATAGACAAAGAAATATTGTTTCAAAATTTATTGAAATAGGCCTAGGCTGGCGTATTGTAAGTGTTGGAAGCTTGAATTAACTCATATTCATGACATTACATCGTCACTTTACTCAAGCAACTAAAGCTCTATCCCTAGTTTCACTGTTCATTTAAAGCCAAAGACAACAGAGCACCCACAGAGGGTTTGGAGCTTCGTACTGATGAACTGCCCTCATATGGGCGATACAATATGATTATTTCCGGCACCCCTGCTAAGATTTTTCTCCAGTGTTTGTCATCTAGTTCTAATTTCCCTGAATGGGAGAACAATTAAACAAATATGGAATTAAAACAAAAACAATTATTGCGCCAGCTTGGTGGGAGAGCCAATCTTAGATAATAATTGTGAGGTGACAATGCAAAAGGGCAATGAGGATTAAAAAACATAGACTGCCCAACCTGTAATCATTGTAGTTAACCATGCTTTTATTTAAAAAAAAAAATTTAATGTATTTTTTTGAAATTTTCATCGGGTATGTTCCCGTTGGCGCATTTCCGTTTTACACCGTTGCCTAGGCATTTTCGCGAAAAAATCCAAGAAGTGCGCTGGTTAAAGAGTCTAAGTCGTCAGCGCCCCCAGTGAGGTCTAGCATGCACAGCATCTGCACAGACAGCAAAGATATGCATTACAGTAACTGTACAGTAGCTACACTTCATCTTGTGCGCAAACGAGCTAAAAGAAATATATAAGGAACGATAAAAGCAAAAAAATATATAAGAGAGACAAGGGGGATGAAAGGAAAAGCAAAACAGAAGGAAGCGTGAAAGGGCCGTCTTCTTTGTTTTTTTTTTCTTTCATGCTGATGAGGCTTCCTCTTCTCTAATTGGCGCACAAAGAGTTACAGCTAGATACGCAGTTATAGTTATAGTTATAGTTGTAGCAAATATAACTATATTTCTTCAAATCAATTATTATTCTTATTATTCTTATCTTCTCGATATTAGTAAAACACCTAAATTTTCTTTTAAATGTATGATCCTGGGCTATAATTATTATACGTATATTCCTCGTCCCCCACCCCTTCTGTTTAATTCCCTCGCTTTCTGGTAACACTGTTTCAGCTTAGCTGCCTTTCAGCTACATTTTAAAATTCTTTTACCTTGCAATGCAACATGAATTAACTCTAATGTTATTCTTTATCGCCATATAGACAATCCGAGACAGTAGACCAGTGCAGTAGACCCTATAGTACACGTACACATACACCCGATCGCCGCAAACATGCAGAGTAGGAGTACGTGTGTACATTCGATTTCATACTTCGCGCGTGCAGAGCAAGCTCGAGCTCATAGCGCATGAAGCGAGCTGAAACCTAGACTTTGAAACCAGCACGTTCGAAGCGATTAATCGAAAAAATGCCTAGGCAACGGTGTAAAACGGAAACGCGCGTCCGGTTGACAACCAGGAGGCTCGCTTAGAATCTAGAGATATGGAGCTGGTGAAAAGTCGAAAGAAGTATTTCACTGGGTTTGGTAAAGTATGTGACGTTAGGCCTGCGTCACATATCGAACGATTTAAAGATCGCCACAAATCGCCGAATTTCAAATCGGCCAGGGAGTCGAGCGTATTTTTCGCTTTAAATCTACCTTGTCACATACTGGACGGGGCTTGGGCCGAGCCATTAAAAAAAATAGTTGTCAGAAGTCGCGCAGTGCCCGTCAGGAACAAACGGGAGTCCGGCGAAGTCCGCTCGACATAAGGGCGACGCCCAGGCCAGTTCCGCCCGATTTCCTGTCTAGCGAGCCAGAAGGGCGCTAATTCTATGTTGAAGTATATGATTATACCCACGGGGTAAAATTCCTGAGCCGCCCGACGTACGCCGACACGACATCACCACTGAGCGCGCTTGAAGCGCACCCGATTTTGTAGAAGTCTGGCGGGATACGGAAGGGGGTCGTTCGAATATCGTAGGGAGCCCGTGCGGCAGCCACGCAGGTCTACCGAGCTCCGCTCTAATTTTAAAACCTACAAAAGGTCTAAAATCGTCGGATTCCCGCCCGAATGTCGATGTAATGTTTTCCGATGCCTGAGAGATTTCCGGGCGATCTGTTTACGTTATTCGCTGATTTGGGAGCAGATTTCGGTGCCCTGAGGCCGACCCCTAAAAAAACAAACGACGGAGCTCGCAGTGATCGAGCAGACACCGGCCGCATTCGGCCGTATTCCGGGCGAAAATGCCGTTTTGAGCTCGCAGAGAAGTCGGACTGGCTGATTCTTTTTTTTATATTTGACGGCCCCTAAGGTGGAAAGGCTATACATAGTTTTAGAAAAATTTGTTACATGTAATTTTTTTTTCCTCCAAAAGTTCATAATTTTGAAAAGTTCGTAATTCTGAAGCTTCCCAATTCCAAAAATGGAAAAGGATTCATAATTCATAAAAAGAGAAGAATTAATTATTCTTAAGGTCCATATTTCCGAAAGGGATATTCGAATTAAGATTTACTGCATCATAATTCAAATGAAATGAATGTTGAGGGACTTAAAATTAAAAAAAAAACATGTCTGATGTCCTCCGTTGCCTTATGTTTCAATCAGCCTTATGTTTCAATCATACCTGGGTTAGCTTGCAGAGCAGTCTTGTTCTCATCGCATGGTTCCTGCTGCTTTGGTAGATACGCACCTGCAAAAGATTATGAAATAATTCACTTTTTGTTCTTCTTCTCATTACATCAAAGTACATCTTTAAAACGAGCGAGAGGCATATTACAAGCAACATTTCTCATCTAAACGGTACGTTTCCCATTTGCAATAATTGTTTTCTCAAAGTAACGGAAACTAAAAAATTCCAACCTACGATAGAAAAATGCAATACGTGTATTTTTCAGCCATAAGCGCTCGGAGTTCTTGTCACAGTCACAATACGTGAACCTAGTATATTTCAATAAAAAGTATATAAAGAAATATTCTTTGAAAATGTTTTGGAACCTGTTGGTGTAAATAAGAAAAGTAATAATATAGCCACTTTGGCTGAGATGGGAGAATACCCATTATTAATTGATATAATTTATGTTATTGTGTAGCTAAGTATTGGTCACGGATGAAAGATATTGATTGTAATTCCCTGTTATAGCATGCGTATGAAAATGACAAGAAAAGAAAAAAAAACACTGCATGCTGGTTTATTGTACACTGTAACAAAAATACCGTTTTTTGCGGGAAATTCCTGGCAGTCAGGATGCTGGGAATGCCCGTTTTTCCACTGTACATAGACCGCGGTTTAAATATGAGAAGATTTTTCTTTTATCAGTGCTTTATGTCGGGCGATTGTAAATATATGCTGATTTCCGGTAAACCAACAAACTTGATGTTGTGTTACAGGGAGGCACTATAAAATTGAAATAACGGCAATAACTTGTAATTTCAAGGGCCCAAAAACCTGCAGTTTTACAGTCATTTTTGACAGTGTACATACGTTATTGAAAGCTTGTAAACTATATCCTGATAAAAATAATGAATGTATTGATGTTGTAGACCTAACTGACAGTGAACGGGTTGTCGGAAATGAAGTGAATTCCGTTATGAAGGATATTTTGCAAAATCATTACACCACTGATCTGCACAGTAATGTAGGGAATAGTGGGAAGGGGTACGAACTGCGAACATACAGTAAATTTAAGTCAGATATTATGCTGGAACAGTATCTTCATGTTATCAAAAGTTTTCGACTCCGAAGAAATATATGCCGCTTCAGAATAAGCTGTACTATTTTAGCAATAGAAACAGGAAGGCACAGATGGCCTGAGAAAACCCCAATACATCTTAGATTATATGCACCTGTGAGGAGGAGAGATTGGTGACGAACTACACACACTGATATTTTGCCCTAAATTCAATGAACAAAGAAAAAAACTCTTAGATGCTTTATCATTAAAATACCCTAATATCGCTTTTCTTAGAGCAGGAGAAAGGTTCATATTCTTAATGAAATAAGATAACGAATATATCAAACTAAGTCTAATAAATCACATTAAGGAAATCATACCATTAAGGGGTGAATTCTAAAATGATTTATATCATATCAATCTGTGTACATGTAGAATCAAATATTATTAAACTACTGTGATAATATGTTTATTGTATCCCCCGGCAGTATGCCGGAGGATACTTTGGATTCAGCAGCGTTTCGCCGCCGCCGCCGCCGCGTCACATTCTTGTGTGCGCTCTAGCGGTCACATTTCTCGACGAATTTCTTTCAGACTTCCTATGGACGTGTATCTTGGTAAAATCTGGACCCCTATAGTTTCTGGTGATGCTGCCCCCAGTGTTCCGTCTTTTATAGGGTAAAAGGCCATATTGTGGGGGATAGTTTGTGTGCGCTCTAGCGGTCACATTTCTCAACGGATTTTGTTCAAATTTTGTATGAAGGTGTCTCTTGGTAAAATCTGGAACCCTATAGATTTTGGTGATGCTGCCCCCAGTGTTCCGTCTTTCATAGGGTCAAAGGTCATATTTTGATAGATGTCTTATGTGTACTCTTGTGTGCGCTCTGGCGGTCACATTTCTCAACGGATTTCGTTCAAATTTTACATGAAGGTGTCTCTTGGTGTAATTTAAAAACCTATAGTGTTTGGTGATGCTGCCGCCAGTGTTCCGTCTTTTATAGGGTCAAAGGTCATACTTCAGGACATGTCGTGAGTGCACTCTGCAGGCCACATTTCTCAATGGATTTTGTTCAAATTTTGTATGGAGATGTATCTTGGTATAATCTACACATGTTTAATTTTTCGTGATGCTACCCTCATTGTTCCGTCCTTTATAGGGTCAAAGGTCATTTTTCCATTTCTTGCACTCTTACTTCTGCATTTCTTGACGGATTTCGTTCAAATTTTGCATGAAGGTGTCCCTTGGTGTAATCTAAAAACCTGTAGTTTTTGGTGATGCTGCCACCAGTGTCCCGTCTTTTATAGGGTCAAAGATCATACTTCAAGGGATGGCGTGAGTTCACTCTGCAGGCCACATTTCTTGATGGATTTCTTTCAAATTTTGTGTGGAGATGTATCTTGGTATAATCTACACATCTTTACTGTTTGGTGATGCTGCCCTCATTGTTCCGTCCTTTATAGGGTCAAAGCTCATTTGTCCCTTTTGTGCACTCTTACTTCTGCATTTCTTGACGGATTTCATTCAAATTTTGTATGGAGATGTATCTTGGTAGAATCTACATATATTTAATTTTTGGTGATGCTGCCCTCATTGTTCCGTCCTTTATAGGGTCAAAGCTCATTTGTCCCTTTCTTGCACTCTTCTGCATTTCTTGACGGATTTCTTTCAAATTTTGTATGGAGATGTATCTTGGTATAATCTACACATCTTTACTGTTTGGTGATGCTGCCCTCATTGTTCCGTCCTTTATAGGGTCAAAGCTCATTTGTCCCTTTTGTGCACTCTTACTTCTGCATTTCTTGACGGATTTCATTCAAATTTTGTATGGAGATGTATCTTGGTATAATCTACACATCTTTACTGTTTGGTGATGCTGCCCTCATTGTTCCGTCCTTTATAGGGTCAAAGCTCATTTGTCCCTTTTGTGCACTCTTACTTCTGCATTTCTTGACGGATTTCATTCAAATTTTGTATGGAGATGTATTTGGTATAATCTACACATATTTAATTTTTGGTGATGCTGCCTCTAGTGTTCCGTCTTTCATAGGATCAAAGGTCATATTTTAGTGGATGTCTTATGTGCGCTCTGAGGTCATATTTCTTCCGAATTTTCTATAAAAATGCATTATACTCTAATTTACACAAATCGTTTTGGTAATGCTGCTCCTAGTGTTGACAATATTCCGGGCCACTGGCGGCAATTTCTACACCATCCTTTTGTTTGTGGGAGGGGATGGGGGAGGGTCTTTGCCAGTGCCGGGGGATACATTTCGCATTGCGCGGCATCAGCAATGCACATTTCTAGTTTATTTTGTTACTTGAAATGTACATATAAGTTGTTATCTTTTCTCTCTCATTTTCTTGTTGAAACAAAATATTGATGCACTATGTCAACGGTGTTTAATAAAGTCAATTCAGTAAAATTCAATAAATGTTTAAACCATGGGCGGCGATCGGGGGGGGGGGGGGGTGGTGGTGGAGGACCCGACTAGCCTTTATCATTAGTTGCTCCGGGAAATTCAACATTTATTGAAATATACTAGGCTCACTTATTGCAACTGTGACAAGAAATCGGCGTGCAGTGGGACTTAGGCCTATGCATCAAATGTTCGGAATTATTAACACTATTTCATTTTCGGAATTATGTACCCCTTGCAGGTATGGAAAAATTGTGTTTCGGACTTTATATGAACCTTCGGAAAAACGTGTACCTCTCCCCCGAAAATACAAGATAAGATATAAAGAGAATTATGGGAACTAAAGAGATAATTTCAGTTGCACGACGAGGAATATATTTGTATGATAAAGTATGGATAGCGAGGGGTTGGTAACAGTATTAATTATTTTCTTTCAGTATTATATAAATGTTTGAAACAGTGAAAATTTTGAAACCAAGTCCGGTCGGATGTACAAAAAAGAATATTTCGCAAGAAGCGAGTAGATGACAGAAATCAGTCTAACAGATTGTATTATATCTATTTAAAATCTGTCATCCGATTTGAGGAAATGCGATAACTAATAAGAAAAGATGAATTCTTGAATGACAAAAATCGTTGTGGAAAATTATGAAAATCACTAAACAGGTTTGTAACTTAGACCCATGTTACACTAAAAAGGGTGTTTGATGCCGGCAACAGGGCCAGCCCCAAAGGTGGCCCCCAAAACGCAGACCTTTAGTTTTACCCCCTTTTACACCACCGTATGAGAAGATGGTCCAGACAGTAATGTTGTTTACATACATAAAATAATATACAATATAAATTCACTGTCTGAATATTGTTTGAAACCCATATCAAAACCTTGAATATAAAATACGAATCAATTTTCACGCCCAAATACCCAAAACTTAATTTTTTTTTAAACCTATCGGTTTGCGTTGAACGGTTGTTATGACAACAGTCAGTGGGGTGCCTAATTGGTCGGTGTTAAAACATGCGGAATATGATTCTTAATACGATGACCAAGTTTCAATGAAATATATAATATTCATACTTAAAGTTACATGTGAACATGTTAAAAAGGTACAATAGGACCCTCTTGATTTTCGCTGATGCAACCTGAAAAGAGCTTGGCCCATAAAATTTTGTGGAATTGTGAGAAGGGAAGATCTGATGTTTCTGTTTGGTACATATTGGATAACTAATTCAGTCAGTTAAGTAGGAGTCAATCCTAAGGATCTTGAACGGGATCGCGTAAAAGCCGTGCAGCAGAATTTTGGATTCTTTGGATTTGGTTCAGCAGAGTTTCAGGTAGATTGTAGAGAAGAATATTACAATTATCGATATGACATATTACGAGGCTATGAACTAGTCTTTCTGTCAGTTTCTCATCTAAGTAACGCCTAATTTGTCCTATTTAGGAGAAGGAGGCTGCACGGCAAATCTTACTTGATCAGTCATTAATAAATGTTTGTCACATATACAACACCTATATTTCAAACAGTTTTTAATGGTTGTAAACATGGCTTTCAAGTAATATCGGAGGACATTCAGTTTGACGAGACCGGGAGGATACATGAATAATTTGTGTTTTCTTTTCATTCAAGAGTAAGAAGTTGTTGTTACAACAAGTTTTAACGTCATGAAGACATCTTTACACGGACGATAGGGAGGATTCAATATATGAATGTTTAAACAAGCAATAAATCTATCTCCATATCGTCTGCATAAATCATTGTAGCTAAGCCTTGATAATTAATTACTTTTTCCAATGGTTGAGAGTACATTGAGAATGCCAATTCAAGGTAATTACAGCCCTTTATCATTCCTAACAAGCTTCTCATTTTATCTAGAAAAAATGTTTATTGTGGACTCATTATATACGTTTTTAGATAATAAGCATGTCTTCTCCGGGTCTTAACTATTCACGCACGGGATTCTAATATTCTCCAAGTCCGTCGAAACTATAAATCATTACTGCTGTATAAAGTTATCTCACTATGTTATAGAGGGGAAGGCCCTGGAGTGGTTCAGGAACTTCCTTAGTGATAGGAAACAATATGTATACATGAATGGCTTTGAATCGACCCTTCAGTCAATTACTTGTGGTATCTCTCAAGGCTCTCTGTTTGCCCGCTCAAGTTTATTTTATGTACACTAACGATCTCCAAAACCATCTGCAGTCTTGTCATATATCCTCTTTGCCGATGACTCCAATATTTGTTGCTCTCACCATGAGCCTGATACACTTCTGAACATTGTAAACAGTGAATTAAAGTGCGCTTTTGACTGGATTAAAGCCAAACAAATTGTCGCTCTTCATAAATGAAACAAATTTCTTGCTATTTAGTAATTCTATATTATCATCCTTATCTATACAAATAAACAATAAATTAATTCCCTAGTTGAGTCTATCAGTTTTTGGGGTGTTTATATAAACAGTAAACTAACGTGGAAAGTTCAAATTTATTGTTTATGTAAACTGTTTTCATATGTAACTCAGGTGTAATGAACAAGTTATATTCTGTCTTAATCTTACCTTATATCTTAACTATTGTACCTGCATGGGTAAATAGCTCCATAACCCTCATGGACAAAATGGGTTGTAAGAATTGTAAAGAATGTTGGATTTCGTGCACATACAAATGAGCTTTTCTGTAACTGTAATATCCTTGAGATATCTGACTTGTACTTTCTTGGAATCTTGGAATATTTATACGAACTTTCGAAAAGTAATTTACCGGATGATTCCTCCATATTTTTCAACCGAACATTATGATGTACATTCCTACCCAACTAGACAGACAGACCATTTCCATCTCCGAGCTCCCATCGTTTTTGCAAACAAAACAATCATCTTTACTGGACCAAAAGTATGGAATACCGTGAAAAACGAACTGGTTAATAGCTCCTCCAACAATTATTTTGGAAGCTAAGATGTTACCTTTTAAGTAAGTATGTATAAATATTCACGTCATGCTGGATCGTACAGGTGGTCACATAGACTTTGTTCTTTTTACACTGTCCTGCCTTTACAATTTTTCTTTCGCTTCTTTCTTCTTCCTCTTCTGCTTCTTTTTCTTCATTCGTTAGTCTCTTTTTCGTCGTTTTCTTTTAATTACTCCACATTATGAGATTTGTTCTCCTTGTTTGTTTAGTAAATCTGATATTTCTATTCCGTTTCGCTTTTCATTACATATTAATCACAATTACTTATAATGTTAAGTACTCTAAACGGGAGCCTAATAATTCACAAGCTATTATGCTTTTTATTTAGGCTCCTCTCACTTTACAAATATCTGTTTTCTCCCAGTCGTTCCTATATCTCTCTAAACGTTTCACCAATTTACTGCACATTGTACTTGATTTGAGTCTGTTATTCGTACGTTTTGAAATTGACGCATATATGACAGTAATAACTGAATTGTTTTTGATGTGAAAGTGGAACAAATAAAACTTCAAACTTCAAACTTCAAACTTTACTAATATGTCATACAAATATTATACTGTGTTAAAATAAAACTCCTCTCTCCATTCGCACAAAAAAAATCACAGAAACATGGCCTCAAAATGGTCTACTATCTACTGCAGATATAGGGTAATCAGTGAGCCGGCCCAAATTTGATTTTAAAAAAGGTCAGAAATTATTTGAATGAATCTTATAATTCACCGCTTTTGCTGTTGCTTGCTATAAACATATAAAATAATTATAAATCTATTATACATAACGACAATACTTGGCCTAACGGAGTTTTTTCCATTGCAGTCAAGAACTATATTTAATTTGTAAACAAATCTTTCGGCATATTACTCCCAGTGTTAAAGATCGTATGCTCGATCTGTAATGAAAAAACACAAGTCAGAAAAAATTGGAACCAGCGGGATTCGAACCTGTCATCTACTGCTTGCCGGGCAGCGACTTAACCACCAGGCTATTCTGGTTCACGGCCAAGTCACGACGAACTAGAATCAAATACCCAAGATCCTCTTCTTTCTGACTCATTAATATTCAAACGGTCCGCCGTAGACAATGGTTAGTAAACGAAGAAGCTTGACTGGGGAGGAATTTTTAATTTGTAAACAAATCTTTCGGCATATTACTCCCAGTGTTAAAGTAGAACGTTAATGATTTTAAATATTGGCTTAATACTTATTATTGCATAGATGGCATAAATTAAACAAGGTTATCCAAATTCAACGCTTGGAAACATTTGAAGTAATGATTATTATCAATTATAAAACGGTAAAATACAGCCCCCGATATAGCAGCTGAAGAGCTCCTCGAACGCTGCTGAGATATGTGACGACACACCCTGGACCAGTCCTGTCTAAGCAGACGATGTCCCATAACATCTTACACATTTTTCAGAGCCTATTTTGTCATCTCCTCTTCACTTATTTCTCTTCCTTCACTAGCGTCAGTCTTAATGTTAGTCTGTTGCCTCACTCTTAACTTCGTGTATGGTATTATTTTGATGAAAAATGCAGCGTTAAGAAAATAAAGGAATCAGTCACTTGTAAACAAAATAAGACGCCATTGTATTTTCAGCTGCTTGCACCGGGCCATGTTCGGCGTTTCAAGAGGGAACGAATACCATCCTGCTATTATTCGGAGGGGTTTTCAATTTGAAAGTGGGGTTTATTTCATTGATCATTGACCCTTCTCCTATGTATTTACAATCAAACGGTTTTAGCTATCAGAATCAGTTTCACTTTCCCTTTATAATGGTGTGAAATAAGGTCATGTTTAAATACACCAAACTCTTTATAATTTGATAAATAATTGCATTGCAATTACGTTCATTCATTATAGGACGTCGTCTGCTTAAGCAGGATCGATCCCGAGTGTGACGACATCAAAACATCGCTATATTTCTGGCGAATCCTCGGATATTCCAGATGCTGAGAAGAGCTTTTATTTGTGTTTTTATAATCATCAGATACGCAGTTGACATAAAACTTATACGATTGCCATCTGTAAGCTTCCCAGTTTCTAGTGATACATTAATTGCCATATTTGTGATTTTCTTTGAATATCTACTTTAAAGATCGTATGCTCGATCTGTAATGAAAAACACAAGTCAGAAAAAATTGGAACCAGCGGGATTCGAACCTGTCATCTACTGCTTGCCGGGCAGCGACTTAACCACCAGGCTATTCTGGTTCACGGCCAAGTCACGACGAACTAGAATCAAATACCCAAGATCCTCTTCTTTCTGACTCATTAATATTCAAACGGTCCGCCGTAGACAATGGTTAGTAAACGAAGAAGTTTGACTGGGGAGGAATTTTTAATTTGTAAACAAATCTTTCGGCATATTACTCCCAGTGTTAAAGATCGTATGCTCGATCTGTAATGAAAAAACACAAGTCAGAAAAAATTGGAACCAGCGGGATTCGAACCTGTCATCTACTGCTTGCCGGGCAGCGACTTAACCACCAGGCTATTCTGGTTCACGGCCAAGTCACGACGAACTAGAATCAAATACCCAAGATCCTCTTCTTTCTGACTCATTAATATTCAAACGGTCCGCCGTAGACAATGGTTAGTAAACGAAGAAGTTTGACTGGGGAGGAATTTTTAATTTGTAAACAAATCTTTCGGCATATTACTCCCAGTGTTAAAGATCGTATGCTCGATCTGTAATGAAAAAACACAAGTCAGAAAAAATTGGAACCAGCGGGATTCGAACCTGTCATCTACTGCTTGCCGGGCAGCGACTTAACCACCAGGCTATTCTGGTTCACGGCCAAGTCACGACGAACTAGAATCAAATACCCAAGATCCTCTTCTTTCTGACTTATTAATATTCAAACGGTCCGCCGTAGACAATGGTTAGTAAACGAAGAAGTTTGACTGGGGAGGAATTTTTAATTTGTAAACAAATCTTTCGGCATATTACTCCCAGTGTTAAAGATCGTATGCTCGATCTGTAATGAAAAAACACAAGTCAGAAAAAATTGGAACCAGCGGGATTCGAACCTGTCATCTACTGCTTGCCGGGCAGCGACTTAACCACCAGGCTATTCTGGTTCACGGCCAAGTCACGACGAACTAGAATCAAATACCCAAGATCCTCTTCTTTCTGACTCATTAATATTCAAACGGTCCGCCGTAGACAATGGTTAGTAAACGAAGAAGTTTGACTGGGGAGGAATTTTTAATTTGTAAACAAATCTTTCGGCATATTACTCCCAGTGTTAAAGATCGTATGCTCGATCTGTAATGAAAAAACACAAGTCAGAAAAAATTGGAACCAGCGGGATTCGAACCTGATTTGGAATCCTGTTCGAACTATATTATTTAACATACTATCATTATTAACAATCACAACAAACCATAATCCACATTGTTAAAGTAGAACACTGATGATTTTAAATATTGGCTTAATACTTATTATTGCATAGATGGCATAAATTAAACAAGGTTATCCAAATTTAAAGCTTGGAAACATTTGAATTAATGATTATTATCAATTATAAAACGGTAAAATACAGCCCCCGATATAGCAGCTGAAAAGCTCCTTGAACGCTGCTGAGATGTGTGACGACACAAGAGGGGCGAGTCCTGTCTAAGCAGACGATGTCCCATAACATTATACACATTTTTCAGTGCCTGTTTTGTCATCTCCTCTTCACTTATTTCTCTTACTTGACTAGCGTCAGTCTTAATGTTAGTCTGTTGCCTCACTCTTAACTTCGTGTATGGTATTATTTTGATGAAAAATGCAGCGTTAAAAAAATAAAGGAATCAGTCACTTGTAAACAAAATAAGACGCCATTGTATTTTCAGCTGCTTGCACCGCGGCATGTTCGGCGTTTCAAGAGGGAACGAATACCATCCAGCTATTATTCGCAGGGCTTTTCAATTTGAAAATGGGGTTTATTTCATTGATCATTGACCCTTCTCCTGTGTATTTACAATCAAACGGTTTTAGTTATCAGAATCAGTTCACTTTCCCTTTTCGAATGGTGTGAAATAAGGTCATGTTTAAATGTACCAAACTCTTTATAATTTGATAAATAATTGCTTTGCAATTACGTTCATTCATTATAGGACGTCGTCTGCTTAAGCAGGATCGATCCCTCGTATGACGACATCAAAACATCGCTATATTTCTGGCGAATCCTCGGATATTCCACATGCTGAGAAGAGCTTTTATTTATGTTGTTTTTATAATCATCATATACGCAGTTGACATAAAACTTATACGATTGCCATCTGTAAGCTTCCCAATTTCTAGTGATACATTAATTGCCATATTTGTGATTTTCTTGAGTGTTCTACTTTAAAACGTACTTAATAGGAGTAAACTCCTTACGTGTGTTAAAGCAACCATATTTTGCTGGTTTAACAGCGTTTGTCTGACGTCTAGAATCCAATTTATATGTAAAAAAAGGTAAATAAGAACAACAGTCATGACAGTTGATTTGCACATTTTATGTGCCGTACTTTATTTCTTTATTCCCGCGAACTTTCGTTTGCACCTGATATCGCTTAGAATATACGGGTGTATATTATTAATGTCTTACAGTCACTCTCCACCACTTGAATAGTCTGGTAGTGGTCATTTGCGCATCTTTGGAATCCGGCGAGTAATTTCTTACAGGTTTCATAAAGTGTCCTTTCTAGATGATCTAACTTCATAATGGTGGGTGGATTACCATGATAGGGGCGTCTAACAGGCACTCGCCAGCACTTGAATCGTCTGGAAGTGGTCATTCGTATATCTTTGGACTATGGCTAATCTTTTGATTTATGGTTTTCTTTCAAGCTGCTCTAGCTCAATATTGGAGGTTGAGGTACTTCATTAGGGGCGTCTGGCAAGCACTCCCCAACACTTAAATCGTCTGACAGTGCTAATTAAAATCAAACACTGACTGCCTTGATTGGTTTAGCAGACGCTTTTCGACTAAAATGTAATATCACCGACAGGAACTACGTCAAAAACTGAGGGTTCAACACCAAACACCAACTGATTTTGTATCATGTCATGTTGGTGTTAGATCATGATTTCGCGGCAAAATAAACACTGCTAAATAACACCAATCACCTACTGAGGAAGAAGATATGCTTTCGAATTTCATAGACCTGTGTAACAAACATTTCTAGAAAAGTGATTGGCTGTTAAAAATGTTTTAAGTGTAGTATTTTTCTTTGATTATTTATTCCTTAACGTATAAATTTCTTTATGTTGTATTATAATTCCTTATCGCCTTGCTGGACGATATATTCATTTCGTTTTGAAAATTAAAAAAAAAAAGGTTTAGGGAAAGAAAAATATATATAGAGAGAGAGAGGGAGAGTGAGAGAGATGGCTTAGCAAGATGGGAAGGACAATTCTAATCTTTTTGTCAGTATATAATATATACATTAATTATCAATGTGCTTTACAAGAGAACATTTGAATACATTCACTTTGGGGGAAATGGCTCATTCCGACTACAGTTTTATAAAATTTCAAAAGAAACTGTACATCAAAACGTGGATTATATAAGATCCAAGAATGCAGAAGCTGAAGTTATTATAAACATAACGACAGGATGAAATGACAAATAACATTGCGATGAATATTTATGTTTTAAAACTATACATGTAGAGAAAGAATATCCCCCCCCCCCAAAAAAAAAAAAAAAAAGAAAGAAAAAAAAAAGGTGGGAAAATATATGTGATCAGGCACCACAAAACCACCAAAAAGTCGCACTGTGTGATTTTCAGTTAGAGCTCAATCAATGTGTTTTTGGTTGGCATAGTCAAATTTTAGTTTTGGATATTTCCTGGAATAGTATACTTTTTTCTAAGTAATCTAAAGATTTGGAGGCACCAAACAATCTAAAAGTGGTATTTTGACAGTTTTTTATTAGACTTATGTGTGTCTTCTCTGGATTTTGTTGTATTACTTTTCTTTTTTACGACCCTGAATACTTGTCTCATTCTGATCTTCCCTATATTTTAAACTGATTAAGTTCTTGCATTGATACTTGTGCACTATGATGAACAGAATATGACTAATTAGTATGCCAAGTTTTAGGACAATCTGATAATCCCTTCATAGAAATTTCATTGAGTTCTAATCGTCCTTTTGTCACCTCAGCACAACACATTGCGAGTCAGAGTGCTTCTCTGCAAACTTTAAACCCTTATTTCTCAGAAGTAACATTATGAGGGTCTGTGCATTTTCTCTTTGTACAGTGAGTTAGGAACATCCAATGCTAATGCTGAGAATCTGCTCTTTCAGAATCAGACCTTAAATAAAAATTCATATCTGGCGACTCTTTGGTGGTTTTGTGGTGCCTGGTTATAGTAAAATACAAGCAGCTATCAAGCAGAAAATTATATGAATTAATCAGTGATGATTATGTTGCAAATGTCTTTTTATTGATACATTTTACATATCAGTTTTGATTTTGACTGCCACTCCATTTGTATTTCTTTAAAGTATTAAAAGAGTTTATGAATTATGCTATTGAGCAATCGATATAACATTCTGATTTCAGTTAAAAGTGTATAGCGAAAGCAATCATAACAGCAGAAGTCAAAGTTCATACTCATCGTAGAGGGCGGACAAAATAAAATATGTTTTAAAACTTACATCTGCTGTCATGTCGTTTTCGGCATCTTTTCTTCATGAAAATGATTTCCATGTCATTTCAAGTCAAAAAGCATGAATCATGCTTTATAAGAGTATTTAAAAAATAAGAATTCAAAATGATAAATTTGACCAAAAATCAGGATATCAAAATGTATGAAAAATAACTTCAGACCCATTTTGAAATTTGAAAACAACGTTTATTGCTTTAGTCTTGACATTATCTTTCAAAAAAATACATGTTTCCACATTGGACCCCCACCGACTCCAAGGTCAAGATACGCCACGGGATATAAATCTGTATTATGTCCTATTAACCATCCTACCTGAGCTACTTTGCAATGGAGTCGTCTCTTGATCGCGTGGGTCTTCCTGGAGGTGTAGTTGATATGTACCTGCAAAAATATTACAATCAATTCATCTATTTATCCATTCATGGGACTGAACACTTACACGACACAAGGTATTGTGTATTCAGATATGAAAGCTTCATTTCAAATTGGTGAGAACGATTAATGAATTCAAATGCAGCTAGATAATATAGGTTTTCTCGGCCAACTTCGTAAGCTTTTCATTCGTTTTGATACATGGGTCATTCAAATTCGCGAAATACCGATGTAGGCTTGAGAATGACATTCAAAATGGCACTTCGTTCATTCGAATTACTTCTTTGGTCAATGGAATTTGCACTTGTATCATTCAATTTAACAACCGGTTACAAATGCGCAATTTGCATTCAAATTCGTCAACGCTGGCAAAGCGGACGTCCAGATCATTCAATTTCACATCTGGTCATTCAACATAACAAAGTTTTCATTCAAATTCACCTATCATTACAAGCATATGATATATGCACATTTTTCTCATCTAACAAAAGTGAACTTTATTCTTTATCAATATCCGGTGATGTGTTTAAGAAATAACTCCTTGCATACCACCTAAGGGTCATGGGTATCAACAGGCGGGGGCACAGGGGGGACATGCCCCCCCCCCCCCACCCCCACGGTTAGGATGGTGATTGTGATTATGACTGTGGTAGAAAGACTACATATAATGTACACAAATATAAATGGCCCAAAAGAGATCATGACCGCCGAATAAATTTTCAACAACAAAAAAATGAACAAATAAACAACCATGAAAATAAAACGATGTCCCAGCATGTAATGTCCCACACCACACACTTTTCTAATTCTACATGTCGGTGATGTGACTAGGTATGAAAAATTATATATGATCGTTCAGTTGCTAAATAGTGTTGATTTAGTATACAACCCTAGTGGGAGCAAGTTTTTTAGTGGGATCCCTCCATTTCCTCAGCTCTACTTTTACAAAAGGATAAACTATATAAAATACACATTTGTTATATATGTTTTCGTTCATCATAAATATATATATATTTATATATATATATATATATATGTATATATATATATATTTGGGTATTGTATTGTATGGAATATTCATTTTTGTGGTTTACTATGTAATTAATTGTTAAACTGTTATGATGTTAAGTCGAGTTGAGTTGAAATAAATAAAATAAACTTGAAACTTGAACTTGAAAAGTGAAATGTTTGTTGCTCACTATACCGTATAATTTAAAATGAATATAGCACGGAACGAAGCTAGCGGATTTGTATGAAGATTGGGTGAGATTAACATGATTAACGTGTTTAATTTGTCTGCAAAGCGTTTAAATTTGTATGTAAAGAAATGAATTTGAATTCACGGAAGGCGTTATTACGTAATCGCGAATCGTCTCGCTTTAATTTGAATGAAAATTCTTCAAAGACGAAACACGTTTTAATTCGAATGCAAACAAAATGTTTTTGAATGACAGTTTTATGAAATCGAATGCTAAGAAAGTAATTTGAATGATAAAACACAGCTACGGTGGCAGAATCGGTGAATTTGAATGCACATAAAATGAATTCGTGTGGTCAGCTTACGAATTTGAACGAGAAATCCTATAATTTACTTATAAGTTTCATGAATTATATACAAAAAATAGTTTTTCATTAATTTCATCCAAGCAATATTTTACCTTTGGATAGTTTATCTCCCAAATCAAGAAGTCCCGCTTCACGGAGTTTGCTCGCCAGAATGGATCGTGATTGGTTGGTGTCTGTTTGTTTGGTCTTCCACTTGATAAGAATCTCAGCCAGAGCGTTACTGAAGTTATTGAGATGTTTTGCGAGGATTACTTCATTCAACGCAAAGGAATACCCCAGGGCGTTGCATAGTTTGAAGTATTTGCGAGGACTTATCTCTTCAGCCAGTGATATCAACTCTACCTCCTGCAAAGGCTCCATCGTTCTGTGAAAACCGAAGAATTAGTCAACATAATTACTAGGCGGTTGATTTTCTCCTAAAGATGAGTATATTGTTCTACCGTTACAAATATCATGTTCGTCTTACATCATAAGCTGAATTTACCGCTACAGATTTCATACGCTCAGTTAATGTTAGATTTATTGAACTATTTCCGAAGTGAATTGAATTCAATTGAAGAGAATCCACCTGCAATGTGTAAATGAAAATTTAATGATTAGCTGGTGGGATATACTCATCGCTATGTCATTGTACTTGTAGCTTTAAAATGATAACATATCAACAACAAAAAATGGTGGATGTTTGTGATAAAGAAGAAGGAGGGTGCGCGCTAGCACACACACACACACACACACACACACACGCACTCACACACACAAATATCAAAACTCAAAAGGAACATATCACTTAATACAATGCTCAGCTCGCAATCAGCGTCCCTTAGTTGTTCATTGCAACATCGCAATTTCTTTCACATTTGTATTTATTTCCACGAGATTTGCCAAAGCTGTGGTATATGTTATTTCCTTACACTTGTTAATAATTATTCTAATGTATACATGTATTCAAAGCATTCGCTTGGATCCAGCTGAGGCACGCGGCTTGTCTTTGTTCAAAACTCACCTGCCCCCTGACAAAGGAATTAATTAATAAGGTTGAGGATTTGTCAATCTGTCGGTCAATTGAATCTGGTGTCGCCGAAACCACTAACCCGTCTCCGTGGTCTAGTGGTTAAGGCATTGGCGTTCTAAGCCAACGACCCGGGTTCGATTCCCGGCGGAGACATTTTTTCAGCCTTTGCAAAAAATTCAAAAAGGGAGGACAGCTCTGGGGAACTTTGATTGAGCTACGCAACGTTATTCTCGCAATTTCTTTCACATTTGTATTTATTTCCACGAGATTTGCCAAAGCTGTGGTATATGTTATTTCCTTACACTTGTTAATAATTATTCTAATGTATACATGTATTCAAAGCATTCGCTTGGATCCAGCTGAGGCACGCGGCTTGTCTTTGTTCAAAACTCACCTTCCCCCGACAAAGGAATTAATTAATAAGGTTGAGGATTTGTCAATCTGTCGGTCAATTGAATCTGGTGTCGCCGAAACCACTAACCCGTCTCCGTGGTCTAGTGGTTAAGGCATTGGCGTTCTAAGCCAACGACCCGGGTTCGATTCCCGGCGGAGACATTTTTTCAGCCTTTGCAAAAATTTCAAAAAGGGAGGACAGCTCTGGGGAACTTTGATTGAGCTACGCAACGTTATTCTCGCAATTTCTTTCACATTTGTATTTATTTCCACGAGATTTGCCAAAGCTGTGGTATATGTTATTTCCTTACACTTGTTAATAATTATTCTAATGTATACATGACTTTGTATTCAAAGCATTCGCTTGGATCCAGCTGAGGCACGCGGCTTGTCTTTGTTCAAAACTCACCTGCCCCCGACAAAGGAATTAATTAATAAGGTTGAGGATTTGTCAATCTGTCGGTCAATTGAATCTGGTGTCGCCGAAACCACTAACCCGTCTCCGTGGTCTAGTGGTTAAGGCATTGGCGTTCTAAGCCAACGACCCGGGTTCGATTCCCGGCGGAGACATTTTTTCAGCCTTTGCAAAAAATTCAAAAAGGGAGGACAGCTCTGGGGAACTTTGACTGAGCTACTCAACGTTATTCTCGCAATTTCTTTCACATTTATATATATATATATATATATATATATATATATATATACAAACATGTTAAGGTTTCACGTATCCGCTCAAACAAATTGAAAGAAAACTGATAAAAGCGTTTGTAATGCATTGTGGCCAATTTTATTTTAACACTCAAATTTTCGGCGCTCCCTGGCGTCTTCTTCAGGAGAACAATAAATGATAAGGTATCATACAAAAAATTGAAATAGTTCTAGCGCGCGCATCCGCAGTCAGATATAGGTTGCTTAGAAACCGTCTCTCTGGGAGATCTGACTGAGGATCGACGCGCGTGCTTTATAAAAAAATGATGGATATAATTATGTAGATGAGAAAAGAGTAATGTGCGCGCTTCATATATATATATATATATATATATATGCGTAAACAGAAGAAAAGTCTAGGAACTGTACAAAGACGTAGCTGGTATACATACACGTTTTAATTGAGCTTTCGGCTATTTAGGCCTTCTTCAGGATCTGAAGATAAGTCATAAAACAAAAAACAAAAACCAATACATCGTAGCGATCATATATGACATACTATGTCATATATCATATATCGTATTACATCAATTAAGCATCAACAATCATGGTCATCATACAATCACAGTTAAGATAAATTAAAATGACATATAATTAGGAATGAAGCGGGAAGAAAATTGCGTGAATTCAAATTATTTACCTAATGGCTCGTGATGAGTTGTTGATGTTGTTGCTGCTATGTGTGTTTAGTTGGCTTGTGTGTTTAAAGCGTAAAGAGGGGTGTGAGGTCAAGTGTGAAACGGTCAGTGTATTGACCTGTGTCGGGGGGGGGGGGGGGGGAGGAGGTCGTTCTGAGACGATAATGGTGTGCGTCATCCGACGAGTTGCAGTATGGTTATTGGTACTGCATTGTGTCACTCATGCCTATAACTTTGGCGTGAGAGCAAATGAAAGTGAAAACTAAGAGATAAAATGAGCAATATATGTATATACAATTATATTAAATCTTACAAACTGCGTTTAGGAGTTATCATCACTGTGCCGAGCTTTGGCATGCAATTTAAAGAACATATATGGAAAGATGAGTGACGACCATTATACAGAGAAATGGCGTTTTCTTAAGTAGAACACACTGCGTTTAGGTAAAATTCGATCAGTATGTTTTATTGATCGACATTGATCCCGTCTGGGTGAAGTGTTTTGAGTTTTGATATCCAAAATGATTCTCTGTGGAGGATTGTGTGGTGTGATTTGTTTTGGATTGTTTCTATTCCGGTGATTTGGACATTGTCAAGTGAGTGTGATGGAAGATTGAAATGTACTGTGTATGGTAGGACTTTTTGTTGTGTTGTTGAGTGGAAGTTCTTGATTTCAGATCGTGTGTTGTTGAATCGTGTGTATAGCGTGGTTTCTGTTTTGCCAACATATTGTTTTTTGCATTGAGTGCAGGTAATGAGGTATATTACCCAGCTGGATTTACATGTGATGTGTGAGGTTATGGGGTATTCTTGGTTGGTGACTGTGCTTCTTTGTACAGTTCCTAGACTTTTCTTCTGTTTACGCATATCTATATCTGGAACACCGTCGGTCATGTATAAGTTGAGCATCCTTACACTCCTATATACAATTATATATATATATATATAATACATATATATATAAAGCCTCGGCTTTCTTTCTCTCAATATATATGTAGATCAGCCTCAGCTATTCAACCAACATGGTTGGTTGAATAGCCGAGGCTGACTCATTCTACATTTAGTTTCCGAAGAGTGAGGGCCTAACACACTGGGCTCTTACGAAACAGAACTGTAAAATTCTATGTAGTGCATAGTCCAATATATAGTTATCTAAGCTCCTGTTTCCAATCGAGCACTTTACCCCTGGATGGTTTTACCTATACTTGGATGTATATATATTTATATTGCACTTTGGCTTTAAAGCAGTGCAGTAAAGGAATTAAATCTAATTAATATTTGCCTCACTGTAAGTGCCAATGGCTCCTGAAGACTGAACTTTTAGTATGACCTTCATTTGAAAATTGTAGCCCATCATTAAACAAATTAAATACAAAATTTGAAAATAATCATATTTTCGACAAAGGCCCGAAATATCCCTTGGGCCCTGTTTGTCATGAAGGGCACCTGCGACATATATTTTGTTGATTTACTGTTCATAATACGAAGCATTTCACTCATATACAACAAATCAGTGACGTTATAATGATTGCATATATGGAATGGACTTTTGTTTGAAGAATGGGCTCGGAAAAGCACTTGTCCGAAATTTGAGGCTCCGAACCCTTACAAAATACTTCATAATATATCAAAAACAAATTTGATTTTGTGTCAGTCAGGGATTACATCTTTGTTGGAACTGAACGTTTGCACTATGAAAACCGATCATTGGTTTTCAAAGTGAATTGGAAGACATTGAGTGAGGTGGGCATTAAATAAAGCAAAGTAATCAAAAGAGAATGACATATGCTGCCCTTTCTATCTTTGGGTCTAATTATTTGCTAGGAATTTGGTAATATATGAAGAAAGAATGTGGGATAATGGTACGATCTATTTAATTGATATGAGCAGTAGGATGAAAATCCTAGATTTGTAAAAGTTTATTTTCAATGCAGTACATTGTGCTATTCACTGGGGATTTAAGAGGAATTGGGTGGGCTAGCTTGCAGCCTTTAATACGGTTTTGTGTTAATAATGAAGGAACAAAGTCATGCAAATTAATGATAGTCATGGCACCATTCGAACTTGTGTATATTTTTCCTCATGTCAGCGGCTGCTGTTTTATACCTCCTTTTAAACCTGATCAAACTAAGCGACAGTGGTTATGAGGTTTCTTATTCTTCCCCCTAATGTCCTCCCGTCTCTGATGGGACCGATCAGAACCAAATTAATTATCACACTTTATGCATATAAATTGTTCAGATGTGTATGACTAATTTAATTAAAAATTGTCAGGAATTCAGCAATTACACCATCATTTTTAAAGGTCGGATGGGAATCACTGAAAAAGGCAGTTGTAGTTAGTGACGTGCGGCCATAAGAGACGGGTGTTAGGCGCAGCCATTTCGATGATCTGTCAGTAGTTGATAGTAAATTTTAAAAAAAATGGCCAAACCTCCAAAATTCGGTAATGGGGGGGGGGGGGGGGGTCCAGTTTCCCTCCATAATTATCTGACAAGCAAAAAAAAAGGTTTTCGTTCTAAATGGGGGGGGGGGGACACAATCGAAACACAAGGGGGAATAATGCACACTTTTCTTCAAGGAAGGGGGCACGGGCCCGATGCGCCCAACTCCTCCCCCTTAATCTGCCACTGGGTGGAATACACCTACCCACTAAGGCGGCGTTTAATTCCAGGCTTAAAGGTGAGCGGCTTTCGAGAATACGGGCCATATTCATTAAATATTTGAATCGCACGTGTACCCAATGCAATGCAATGCAATATTCCCCAAGCATTCAAAGCAACATGGATGTCATCCATACATAGCATTACTATATTAGCGAGAGGTCTTCTACAATACAGCCCAGCCAAAAGATTATATTTTACAGTTGATCTGCGGCCTAATAAAGCATAATTTAATGTCCACAGTTCGTCGAAAATGCCTGTATACTATAAAATATGAAGAGGTGTCGTCTTGCTTTGAGTTAGCTTTGTCTATTTGTTGATTTTTTCCCCTTCTAAATATATTTCCTTTGCGATTGATCTGAAATTACGAAGTCCGGTGTGGTGGCAGATTGTGTTACGCGGCATATCGTGTAACGTTACCAAATACTCCGAGCGGATTATGTGACGGTACACAATCCGCCTGGTGGATTTGGTACTCTGCTCGGCGAAATGGCTGGCGGATTTGGTAACATTTGGCGAATATCGTTACTTTTTAAAGTATAGTTTAATAGTCGTATGTAATCAGACCCTGAAAAAATTGATAGTCTCATAAAATCAGACAATACATAATTAGATGATAATAATAATAAAACAGGGAAAGTGAAATTATTCTTATGAAACAATACTTCAAATACTCAAATACCCAAGGGAGATGCTTTCAAGTAAATTAAGGCATTTAAAAAAGAAATATTGCGTAGTACTTAGAAAACAAAGCCAAGGGAATAGAAAATGTAAAAAAATAACAATATCGATCTAACGTTAGATCTAACATTTTGCTTTTCTTCTTTCTTCCCCTTTTTTCATCGTCCCGTATGCATGACGTTGGCTCGCAAGCGTTTGTAATATATGCACATGCGCTGCATGCTGACATGATTACTAGAATAGCTAAAGTTAGAGAGCTTGATCTCGCGAGCTAGCTAGCTCTAGGAAGCTAATATAAGACCTGTATTCAGACAGCATAGAAATATAAATATTCGTTGTATGAGAAACTATTGTATAGATGATTTTAATGTTTTATCTCGAGTCAATAGGTCTGACATATTAGAATGTAAAGAAGTAAATACTGCGTGGTCAACTTTCAAAAATATTTTCATGTCGATAGTTGATAAATGTGCTCCATTAAAACAAGTAAGAATTAAGCAAAGAACCGATAAGTGGATGAATGCTGAAATTATTTCGTTAATAAGACAAAGAAATATAGCTTTTAATAGAATGAAAAATGATTGTGGTAATTTAGAATTAGAAAAGAAATATAAACTTTTACGTAATTTGGTGCAAAGAAAAATGAGACAGGCTAAAGATGAATACTTCCAAAATCAAATTGATGAGCATAAAAATGATTCTAAAAAGTTGTGGAAGAATCTGAAAGATTTAGGTTGTAAAAAAAAACAAAAGAATATTAAAGAGAATGTTATTAATATCCAAGGGGGGTTATGTCATGATAATATGAGGATAGCGAACGAATTTAACAATTATTTCACAACTGTGGCAGAAAAATTAGCTAGTAATCTGCCAGATAGCAGCGCAAATGAATTTGGAACGGACAGTGTTAAATTACAAAAATTATACGACACTAAGGGTGTGTCGAAAGGTTGTTTTCTTTTTTCTCCTGTCAAAGAAAAGTTTGTTTTAGATGAATTAAATAAGTTGAAAATATCAAAAAGTACCGGGCTTGACTTGGTACCTGCCAGATTTTTGAAGGATGGAGCTAAATATTTGTATAAACCTTTAACTTACATTATTAACTTATCTATCTCAACTTCCACCTTCCCTGATGAAATGAAAATTGCAAAAGTAACACCCCTTTATAAAAAGAAAGATAAAACTAATGTTAGCAATTATAGACCGATTAGCGTTTTAAGTATAGTCTCGAAGAGAAATGTGTGTATGCCCAATTAGAGAACTACTTTCAAGAAAACAAAATAATATACGAATTTCAATCTGGTTTTAGAAATGGTTATTCCACTGAAACTTGTCTTATTCACCTGTTAGATTTTGTCAGGAACGAAATTTCCCAAGGACGTTTTGTCGGGATGGTTCTTCTTGACTTGCAAAAAGCATTCGATACCGTTAACCATAATATACTGTTAAGTAAATTAGAAGTAATGGGTTTAAATTCTGCATGTGTGCAATGGTTTAGGTCTTACTTGACCAATCGTCATCAAGTTGTCTCGTTGCAAAATGTACTCTCCGATTCTATGCCCATAAGATGCGGAGATCCCCAGGGGAGCATATTAGGTCCTATTCTTTTCATGTGCTACATTAATGATATGTTTGTTTGTGTCAACGACTGTAAATTACTTTTATATGCGGATGATAGTGCGTTAATATATTCTGGTACTGATCCTAAGCTGATCGGGGAAAAACTCAGCTTAGAATTATCAAACTGTGTTAATTGGATGACAGCAAATAAGCTTAGCTTACATATTGGTAAAACCGAAAGTATTTTGTTTTGTTCGCGGGGTAGGCTGAAGTATACTGATGATTTCAATATAAGTTATAACAATCAACTCATTAAAAGACAGGATTCTGTGAAGTATTTAGGACTAAATATAGCTAGTGGTCTTTCTTGCTCAAGTTTGGTTGACAGTATTGTCAAAAAAGCTAATGCTCGTCTAGAATTTTTGTATCGTTATCAAAATTGCATGAACTTAAAATCAAGACGCATTTTAAGTTGTTCCTTAATACAATGTTTATTTGATTATGCTAATGCGGCATGGTACTGCAGTCTAGGCAAGGTGGATCAAAACAAGTTAAAAATAATTCAAAATAAGATTGTAAGATTTATCAATCACTTACCACCAAGAACACACATTGGGAAGAGTGAACTTGAAACAGCTGGTCTTCTTCATGTAAACCTTAGATCACAACAACTTTTAATTCACCATGTACATAAGATTTTTTACTCTAATGCAGATCACTATATTTCAAATAATTTTACTCGCTCTTCAAGTGTTCATGGGCATGACACTAGAAATAGTCAATTTAATTTCGTAGTGCCTAAGCGTAAAGGTAAAATGGGAAATTCCTTCTATTTTAACGGTATTCTTTTCTGGAATTTCCTCCCAAATCATGTTAAGTCTGTTAAGAATTTTTTACATTTTAAAAGGGTATTGAAGCATCATCTGAAAAATGTGTCTACTCCATAACCATATTTCTCCTCTCCTTTTCGTAGCTCAGCTAGTTTTTTCCTATATTATATGACTTATGTAACCAACGTTTATTATCGATAGTTTCATTATGATTTTCTGTATATAGTTTTTTCCGTTGAGTAAGTTTTCACATTTATGTAATCTTTGCCTACTTTATAGAAATGTTATGTTTTATTTTGCTACTTTAGTGCATTCTTATTACTTGTCGTACGTGTACGATAGTCTTGTAGCGGTACTAATGTGTTTTCCTAGTGTATTTTTTAATCAGTTATTTAGGTAAGGACCCCATTGGAAATAAGCCATTTCGGCTTTCATGGGCTATCCTGTCATGGTACCTGGTTATGTTTGTATTGCAATATACCTGACGAATCAAATCAAATCAAATGCTTACTGACACCAAAGACTTTTAATAGTATCAAGACAGATTACTCTCACCTACTTCCGTAGTACATTTTGCAGGCGTAAATTGCGGTGTTAAAAAAGACTCGGAAAAATATGTTCGTCATAAGTATAACACGTGAAAAGATGTCTCATTTTTCCTTAATATTTCATGCCTTACTCTATCTGTTTCAAGTCTGATTTTTACACGAGAAAAAGGATGGATAGTTAAAAAAACACATTTCTTGAACCTTTATTGTCCATAAATGCCGCTATGAATCCCCGGGATCATGCCTGCTTTATGACAGAGTCATCTGCCATAGTGTTAACACGTGAAAACATGGATTTTAAGAATTGTTCCTCTAGTATTACCTTGAATTTAGTGTAAATGTGGCTTACATGTAATTTGAGAATCTGAAAAAGCTTAATGAATAAAGGGACCCCGCATAAATCCCCGGGCTTGTTACATTTACACACGTCACGTTCACGTCACGTTCACGTCACGTGAGCAGTTTCGTAGAAATACCCGATCTGATCTACGAATTGTAAGGTCTGCGGTTTCGTTGATTAGACCCTGGCTAATCTACGAATACTCGTGGTTACGTGGGTGTTTTAAGAAACCTGCAACGGCTGATATTGAGGCTAGTATGATGTCATTATCGTTTATCGATATAGGCGCTAGCCAAGCCGCGAATTTCAGTTGCTGCAAATGGGTGCGAATTGCAAATGATACAAGGAAAGTCCCAACAAAATATAAGTATTTTGGAGTGTTTTTGAATGACTTTTATTTATACGGTTTTTTTTTTTTTGGTAAATAAAAACATATATGCATGTATTTCAGCTCTTTGGTTATTCATTCGAGCTTAAAATGATGACAAAATGATGATGAATTCTTGATTGGTTTTCGGGATCTTCGTCTATTTCCTGCTTGATACTGAGTCCACGGCCATGACGGGGAACCCTCGTGTATGCCATCTTCCCCGGAATTCAGGTGGGGGATAACTGTGATGTGTGGTCGAAAGGACTTTGGAATAGACCGAATCACCAAGAATACCTACATCTGTTCCAAGCATTTTGTGGGAGGAAACCGCCCGACAATCGAACATCCCCTCCCCATTCCAGCTGCAGTCACCGAGCTTGAGCGCACGACAAATTGCCACAAAGCCTCTGCGGTCTCCGCCCGAAAGCGGTTGTTGGAAACCCCGCCTCTAGCTCTGCCTCCGAGTCCAAAGAGCCATCAGGCAGTTCAAATAGAAGAAATTCAAGACATGCAAGATGTTCCCCGGAATGTTCCCCCTGATGTTCCCCTGGATGTTCCTGTCTACAATTTTGTGGATCGTAGTAATAAATATGTATAAATCTACCCCCCCCCCCCCCCCGACAGAAGGAAGCATGAGTTATTGTTCGTATTGCCCCATACTCCCTTCTGTCCGGGCATCCGGCTCGCGGGAGTTTCTCCCGCAACGTACCGGCGGTATCTACTGGGTCGGGGTCCACGGAAGTCACCGACGGCCGTCGCAAGTTTTTCCTTATTATACCCGCTCGTACTCACACCTCTTTGTCTCAAGAAGTCTGTCAAATCTCTGACTGTCCAATCCTTCACTGACTTCCTTGACGATGAACTCGAAGTCGATGCCATTATAAGAAATTATGAAATAGTCACTATCGTTGATAACAGCTAGGGAGAGACGCGCATTGACTTTGCATGGAGATCGGGCAAAATCCAAGATGGCGATCGGTCAAAGCTTGCCCGAGTTAGTAACAGTAACTAGGAAGTAAGGGGTGTTGACGTCATCGCGTAAACCGCCCTATTGGAGGATTACTGGGCATATAGCTATATCCTCTTCCATCAAACCCAGTACTAAATTAGGCCTACCTCCACAACTTCACCAAAACCACCTCAATAAATTAATAACCATCTCCACTTTCATGTGATCACTAGTATAATAAACCCCCTAATGTAAAGGATTACGGATGAGGGCTGGCCCAGTTTAGGTAAATAAATAAGTTGTCAGCTCTTCAACTACATACAAAAAAAATAATATTTTTCAGCATTTACGAGAAAACATCACAGTAATCCCCCGCCTGAATTCCGGGGAAGATGGCATACACGAGGGTTCCCCGTCATGGCCGTGGACTCAGTATCAAGCAGGAGATCGACGAAGATCCCGAACACCAATCAAGAATTCATCATTTGTCATAATTTTAAGCTGGAATGAATAACCAAAGAGCTGAAATACATGCATATATGTTTTTTTTTTCTTTACAAAAAAAAAAACCACATAAATAAAATAAATTCAAAAACACTGCAAAATACTAACATTTTGTTGTTCTCTTCTTTCACCCCCCTGTTTCTGTCCCTCCCCTTTTTGTCAACCGACGGTGGGATATGTGCCCTGTGCCCCCCCCCCCCCGCCCCGGCGTTAAGACTCCAACCTTCGTCACACTCTCAGCAAAGGCCCCACAGACCCCCCCCCCCCCCCCAACCACCACATGATCCGAAGAGAGAATCAGGACTGACCCTCGACCCCCCGATCCCAAGAAAGAATTCAGGACAGATGGGGGAACATTGAAGAGAGAAAAGAAATATAAATATTAAATATTAGGTGATCTGTCTTTTGATCTTAATATTTTTGACGAAGACGAATGACAAAATGATAATGTGAAAGATGACGTTGATATCACGATGACATCAATTATAATGAATCTAGTCACGATTTTTATGATTTCAGCCTTTTCCAAGCATTTTCAATTCGTAGGCTCTACCTACCTACAATGGGGCATAAAGTGTGTGAAAATGAATTTTGGATGATTCGTGGATATCATGACAGTGATGATGATAATGATGATAATCATCATCATTATTATGAATTTCATGACAGTAATGATAATGATGTTGATGATAATCATGATGATCATTATATCATCATGACAGTGATGATGATAATGATGTTGATAATCATGATGATGATCATTATCATCATGACAGCAATGATGATAATGATTTTGATGATAATCATGATGATGATCATTATATCATCATGACAGTGATGATGATATTGATATTGATGAAAATCATGATGATCATTATATCATGACAGTGATGATGATATTGATATTGTTCATCATCATGAATATCATGACAGTGATGATGATAATGATATTGATGATAATAATCATCATCATCATCATCATCATGACAGTGATGATGATAATGATGTTGATGATAATCATCATCATGATCGTTCATGTGTGTCAAATATGGTTCATTTTCGATGACTCGTTATGAAGATATGATTGATAATGTGATTTCACATGGCGCCTGGATGACGTCACGATGACCAGATGACATTGAATATGATATCCGAGCTTCACCTTATATGCCCGGATGTCTGACGGAAATGTCATGAAAATTGACTGAAACGTTTTTGAGATTTCGTGGAAACAAGAAAGTGGGAGAAAATAAAAATAAATAATAATAATAAAGAAATAAAGAAATAGAGAAAGAAAATTCTGACGAATACAATCTGTCACTATGACAGATCACCTAAAAAGTTTGTTTTTCAACTTAACCATTTGCGGCCACAATTTGCTGATATTATTACTTAGTCTCTGCACGAGGATCATCCTAGAGTAATTTTCTTAATAAAAAGTGACTAATCGAGGTTTACTGATAGTATTTCTACGAATTGTTGCGTTTATGTAACCAAACAATTCATAGATTAGATGCCCCTTTTCTACAAAATAGCACGTTACGTGATTACATGACGTGAACGTGACGTGACATGATGTGGACGTGACGTGAACGTGACGTGTGTAAACGTAACAAGCCAATCCCCGGGAATATGCATGCTTTTGGCCTTCTATCTCCTATAGGTTAACACGCAAAAGAGGGATTTTTTAATGATTATAATTCCCCCAGAATTAAATTAAAATTTTGAAAAAAGTGCCATAAATAAAATGTTAAGCTCTTAAAATGTATAATTAAGACTCAGCTAGTTCGAATAGATCCCGCATAAAATCCCCGGAAATATGCATGCTTTTGACCAAGAAAAGTGTCGCCTGCCATAGGTTTACACGCGAAAACAAGGAATTTTAGGATTATTATATGTAATTCCCTTTGACTTTATTTGAAAATGTAAAAAATGGGATTTGCAAGAAATTTAACGCTCTGGAAAGGTATAATTAAGGCTTGATGAGTCCAGTAAACTCCGCATAAATCGCTGGGAATATGCATGCTTTTGGCTTTCCAGCTCCCACATGAAAAGAGGGATTTTGAAATGATTTTATTTCCCCTCGTGTTTATTTTAAATTATGAAAAATATAATTTACATGAAATTTAAAGTTCTGAAATGGTATATGAGCCCAATAAACCCTCCATAAATCCCCCCCCCCCCAAAAAAAAATAATAATCTGCCATATTACACGTAAATTCCGTTTTGTTTTTGTTTTTGTTTGTTTTGTTTTTAATTGGTGACCTAATAAGGGTGTGTACTGATCACGTGAGATCGACGACATCCAATGAGATCGTGCGCTAGCGGACGACCACGTAGCAGACATACGTCCGCCCGAAGGCATGCCCAGCCTATCCGGTATTAGAAGAAATTCTAACTGAATTCAGACCCGTAACTAGGATTGTTGCGGGGGGATTTAACATTGGAAAAAGTGGACCTTTCCGAGGTAGCGAAACGACCGAGTAGGATGGCGGGGGGGGGGGGGGGGGGGTCAGGGGGCGTGCCCCTCGAAGGGTAGGGGCACGAGCGTAGTCAGAATTATGTGAAAGGGGGTGGGTCAAATGTGAAGCCCGAACATATGCTACCACTGTGTATGATTCCAAATACTGCGAGCGAGCAAAGCGATCCAGAGAAAAATAAAGATATACTTCCCCTAGTTACGGGCCTTAAATTCCAGTTTCACTTAATCAAGAATTAAGTCAAAATTCTGTGTAGAAGATTGATGAATCTCACTTGGCTCTAAAAGATCTTTAGAAATCCAATTGCTCTATAAATAACGGAGGAAAAGGGGGGGGGGGGGCTCGGTCTAAAACTTGAAACATTCAGTATGAATTATCCCTTTGTTATCCTTTCCATCCTTTTTTTATTCTATTTTTTTCAATATTCTATTCGGGGGGATGTGACCCCCAGCCATCAATGAGGCTACGCCCCTGATTCTGTGGTACTTATTTTGGTCAGCGTAATGTTGCCTGCTTATTATGGCGCTGATTTCCCTCCTATGAAGGACAGTTTAAGGTCATTGAAAAGCAATATAAACTAGACTCCTCAACAAGAAAATATTCTTATAACATGAATGGGCTGCCTGCAACACCTTGTAGACAGCGTGCAAAAAAATAAAAAGAAAAAAAGAAAAAGAAAATAAAAAATTGAAAGACAAGTATACATTGCACCCCTGCTTTGGGGGGGGGGGGGGGGGGGGGGGTATACAATCGTACAATCACCCCGCCCCGTGCAGCTTTCATGGGGGAAATGAGGAATCATTATATTCATCTACAATTCTGTCTTCGTTTTCATAATAATGAATACATGTTTTGTGTGTGTGTATGGGGGCATCTCGTTTTTCCGAAGGTTCGTATTTCCGAAACACTAATTTCCCATGCCTGGGGGTTCATAATTCCGAAAATGAAAAAGGGTTCGTAATTCCGAACATTTGTTGCATTATTCTGAAGGTTCGTTATTCCGAAGGTTCATAATTCCGAAAATGAAATAGGGTTCATATTTCCGAAGGTTCGTATTTCCGAAAATGAAATGAGGTTCATAATTCCGAAAATGAAATAAGGTTCGTATTTCCAAAAATGAAATAGGGTTCGTATTTCCGAAAATGAAATAAGGTTCGTATTTCAGAAAATGAAATAGGGTTCGTATTTCCGAAAATGAAATAAGGTTCGTATTTCCGAAAATGAAATAGGGTTCGTATTTCCGAAAAATGAAATAGGGTTCATAATTCCTGGTAAAAAAGGGTGAATTCATCAGGAGTAGAGGTGTAGTAACGGGGGGGGGGGGGGGGGGGGAGGGCACGCCCCCACCCCTCCCTCATCGGATGGCGAAACAATAAGAAAAAAGATAGAAAATGGAATAGGAAAGAAGACGGTTGGACCCCTTCCGGCAACACCCCCAACCCTCTTCCACCAGCGGCGTCTTAGATTAGCTTTAAGATTATTCCAAAATTATTCCTCCAATGGTGCCAGTGCTCCCACAATGACTAGACTCTAGCTACGCCACTGTTAAAGGGAAAATTTATGGTCACGATAGGATATTATGGTTTTAATTGCCATCTTCAAAAAGCGGATCTCTTTTCGACGAAAAGCACCTCCCCCACCCCCGCAATGAATAAAAAAAAATGAAATGGAGACACAAAACTGGTAAGGTTTATAAAAGAGGAGAGGAGAAGAGAAAAGAGACGAAAATAAGAGGACGAGATTGGGGGTTTGATCCCTGGTACGGCACCTATGGCCTTTTTGTTGTAAAAAAATGATAGCAACTTTCCCTTTTTTTAATTTACGAGCGCGCGAAACTAGCAACCAAAAATTCCGACTAAAATGACTAAAATATGAGGATATTCGGGCACCTCACTCCCTGAATATGAGGTGTGAGTTGCCGGAATATCGGCACTTTCAAAATCCGGAGGTTGGGGTTGGCTGCAGACCCCCCCCCCCCCCCCCCCTTCTCGTACGCCTATGCCTATGCCTATGTTAAGTACACAGTTCCAATTGATTTTAACTTGCGATTGTTTCAACTAAATCTCTTCAACTCCTTATAAGGCGGGGCACTGGTTGATAAAAGCCATTAATTTAGGTCAAAATGTTTTCTTCTACATGTGTAATTCCTTATTTCTATTTTTTTCGATGAGGATTGTTTTATTCTCAATGTCTTTTAGTGTTTTGTAATTCGTTATGCTTGTAAAAGTTATTTCAAACTTCAGGTCAGCGGTTGTAACTGTTAAAAACGCTATCAGTAAGAACATAATACCTCTAAAATTGAAGATTTTTATCTGTTTTCAGAAATGTTAGTATATTATGCAAAGTTAATAAACGCGTTCAATGATTTTAATCTTGTCATGCTGCATAAATTGTTAGAATTTCCTTACTTCATAATGATTATACTTTGGTTTCATTTTATGATATCAGCATGATAATAAGACTCCTTCCTTAACTTGTTACGATCCATCTTTCTTCGGCTTTGGTTGTTTATGGTATCTATTCATTTATTTATCCTTATTACTAGTATTATTTGTATTATTATTATTGTTATTATTATTATTAATAGTATTATCTGTATTATCATTTTTTTATTATTATTACTAATATTATGAGTATTATAATTTTTATTGATAATATTGTTGTTGATGTTGTTATTATTGTTATTATTATTACAATTGTTATTATGAAGTGGACTACCCAGAATTACGATGACGGTGTCATTTTGGATGGAGTTATGTGACCAGACTTAGATATTGCACCGGTTACTCTACTATTGCTTCTTTTATTTCCAATGTCATGATCGTATAATTGGCCTATAGCCTATATGTATCAATAATATGCTTGTTATAATATGTTGTGCTACTTGCCAGGCTATTTATTAAACATAGCAGTGACTCCTTTATGAACTCTCTGTAATATTATGTTGTTGTTTTTATTGCTGTTGTTGCTTTGGGAACCGGAGGGGAGGGCTTGTAGAGCCATCTACAGAGCCATATTACAGACTTCGGCCAACTCGGTTAATTTGGGCACAACATGGCGTATATTCCTTTCCGTCTTTCCCCTCCTCCCTATCCGAAATACGGATTGACGCCGTATTCTCTGAATTTACAACCCTTTTTCATTATCGGAAATACGAACCCTTTTTCATTTTCGGAAATACGAACCCTTTTTCATTTCGGAAATACGAACCTTCGGAATTATGAACCCTATTTCATTTTCGGAAAAACAAACCTTTGGAAAAACGAACCTTCGGAAAAACGAACATTCGGAGTAACGAACCTTCGGAATAACGAACCTTCGGAATTATGAACCTTCGGACATAAGGAACCTTCGGAAATACGAATCTTCGGAAAAACAACATGTAACCGTGTGTATTATATGCTGATGCTGGATGCATTTTCGTTAATACTCTCATCATTCCTGATGAAGCCCTATGGGCGAAAATATGAATTCTTTCATCTCTTAACAGTTGTTTCATTAACCATTGACTTTTGTATATGCATATATATATATATACGACATTTCATAACCGCGTGTTGGAAGAGCATGAAAAGAGATACAATGAATGAATTCCAGTGAGGACATTAGTAATGCATTGAATTCCAACTTTTTTATTATTATAATAAAAAAAAAAATAATAATTAAAAAGTTGGAATTCAATGCATTACCAATGTCTTCTCTGGAATTCATTATTGCATCTCTCTCTCTCTATATATATATAATAATAATAATAATGGTATTGAATTAATCCGTCGGGTGATATAATGTCATAAATAAATTTATTCAATTTGTCACCAACGGCCCACAAGGGGTGACACACGCTACTGCTGTGTGATAGGTTGCCCGGGTGCTGTGAAAAAAATCACAGGCGGAACCGGGCGGGATTCGAACCCGCGACCTCTGGATTACTAGACCAGTGTCATAACCACTAGACCACCGGAGTGCCCTGAGTGATCAGGTTCAAACTATCCCAATATGCGGACTATCAAGTCAAAGGTATTGAATTAATCCGTCGGGTGATATAATGTCATAAATAAATTTATTCAATTTGTCTCCAACGGCCCACAAGGGGGTGACACACGCTACTGCTGTGTGATAGGTTGCCCGGGTGCTGTGAAAAAAATCACAGGCGGAACCGGGCGGGATTCGAACCCGCGACCTCTGGATTACTAGACCAGTGTCATAACCACTAGACCACCGGAGTGCCCTGAGTGATCAGGTTTAAACTATCCCAATATGCGGACTATCAAGTCAAAGGTATTGAATTAATTCGTCGGGTGATATAATGTCATAAATAAATTATTCAATTTGTCTCCAACGGCCCACAAGGGGGTGACACACGCTACTGCTGTGTGATAGGTTGCCCGGGTGCTGTGAAAAAAATCACAGGCGGAACCGGGCGGGATTCGAACCCGCCACATCTGGATTACTAGACCAGTGTCATAACCACTAGACCACCGGAGTGCCCTGAGTGATCAGGTTCAACCTATCACACAGCAGTAGCGTGTGTCACCCCCTTTGCAACAAATGTTCGGAATTACGAACCCTTTTTCATTTTCGAATTATGAACCCCCAGGCATGGGAAATTAGTGTTTCGGAAATACGAACCTTCGGAAAAAAACGAGATGCCCCCATACACACACACACAAACATGTATTCATTATTATGAAATAAGGTTCGTATTTCCAAAAATGAAATAGGGGTTCGTATTTCCGAAAATGAAATAAGGTTCGTATTTCAGTAAATGAAATAGGGTTCGCATTCCGAAAATGAAATAAGGTTCGTATTTCCGAAAATGAAATAGGGTTCGTATTTCCGAAAAATGAAATAGGGTTCATAATTCCTGGTAAAAAGAGGCGAATTCATCAGGAGCAGAGGTGTAGTAACGGGGGGGGGGGGAGGGCACGCCCCCACCCCTCCCTCATCGGATGGCGAAACAATAAGAAAAAAGAAAGAAAATGGAATAGGAAAGAAGACGGTTGGACCCCTTCCGGCAACACCCCAACCCTCTTCCACCAGCGGCGTCTTAGATTAGCTTTAAGATTATTCCAAAATTATTCCTCCAATGGTGCCAGTGCTCCCACAATGACTAGACTCTAGCTACGCCACTGTTAAAGGGAAAATTTATGGTCACGATAGGATATTATGGTTTTAATTGCCATCTTCAAAAAGCGGATCTCTTTTCGACGAAAAGCACCTCCCCCACCCCCGCAATGAATAAAAAAAATGAAATGGAGACACAAAACTGGTAAGGTTTATAAAAGAGGAGAGGAGAAGAGAAAAGAGACGAAAATAAGAGGACGAGATTGGGGGTTTGATCCCTGGTACGGCACCTATGGCCTTTTTGTTGTAAAAAAATGATAGCAACTTTCCCTTTTTTTAATTTACGAGCGCGCGAAACTAGCAACCAAAAATTCCGACTAAAATGACTAAAATATGAGGATATTCGGGCACCTCACTCCCTGAATATGAGGTGTGAGTTGCCGGAATATCGGCACTTTCAAAATCCGGAGGTTGGGGTTGACTGCAGACCCCCCCCCCCCCCCCCCCCTTCTCGTACGCCTATGCCTATGCCTATGTTAAGTACACAGTTCCAATTGATTTTAAACTTGCGATTGTTTCAACTAAATCTCTTCAACTCCTTATAAGGCGGGGCACTGGTTGATAAAAGCATTAATTTAGGTCAAAATGTTTTCTTCTACATGTGTAATTCCTTATTTCTATTTTTTTCGATGAGGATTGTTTTATTCTCAATGTCTTTTAGTGTTTTGTAATTCGTTATGCTTGTAAAAGTTATTTCAAACTTCAGGTCAGCGGTTGTAACTGTTAAAAACGCTATCAGTAAGAACATAATACCTCTAAAATTGAAGATTTTTATCTGTTTTCAGAAATGTTAGTATATTATGCAAAGTTAATAAACGCGTTCAATGATTTTAATCTTGTCATGCTGCATAAATTGTTAGAATTTCCTTACTTCATAATGATTATACTTTGGTTTCATTTTATGATATCAGCATGATAATAAGACTCCTTCCTTAACTTGTTACGATCCATCTTTCTTCGGCTTTGGTTGTTTATGGTATCTATTCATTTATTTATCCTTATTACTAGTATTATTTGTATTATTATTATTGTTATTATTATTATTAATAGTATTATCTGTATTATCATTTTTTTATTATTATTACTAATATTATGAGTATTATAATTTTTATTGATAATATTGTTGTTGATGTTGTTATTATTGTTATTATTATTACAATTGTTATTATGAAGTGGACTACCCAGAATTACGATGACGGTGTCATTTTGGATGGAGTTATGCGACCAGACTTAGATATTGCACCGGTTACTCTACTATTGCTTCTTTTATTTCCCTTGTCATGATCGTATAATTGGCCTATAGCCTATGTATCAATAATATGCTTGTTATAATATGTTGTGCTACTTGCCAGGCTATTTATTAAACATAGCAGTGACTCCTTTATGAACTCTCTGTAATATTATGTTGTTGTTTTTATTGCTGTTGTTGCTTTGGGAACCGGAGGGGAGGGCTTGTAGAGCCATCTACAGAGCCATATTACAGACTTCGGCCAACTCGGTTAATTTGGGCACAACATGGCGTATATTCCTTTCCGTCTTTCCCCTCCTCCCTATCCGAAATACGGATTGACGCCGTATTCTCTGAATTTACAACCCTTTTTCATTATCGGAAATACGAACCCTTTTTCATTTTCGGAAATACGAACCCTTTTTCATTTCGGAAATACGAACCTTCGGATTATGAACCCTATTTCATTTTCGGAAAAACAAACCTTTGGAAAAACGAACCTTCGAAAAACGAACATTCGGAGTAACGAACCTTCGGAATAACGAACCTTCGGAATTATGAACCTTCGGAAAAAACGAACCTTCGGAAATACGAACCTTCGGAAAAACAACATGTAACCGTGTGTATTATATGCTGATGCTGGATGCATTTTCGTTAATACTCTCATCATTCCTGATGAAGCCCTATGGGCGAAAATATGAATTCTTTCATCTCTTAACAGTTGTTTCATTAACCATTGACTTTTGTATATGCATATATATATATATACGACATTTCATAACCGCGTGTTGGAAGAGCATGAAAAGAGATACAATGAATGAATTCCAGTGAGGACATTAGTAATGCATTGAATTCCAACTTTTTTATTATTATAATAAAAAAAAAATAATAATTAAAAAGTTGGAATTCAATGCATTACCAATGTCTTCTCTGGAATTCATTAATTGCATCTCTCTCTCTCTATATATATAATAATAATAATAATGGTATTGAATTAATCCGTCGGGTGATATAATGTCATAAATAAATTTATTCAATTTGTCACCAACGGCCCACAAGGGGTGACACACGCTACTGCTGTGTGATAGGTTGCCCGGGTGCTGTGAAAAAAATCACAGGCGGAACCGGGCGGGATTCGAACCCGCGACCTCTGGATTACTAGACCAGTGTCATAACCACTAGACCACCGGAGTGCCCTGAGTGATCAGGTTCAAACTATCCCAATATGCGGACTATCAAGTCAAAGGTATTGAATTAATTCGTCGGGTGATATAATGTCATAAATAAATTATTCAATTTGTCTCCAACGGCCCACAAGGGGGTGACACACGCTACTGCTGTGTGATAGGTTGCCCGGGTGCTGTGAAAAAAATCACAGGCGGAACCGGGCGGGATTCGAACCCGCGACATCTGGATTACTAGACCAGTGTCATAACCACTAGACCACCGGAGTGCCCTGAGTGATCAGGTTCAACCTATCACACAGCAGTAGCGTGTGTCACCCCCTTGTGGGCCGTTGGAGACAAATTGAATAAATTTATTTATGACATTATATCACCCGACGGATTAATTCAATACCTTTGACTTGATAGTTCGCATATTGGGATAGTTTGAACCTGATCACTCAGGGCACTCCGGTGGTCTAGTGGTTATGACACTGGTCTAGTAATCCAGAGGTCGCGGGTTCGAATCCCGCCCGGTTCCGCCTGTGATTTTTTTTCACAGCACCCGGGCAACCTATCACACAGCAGTAGCGTGTGTCACATCCTTGTGGGCCTTTGGAGACAAATTGAATAAATTTATTTATGACATTATATCACCCGACGGATTAATTCAATACCTTTGACTTGATAGTCCGCATATTGGGATAGTTTGAACCTGATCACTCAGGGCACTCCGGTGGTCTAGTGGTTATGACACTGGTCTAGTAATCCAGAGGTCGCGGGTTCGAATCCCGCCCGGTTCCGCCTGTGATTTTTTTCACAGCACCCGGGCATCCTATCACACAGCAGTAGCGTGTGTCACCCCCTTGTGGGCCGTTGGAGACAAATTGAATAAATTTATTTATGACAATAATAATAATAACGTCTATTTATATAGCGCTTTTCAGAAGTAAACTAATATCAAAGCGCTTTACATAATACGATACTATTATTACCCCAGTTCTCGGATTCTGACATGCCCGCACACGATGTGTACACTTTATCCGCTCCCTGGGGAGTATTCCAGCAAGGGCAGCACAGTGGCGCTCAAATTGCTAAACAAACGACATAACTTTCGCATCCTACCGGGTACCCATTTAACACCTGGGTGGAGAGTGGCAAATGTAGATTAACGTCTTGCCAAAGGACGCTAGTGGTGCGGTGGGATTCGAACCCTGGACCTCGTGGTTCACAGTCCAGGGACTTATCCACTGATCCACAACACAGTGTACACACACACACACCCACATACTCACACAGGTATACTTGTGTGTCTTTCCCTTTGGTCTCTCTATTGTTCATATAGCTACACAAGCAGCAAAAATAGCCACACAAGCCTGGCGGAATAAAGGCATCTATTGTGTTTGACTGTCCAATTAGTCACACAAGTATACCTCTGTTGGTACACCTCGGCGCACACCCATATATAAAATATATCCTTTGGGAGAATCACCCCCCCCCCCTCAAAAAAAAAGAACACCCCCCCCCCCTTTCCCCCACTAAATCAGTCTCTCTAATGAAAAAAAGAATGGACTCCAAACAACACTAAAAACAATATAGCAGGTCCAATCAGGGGCGGATCCAGCATTTTGTATAAGGGGGGGGGGGACACAAATGCAGGTTTATCAATTTTTGGAGGGTGGAGACAAACAATTTTTTTCGTCAGACATCGAAAATTCGCTCGGGGGGGTGGTCCATATTCCCTCCATAATTCCCTGACAAGCAAAAAAAAAAAAAAAAAAGGGTTTTGTTTTAAAAAGGGGGCACAATCGAAAAAAGGGGGCACAGTGCATATTTATCTTTGAAAAATGAGGGGGGCACGGGCCGGATGTGACCCCCACACCGAAATCCGCCACTGGGTCCAATCAATTTGACTAATCATAATTCGTCTTTATTTCTACCATATTTTTATAAGGGTCTTATATATCGTCTGTTTGAGCCACTGGGCTTTAACTCTTTACAAATGATGGGACTTAATGCCCTTCTGGCTCCAAACACACGATATTAGTATCATCTTAGAATAAGGGGAGGAGTTGGCATGTATGTAAGTAAATGTTTGAAGTTTGTAAGGAGACTTGATCTAGATATTTTTAATAATTACATTGAGAGTTTATTTATTGAAGTGTACTGTGGATCAAAAAGTTATGTTATTGGTGTCATTTACAGACCTCCGAGTCAATCATTGAAAGATTTTAATGATATTTTACAATTACCTTTAAGCAAGATTTCTAACGAGAAAAAAGGGTGTATTGTCATGGGTGATTTTAATGTTGATTTGATGCACATAGATTCTACCTCTCACACATATGACTTTTTTAATACCTTTGTTACCTTTTCGCGATCGTATACTTCCCAAATACATAAACCCACAAGGATAACCAGTCATTCCGCAACCATATTGGATAATATATTATATTTTAACAGGAAATAACAATAGAACAGATGATTATAAAATTGAAAATAATGGAGAGGTAATTGAAAATAAACATGAAATTGTCAATATTTTTAATACGTATTTTAGTACCATTGGGTCTCAGATTCATGAAGCTTGTAGTAACCACTCAGGAAAAGAAGATTTCAAGAAATAATTGAGGAACAACGTTTGCCAGTCAATGTATTTTACACCAGTATCAAAGGCATTGGTTTGTGATATAGTTTCTAAATTGGATGTAGATAAAAGTGCAGGTTACGATGACATTAGTGTTAAAGCGGTTAAATATTCCATCAATGCAATAGTAACTCCTTTGTGCAATACTATTAATCTGTCCCTTGAAAGGGGTGTTTTTCAAAACTCATTAAAAATTGCAAAAGTAATTCCTGTTTTTAAAGGTGGTAATAAAGCATTAGTGACGAATTATAGGCCTTCAGTATTCGTAAAATATTTGAAAAAATTGTATATGATAAACTAATTTCTTTTATATCTAAATATAACATATTATACAGTAAGCAATTTGGTTTTAGACAGGGATACAGTACTGTTCATGCTTTGATTGATTTTACAGAAAAAATTGCTAAAGCATTTGAAGATAAAAACAGAACAGTAGGGATATTTTTAGATTTATCAAAGGCGTTCGATTGTATTAATCATGATATCATAGTAGACAAGTTATCTTGTTATATGGAATTAGAGGAAAAGTATTAAAATGGATAATTGGTTATTTAAGCAACCGAAAACAGTATGTTTGTATTAATAAAATTTTAGTCTGAGGATCCAATTTAGGGCCTCTGCTTTTTTTATTGTATATCAACGACCTTCAGTATGTCAGTGACGTTTTATCTGCCACATTATTCGCCGATGATACAAGTCTATTTTTATCTGGGAAGGATCCTATCCAATTAAATGATACTTTAAATAATGAAATGAATAAAATAAAGCAATGGTTTCTAGCTAATAGGCTTCAAATAAACGTCAATAAAACTTCTTTAATGATTTTTAAAACCAAAAATAAGAAAGTCGAAGACAACACAATAAAATTGTATATGAATGATACTGAAATTAAAAAGGTGCCGTTTACGAAATTTTTAGGTGTAATTATCGATGAAAATCTGAGTTGGAAAGAACATGTAAATCACATCACAAATAATATTTCTAAGTTTATTGGAATCCTGAACAGACTGAAAAGTGATTTACCTTTGCGCATTCTTGTCAAATTATATAATACTATGATATTGCCACACCTAAGTTATTGCAATATTATATGGGGTAACTGTGCAATTTACTTAATGCGACAACTTTTCGATTACAAAAGCGGGTACTACGAGTTATTACTAATTCGTCATACTTGGCTCATACAGATTATTCTTAAAGTTGAAGATTCTGAAGATTTATGATTTATACCCTTTTCAAATTGCATCATTTATGTTTTCTTATCATAGAAATATTTTGCCTAATATGTTCAATAATTATTTTATTTATAATATAGGTTTTCCGGTCAATTTCGTAAGATCGTCAGTCAATTTCATTTTGCGTGCATTAAATTTCAAGGATTTAGGTCGCGCACAGCCGATTTGTAATTCAAATTCATTTTCATATCATTCGAATTTGTATTTATGTCATTTGAATCTAAGTTTTTGTCAATCAAATTCGCACTAAATGCACCTAGTTCGCAAAACGTTCATTCAATTTAGCAAAGAATGGCAAGGGAATTGCGCAATACTGTTATTCCAGCATTCAATTTCATTTCGGATCATTCAATTTAACACGTTGAGCATTCAAAATCAAATGTAGTTCCAGTAAATTTTGTCAGTTGATAATTATTTTGTATTTTCATTCTTTCCTTATGAGTTTTCTGCACACATGGGTGTGTTTTTCTATAATCAATAACATTCTTTTATTTTTCTTCTGATTTATTATTTTTATTTTATTTTCTTCTGATTTATCATCATTTTGAAATTTAGTTCTAGGAATTTTTGTTCTTCATTTCTAAAGTTTATAGTGCCTGCAGAATTGCAGATTTTATTGATTGATTTTTTTTTTTTCATAATCTTGTTTTTTTCATTTATTTTCTTGATTGATTTTTATTCTTTTTCATAATTTTTTTTTTCATTTATTTTCTTGATTGATTTTTATTCTTTTTCATAATCTGTTTTTTTTTTCATGTCTAACTATATATATATATATGAAGAGTTTTCTTGCAAAAGGCCCTAAATCCACTCTACCTACTTCTTAGTAAATCGAGATTTTTTGTTTCACACAGTTCTATGATTTCATTCAAGAAGATCTTCATGTATGTTTAAGAGACATCACCACAAGTAACAATAATCACAATTTTAAATATCCTGCGGCCGTCAAATATTTTATATGATTTTTTTATATTTATTATTTTTTGGATTTAGGGCCTTTTGCAAGAAAAGTGGGATTTAGGGCCTTTTGCAAGAAAAGTCTTGAATGATAATAGTAATTTACGCATTAAAAATCTTTCTAATGAACCAAAGATCCACCGCCCTTGTTCACCTAACCTCTTGTGCTGCTCCACCTGCCTATGTTCAATGGGTTATAATAAACCTTGCCTGATATAGCAACATTATAAAATCAATCAAAATTTAAACTTCGAAAGATAATTGGGGTGACTTATCGAAAATCATCATCTGACCTTAAAAATAAAGCAGACTTGCTCTAGATAACTGCATAAAATATTTGCTTTGCTCGGATAAACCTTGCCTGATATAGCAACATTTTTAAGTCGATTCCAAAGATAATTTGTATTGTCTACTGACAGTAGCCAGTCATTATCTGCCCTTAATAAAGCAGATTAGCTCAAAATAAAAACAATATCTACTGTATCCAGAGTAGAATGCATCATCATAATCAACATCACATCACGTAACCAATACCATCATTATCACCCGTATAATTGCCATCGGCATCACACCATTACCATCATCAGAACATTCAGCATCACACCATCATACACATGAATGGAATCAGCATCAACATCATCATAACCAACATCATCATTGTTGTTATCATCACCATCATAACCATCACCATCATCATCGTCATTATGGAGATCGTAAATACCTTTATCGCCATTATCATTGCCACCACTATTATCATTATCTCTATCACCATTTCTACCATCACATTTATCACTGTCATCATCAACATCACCATCACTAACAGTCTTTGTCATGGCTGTATTATTCATGTCATTAGAGTTAACAGCACCTGCTGAACCTTTTTCAATATCACACCATCCTCATATCACCTACTCATGTATATCAAATAAGATTTCATTTCATTTCATTTTTCTTTTTTTTTTCTGGGATTGTTGGTTATATCTGCAAGCTCCATTGTTGTAGTAATTTTCAAGATCTTGATAAACTAAGGAATTTTGTGTATTTAATTCCCATAAAAAAATGTCAAAAAGCTGGAAAGATTCTCACACAGAGTCTCTGGATAGATGGTTGTGTGTTGTGTGGAGGTGCGTGATTGGTCATTCATGCCAAAAACCTATTCTCTTAGCCAATCAGGATGCAGGATAGATGAATGGATATAGGGCTTTTTGCAAGAAAAGTGTTTTGGATTTAGGGCCTTTTGAAAGAAAACATAATTTTCATCTCTTTTTTTAACAAACTTCCTGAAACTTTTAGAAGTTGAAATATAGCCAGTTTGATGCACATGGTGAATCTCTATTAAGGCATATAAAAAAGTGCCATATGATAAAAAATGGATTTAGGGCCTTTTGCAAGTAAGCTCTTCATATATAGTGAGTGTGTCACTGTGTTGGCTGTCAATGTATACTCTGAAAAATGTTATTCATAACGTACATGTAGTTATCATGAATTATGTTATATATATAAGTCTGTCGTATAAAGGATTTCATGATAGCTGCAACAACTGTACATGACAAAACATGTTATTTTAAACATTACGACTTGAATAGATGAGCAAAAACACACAAACGCTAAATACATGCTAAATTGAATGAACTCATTACGAATTCGAATGCCCACGTGCGAATTTGAATGCTCGAAAAGACGCTTCCAAGCGAGGTAGCGAATTTGAATGCTCTCCACGCATATTTGAATTTGAATGATGTAAACGCTAAATGTCTTGACCGAAGTGCGAATTTGAATGACCTCAAAATGAATTTGAATGATAAATTTCATGGCACAGATCTTTTTCGCGAATTTGAATGACTCCCTTATCAAACTGAATGACAAATCTGCGAAATTGACCGGGAAAACCTATAGTATTATAAGCAAATATTCAACAAGAAACGCCAATAAATTATACATCCCCTTCTACCGTTACAGTTTCTCAAGAACAGTTGTAAGTTATAATGGACCGACTGTGTGGAACAATATGCCATCAGTATTTAAACAATGTCCTTCGCTGCAATCTTTTAAAAGAAAATACAAAAATTACCTTCTGAACTATCAATCCACTTAAATACCAAACTTGCCTGCTATTTTGTGTAATCCTATGTTATTTGTTTGTTACTTTTTTCGTTCTTGTATTGTTACTTATGTCTTATGCCAGTGTTTATGTCAATACGGGGGGTAGCCTTGACAGGTCAATGGCCTTTGCTACCCCCTCACATCCACATCATCACTGGCCGTTACATTATATTCATTTCTCTCGTATCATTTATTTTTGATATATTCTTGCATTGTTGTTAATTCCCTTATGTTGTTTATCTCTGATTGTATGTATTGTTATAAACTTTTTAAAGAGATGTGAAATAAAATGAATTGAATTGAATTGAATTGAAAAATGAAAGACTAAATAAATTGGGTCTAGAAATAAAGACTATCGCGCCTAAATAACCAAATCCGCCGCTGGAACGAAATCTGCCGTATAATTATGACGCGGCGGATATGGTTCTCGCGGGAACGATATCTGCCAGTCTGAACGATATCTGCCGGCGGATTGTGTACTCGTTACATGATACGCCACCTTCACACGATCTGCCACCCCACCGGCTTGCGTCCGGGTTCATCGAGTATAATATAGTTGATTTCGAGTAATTTGTTACATACCTGCGTGATAACCTGATGAGTGCAGGTCGAAAAGCTTCGTTATCATGTCTCCTTTTCGTGTCTATTTCCTTCTTTCGTTATGCTCAATGAACAATATTATACTACAATGAACAAACTTATTCAGTCATTTATTTTTTTTTTTTTAACCTCAACTTTTTTTTTCTTCGTCATCTTTACCCTTTTGGCTTCCCGTCTCCAACCATTTCCGTTGTCAATAGTACACAGCCTCTCTTTTTCCTTAAACTATTTCACCACCAGGCGTTTTACATGCCTTCCTGTTATAACTAGATCAATGACCATTCAATGCCCGTTATCCTTCTCATCGTATATATTTCACTTCTAAACCTTTTGGTTTTCTTAATTTCTCCATTATTACTTTGATTTATCTCGATTGAGTGTTTTCTATTTTCTTTTCTCCAATCATCCCTTTGTTCGGAAATTTCATCTTTTGTTGACAATCTTTATTTTATGTTATTCATCCCTCTACGACAACTCTTATCTTTTGCGCATCTATTTCTTTCTTTGCCTGCATCTTACATCATGAAAAGAAACAGAAATACATTTATTATTTTTGTTACTCTATCATTAAATCATGGAACCTTTTTTGACAATCCAATGAAAAATTGGATTTGAAATTTGTTCAAAATCTTCAAATTCATAAAGGCAAATATAGAGCAACAGTGGTTGATAATAGAAACGTTCATACAGACGATGTTAATTTGCACTATTTCCTGGTAATGTATATTTGCATTCTGAGATTAACAATGAAATATACAATATAATTGATTTAATTACAAAGGAAAAGTTAATATATATCAAATAGCTCAGTTCAAAATACGACCTCGTATTTACATACGTTTTCATCAAGTAAGGCGTTCTCACGAACGCTGCAAGAGCCCTCTATGAAACTAATTAAGGCGTTCTCACGATTATCGTAAGCAAGAAGCAGTACAGCAGAAGTTTATACTTAGAAATATTTGACATTCATGAGAAGAGTAATTAAAAAAAAATTAAAAATCGAATAGGTTTTTTTTTACTTAATACTTTGCTGCACCACATTACTTTAAGCCTGTAAGGCAGTTCGGAAGTATAATTTGCGCATGTGGAGATAAAGGTCGTTTTTACCTAGCACAATAACGTAGGACCGTAGGACACAATCAAAATAGGGGGGATGGGATAAAATTGAAAATCAAGGTTTTTAACTCTTACTATTTACTTTATTTGGAATTCAGTAGCTACGATCATATTATTTAGAATCTTACTTAGAAGATATTACAACTGTCTCTCTTTATATACCATTAATGTTTATTTAAAACAAACTGCAAATTTCATTTTAATGACTTTGCTTTGCCATATATCCGTAAAAACTTTCTATGCCTAAAGTTGTCAAATAATTAATGTACGGAGTAAAGGGTTTTTGGTTAGTTGTTAACTGCATTCATTTTATTATGAATAATTCTCCCAGCTTTTTATATGAAGCAATGCATGGAACTGTTCTATGAAATATTTCCCTACACCCGCCAGAGAAGTGTTTTTCAATCTGTGATTTTAAGCGTTCAAAATTTATTAAAAATTCTGGACAAGACCATCGACCAGGCTGCGAACTTACGGTCTACTAACTGTCTACGAACGCTGGTTTCGTACAGCCTTCTTGAGAAGATCTTACGAAAAAGGTCTAAAAATCATTCGTACGGCATTCGTAGCAGTTCTTAATGGATTTTTTACTCATTACCCATTTGGCAGTGTCCGCAGTGATAATTTGATTCAGGGCTGTCGGATCCTTTAGGTTATGATACAAAATTTATTGATTTGATAGGTACCGTCATAAAAAACACATTTAGATATCTTTGTTCCTGTGCTGGGAAAGGAAATCGAACCGGTTTGTTTTTTAAAAAGAAGAACGCAACAATGCGTGCAGACGAATGAGTGAATATGAGCGCATACAGAGCGTTTCTACAGCCTTTTTTGTTCCGGTTTTTTTTCTCATTTCATTTCAGTCTAATCTTTATTTCTCTTCCACTCTCTCTCTCTCTCTCTCTCTGATACTCACATTTAAATGGTTGTAATCCGATGATTAGGAATAATGTGGACCCTGTCCTCCTAAATGTTTCCAAGAGGTATAGAAACTGGTGGTGTGGTTTGGATGGTCTTTAGCTTTGAGAGAGAAGATTGTGAGGGTTTTCCAAAGTTGATTTTAAAGATTTGCTAGAGATGATTTAAACGCACACCTTATCCTATAACTCAATAATCCAATGTGTTATCCGTTGCTAAAGTTCTTTTTTTCTGACTCATGTTTTACGCGGTGGAATAGTTCGGAGTGGAATCATATACGAGCTTAGCAGAGATGAATTTAACAAAACGAAATTGTTAGACCTGTTTTGACTTTTCTCTTGAAATAGTTACAGGCAATTTGCAGTGGTGTACATGCAGACTAGTGATCTCGATCATATTTGACAACAAATAATAATGTTTTATTCTTTTAAGTGAGCATCACACGATTTTTCTCGTCCGGTTGGATGGACGAATTTATTGTTAGGTGACATGTGCAAAACTATGCATCAAGGGTTATCATGTTCTACATGTAATAGGTTACGAAAATGAAATATGCAAATGAAGGCTCACCAATGACCCATGAGTATCACCGCTGCATTCCCCATATCTAAAAAGAGCTACTTTTGCACACGTCAATATTATAAAACCACAAGGCACGAAAGCAGAAGCACCTCCCCTTTCGTCGTGTAGATAGCGGCATAATTTTAAAAGGTTTATTAGTTTGGAGTAAAATTTGTATATTCAGTCTTTACGACACAGAGTTTGTATTGGAGGAGAGTTGGTATGATCCCTCAACACACACACACACGCCACACCATGCGCGCGCACAAGCACATCCATAACTCTTTCATCTGCATTCCCCAGACTGAAAAATCAACTTCTTTTAATTCTCCATTTTTCTTTTGAATTTAGGATTCAGACATAGGGTAAAATATCTTAGAGTATCCTAAGGTTAATACTGCTACCCGGGCATCCATCCTCTCACCACCATCAGATGGAGCCCCATTACTTTTTTTTCTCATTTGTTTTAGACATTTTCTACACAAAAATTATTCTTGACTCTTCTAACTTGAGCTAAGCGTGGA